>CM033477.1:85106187-85322010 GCA_019447015.1 Hymenochirus boettgeri
TGAGACATGAGGGGGCACGAGGAAATGATGGAGAAATTGAGGGACTGGATTGGTGGCACTGAGGGACGATGATGGGCACTGGGGATTAGGATGGTGGCACTGAGGGACATATGAACGAGGGATGTGGGGAACTGAGGACATGAGGGACATGATGGAAGAGACGATGAACGCGATGGGCACTGATGATGATGGGCAACTAGGAAGGCATAGCGGATTGGCTGAGGATGTGGCACGATATGGATGGGACTGAGGGAACATGATGGGTATGGGCAATGGGGACTAAATGATGGGCCGAACATGGACTAGGGCATGATGGGGAGAAGGACTTAGGAGGGAATGGATGGGGGAATAGAGGGAATCGTGGGCACTGATGGTACATTGATGGGCACAGAGGACATATGAGGGGGGCACCTGGGGAATGATGGGGGCACTAAGGACATGATGGAGCAATGAGGGACTTGATGGGCCATGGAGGAATGATGCGGCATGAGGGATTGGATGTGGCAATGAGGGACATGAGGACACTGGGTACGGATGGGGGCACCGAGGGACTGATAGTGAACAGAGGGACATGATGGAGCACTGAAAGGACCGGATTGGTGGCACTGAGACATGATGGGGCCACTTGATGGATAGGATGGTCGGCACTGAGGGACATGTGGGGGAACAGAGGTAAATGATGGGGCACTGAGGGACATGATGGGGCAGAGGCACATGATGGGGGCCAGAGGGATCGGATGATGCACTGAGGGAAGTGATGGGGGAACAGAGAGGACATTAAGGGGCACTGAGGACATGAATGGAGCACGAGGGACCAGTGGGGCAACTGCAGGGAAGTTAATGGGGACGAGATCGGATGGTGGCCACTGAGGGAATGATGGGGCTCTTTGAAGGACATGAGTAGAGCACTGAGGGAATGGAAGGTGGGAATAGAAGGGACATCATGGGGCCTGAGTTACATATGGGGCACAGAGGGATCAGATGGGGCACTGAGAGACATGGATGGAGCACTAGGGACTTGATGTGGCAACTGAGGGAATGATGGGGGAACAGAGGGACATGATGGGGGCACTGAAGGGCAGATGGGGCACAGAGGGATCGGATGGGGGCACTGAGGGAAGGATGGGGGGAACAGAGAAGACAATGGAGCACTGAGGGATCGTGATGGGGCACTGAGGGCACAAAAAACAAAAAACATAAAAAAAACAATAAAGGAAACAAAAGGACATTTAATGACACAGAGGGACAATGGGGATCTGGAGAATAGAGGGACATGGTGGGGCACAGATGGAAATGATGGGGGACAGAGGGACATGATGAGCACGAGGGACAGATGGTTGGGCACCGAGGGGCATGATTGAGCACTGAAAGACCAATGGTGGAACTGGGGACAGACGGGGAACAGAGTGGACATGAGGTGGAGCATCAAGGGACCGATGTTGCACCGAGGGACATGATGGGGCACTGAGGGAATTGTAATGGTGGCCCTGAGGGACAATGATTGGACCAGGGGGACATGTGGGCACCAGAAGGAATGGATGGTGGCCTTAGGGACATGATGGGGCACTGCGGGACATGATCGAGCACTGAGGACCACGGTGTGGCACCGAGGGTCATGATGAGCATCGAGGGATTGAATGGTGGCACTGAGAAACATGATGGGGGAACTGTGGGATATAATGGGGAACTGAGGGATCGTTGGGTGCACTGATCGGACAGGTTGGGAGGGTTACGAAAGGAACGGGGTGGAGGCGGCACTAAGGCAAGGGTATGCAGGATATTAGGCAGATATTTTGACCAACGATGGTTGCAGCTAAACTAGACTCGTGGAAATTAGACACTCTTTTGAAACACACCAGTGCAGCATATGGTGCCTGCATACAAGATCATATTTTGGTCTGTATTTTAAAGATTTACTATGGAACACCTCCGACGCCAGTGTGACAAGAATGTAGCTGTTGATTGATGTCTTGTTACAAGCCGTGTGGTTTTAACAGCACTTTGTTTCAGAAATCATGGTCTGGGTGCTCCTTTTCTATCCAAGTTGTGGATAAAACAAAATTTTTTGTCACCTCTTGTGCTTAGCACGCTGGATACAATGCGTTCATCAGGAAAAGTGTTAACATTTGCTATGTTAATATGAAGGGAGCGCCTATGACCTTAAGCCAATTCAGGTTGTGGTTTGTAGTCTTGCACAGCACCAAAGGGTGGTTGAAATGGGAGGAGATCCATTTGCCAAATTGTAACAGTTTTTTTTTTTACTCGCTGCCAATTTCGTTTTGACATCCTTTGCCTATGTGCCACTCATCAAACTGATGATTATGTGGCTATATTTTGGTATGCTGAGCCTTTCGGAATTTGAACATACGGTCTGTTTGCAAACTACTTAACTTGACCTCTTTGAAGAAGTTCATCCAGGCACTCTGGAAATGACTCCATCTCCATTGCATGGATGATTTTCCTGCCTGATAACAGATGATTTTAAAATTTCTATTTTTTTTGACATACTGTCCACTTAAGTATAAAGTAATATTTGCACTATAGCCGGGGCTATCAAATTGCCATCTCCCCAACAAGCAAACCCCTATATTTTTTTATCTCATGATCAATGTTTCTTTTGTTCTAATTTCCCATTCCTAACTCATAGCTGGGAAAATTATGAACGTTTGATTTTGTGTAATACGTGGAGTGTGATATTTGATAACAATCCTAACAATTTAAACATTTTTAAAAGATTCCACCACTAAGAAAAATTTCACCATTGCCCCAGCAATAAGCCTTGCTAGCTTTGGTTGGCTGCTCCATAACCAGTGAAAACATGTGTTGCTCATACATGTCATTTTACTGTAGAGCGTATTGGCCATCAATGGTTTTTTTTTAATGTCACAACTGCAAAGATGTGACGTGCTCTTGTCCAAAGTGCTGGACAATTAATAAAGATTGAGTAGCTGAATAAGGACAGCTTTCAAAACCAAAAATTTTTCTTAATCGGTTATGTGATCTGACCAGTTATTCAGTCACCATATTTTCTACTACTCTTGTTCCACATATTTGAGAGATGAACTCTGATATATTGATATGTTAAGTCTTTCAAAATCATCTTATATAGGGTGAGGATTCATCACTGACACTTTCATAATGGAGAAGTGGGAAAGGCTTGGTCTTGGGTTGGAAGGTGAAATAATGGAGAAATCAGTAAGTTTCCATTGAAGTTTGTGTGCCCCTGAGTACCATATTCAATTGTTTGGTTAGGAAGAGGTATGGGTAATAGGTGATCCTCTTTTACACTCAGCAGGCTTGCAAAGTTGTAGCCTGGTTGTGTGTTCCTATCCAGTTTGTTATATTTGATATCTGTCCTGATGCCTTTGGTTCTGTTGTGGTACTTTGTATCAGTTTGTGTCGTGTGATCCTTCAGTGATGACACAATGTTGAACAAATAATTGTTAAGATGATGCTTCATGGTTCTCTTCCGTTTTCTGCTGGGAGGTTGACAGATTGTTAGAATCGGAAATAGAGTGAGCTTGTAGAATACAAGGAAATATGTGGAGGAACACCAGGGGTTTACAATACTTACCTGTTCCTTTGTTTATATAACTAGTCTGCGAGCGAATGGTTTTGGACAGCCTTTAGCCTGGCAGGCGACTTGGGATGAGGGGACAGTCCAAGTGCTGATGGGGATGCTTGGAAGTGGGGAAAGTGGTCTCAGCATCCACAAACTTCTATTGGCCATTTGCCCACTGGCAGTATTTTTCTGGTCCCAAGAGATATTAAGGGGGATGTAGTTAGGTCCCCTCCCCCACCTAGGGGTGGGGGTTCAAGGGGTATAAAAAGGGAGTTCCAATTGCTACCTTTCCAGGCAGCAGCTGTTTTTAGAGTCCGTGAAGATTCAGAATGGCCAAGTGCAGCAGAGCTTGGAGGGGCGAATTTGTACGTGCTAGGCTCCATTACAGGCGGCTGAAATAACCTCGTGATTCCTGGCGGTGGAGTTCCTTCTGAAGCAAGTCGTGAGGTTGGGAGGTGGAGCATCATCGCGCACTAGAAGCACAAAGTATGGACCGTGAGCTGTACCAACTCACTGGCTGCTGGGAGGGTGTCGGCCCACTAGGGAAATAGAAGATCTGGATCAGAGGAAGTGGGCCAGTCCTGAGCTAGAAGAGGCGGGAACAACGGATCGCTAAGGTGAAATGCCCGGAAATCGGAGAGAGCTGCCAACATCAGCTCTACTCAGGAGCCTACAAGCGAAGGCAACCCAGAAGCCAGCTGGGAAGGCTCAGGAGGCAAACATGAGGTACAGTGAGAGAATGCCAAGGTCACCTGTCCTTTATGTCCGCCTCCTGCGGCTGTTAACCCCAGAGCGTCGGCACCAAAGGAAAGGCTGTTTTCTTCTCTATCCAAGATCTAGCAACCGCTGATGCAAGGGCTTTGTTGCTAGCAAACCTGTTACTCCACTTTTTCTCTTTCTCCCCACCGCTTTCTTCTACCACACAATATATGTTTTAACCCTGAGTTCCCCACCTGTGGCCCACAGCATCTGCCGCTTCAGTTACTGCTACTTCTGGACCTGCATACTGCACAACCACCTCAGCCGCATTCCCAGTCGGAAGCTAGGCGGCACAGGTTAATTTCAATGATCCTTTTCAATGTAGAGAGCGTTTAAGACGCTCTCTACATGATTTTAACCATTACAATTCCGGGGGTTCCTGTCAATTAAGTAAATTTGAAACTGGTCAGAATGTAATTGTATCTTAATGTAAGTTGCTATCATCCCCCATTTTAAAGGAGGATGCGTCAAAAGTGCTACGCAGAGCCGAGGCCTAATAAAAAGGTATAAGGAGAGTAGATAGGATCAAATGTAAGGGTGTGTTCGAGAGATTGTTGTCAGGATTGATAAACGTGTGATACATCTCGGGAGTGGCACCTGAAATACTTTTTAAAATGCCGCTTCCTAGACCGGCCGTCCCTGCTACCATGTCAAGGTAGACCGTTCAGCAGGGCCCTAATATTATACGTAGATTATATATTTATATATAGATTATTTATAATTATATAGATTTATTTATCGTAATCTCGCTACTATCGATCTAGTCTAACTATCTATGTACTTCTATCTCGCTATCCTATCTATCTCTCTTTATATGGTCTATCTATGCTATTCTGTATTATCTATCTAATAATCTATCTATCTATCTATCTCTGGCTATCCTATTCTATCATATATTCTATCTATCTATATAATTATCGATCTATCGGCTTCTCGCTATCCATCTATCTCCTGCTATCATCTATCTATCTATCTATCATCTATCTATCTATCTATCTATCGTCTTCTATCTATCTATCTCGCTATACTATCTATCTATCTATTCTGTCTGTCTGTCCCATCTCTATCTATAGTTAACTCCATCTATCTAAGTACTACTACTATTATATTATCTATCTATCATTTTCTATCTCACTTACCTCTCTATAGCCCTGCTATCTATCTCTGCTATCTAATCCCTGGCTATCTATCTATACCTGCTATCTATCTATCCCTGCTATCTATCTATCATCTATCTTGTCTATCGCTATCATTCTGCTATGTTATCTATCTCTTCTTCTATCTCTGACTATTTATCCTATCTCTGCTATCTATCTATATTTCATCTATCTATATTCTATGTATCTATGTATCTATTAATACTTGCTATCGTATCTATCTTCTGCTATCTATCTATCTATCTACCTGCTATCTTATCTTATCTATCTATCCTAGATAGATATACTATATTACTATCTAATCATTATCTCTCTATCTCTGCATATCTATCTACTCTCGTCTTTCTTATCTAATCTCTCTATCTATATATCTATCTCGATATCTATCGTACTGTATCCATCCTATCTCTGATATCAGTCTATCCGTTCTATCTCTTCTATCGTATCATATCTACTGCTATTTACTAGCCTCTAGCTATCTATCTATCTTCATATCTATCTATCTATTATCTATCATCTATCTAATAATCTATCTCTTCTATGTCGTATCTACTCTATCTCTGATATGTTATCATCTATCTATATTATCTATCTATCTTCCGCTATTTATCTATCATTCTATCTAGTCATCTGGTCTGTCTGTCTATCTATCATCTATTGCTGCTATTATCTATCTCTTCTATCTGTCTATTCTATCTTCGATGTTTATAGCTTATGATCTATCTATCATGATCTTTGATCTTCTATCTATCTACTATTATCTATTCTCATCTATCATCTATCTTCTATCTATTCTGCTATTATCTATCATCTGTTATTGTATCATTCCTATATTTATCTATCTATATTATTCTATCTATCTTCTATCTATCTATATCTATCTTCTTATCTATCTCTTCGTCTATCTATCTCTGTATTTATTATCTCTTCTAATCTATCTCTCTGCTATTATCTATCTCTGCTATCTATCATATTTCTTCTATCTATCTATCATCATCTATCTATCTATCTAATCTATGTCTCGATGTATCTATCATCTCTGCATCTATCTATCTTGACTATCTATTATCTAGCTCTTGCTATCTATCTTATCTATCTATACTATCTTCTGCTACTCAGCTATCTGCGCTATTATCTATCTCTTCTATCTGTCTACTATCTCTGCTATTTTATCTATATCTGCTATCTATCTATCTAATCCTTATCTATCATCATATATATATCTAATTATCTATCAATCTCTTCTATCTGTCTATGACTCTATCTCTGTCTTTATCTATTATCGATATGATTATCCTCTCTGCTATGTATCTATCTCTCTATCTATCTATCTATCTATCTATATATTATCTATCTATCTTGAGGGACATGATGGGGCACTGAGGCACATGATGGGGCACAGAGGGATCGGATGAGTGCACTGAGGGAAGTGATGGGGGAACAGAGAGACATTAAGGGGCACTGAGGGAGCGGATGGGGCACTGAGGGACATGATGGAGCACTGAGGGACCAGATGGGGGCAGATGGTGGCACTGATGGACATGATGGGGCACTGAGGAACATGATGGAGCACTGAGGGACTGGATGGTGGCCATGAGGGACATGATGGGGCACTGAGGGATTGGATGGTGGCACTGAGGGACATGATGGGGGAACAGAGGGACAAGATGGGGAACTGAGGGAAATGATGGGGCACAGAGATCGGATGGTGGCACTGAGGGACATGATGGGGCACTGAAGGACATGATGGAGCAGAGGGAATGGATGGGGGAATAGAGGGACATCATGGGGCACTGAGGTACATGATGGGGCACAGAGGGACATGATGGGGCACTGAGGGACATGATGGGGCACTAAGGAACATGATGGAGCACTGAGGGACTTGATGGTGGCCATGAGGGACATGATGCGGCACTGAGGGATTGGATGGTGGCACTGAGGGACATGATGGAGCACTGAGGTACTGGATGGGGGCACCGAGGGACATGATAGTGAACAGAGGGACATGATGGAGCACTGAAGGACCGGATGGTGGCACTGAGGGACATGAAATGGGCACTGAGGGATTTGGATGGTGGCACTGAGGGACATGATGGGGGAACAGAGGTACATGATGGGGCACTGAGGGACATGATGGGGCACTGAGGACATATGGGGCACCAGGGATCGATGAGTGCCCTGAGGGGAAGTGATGGGGGAACAGAGAGACATTAAGGGGCACTGAGGGACATGATGGAGCACTGAGGGACCAGATGGGGGCACTGAGGGAAGTGATGGGGCACAGAGATCGGATGGTGGCACTGAGGGACATGATGGGGCACTGAAGGACATGATAGAGCACTGAGGGAATGGATGGGGGAATAGAGGGACATCATGGGGCACTGAGTTACATGATGGGGCACAGAGGGATCAGATGGGGCACTGAGGGACATGATGGAGCACTGAGGGACTTGATGGTGGCACTGAGGGAAGTGATGGGGGAACAGAGGGACATGATGGGGCACTGAGGGACATGATGGGGCACAGAGGGATCGGATGGGGGCACTGAGGGAAGTGATGGGGGAACAGAGAGACATTATGGAGCACTGAGGGATCGGATGGGGCACTGAGGGACATAATGGGGGAACAGAGGGACATAATGGAGCACAGAGGGACATGATGGGAGAATAGAGGGACATGGTGGGGCACAGAGGGAAATGATGGGGGAACAGAGGGACATGATAGAGCACTGAGGGACCAGATGGTGGCACCGAGGGGCATGATGGAGCACTGAAAGACCAGATGGTGGAACTGAGGGACATGATGGGGAACAGAGGGACATGATGGAGCACTCAGGGACCAGATGGTGGCACCGAGGGACATGATGGGGCACTGAGGGATTGAATGGTGGCACTGAGGGACATGATGTGGGACCAGAGGGACATGATGGAGCACAGAAGGACTGGATGGTGGCACTTAGGGACATGATGGGGCACTGAGGGACATGATCGAGCACTGAAGGACCAGGTAGTGGCACCGAGGGTCATGATGAGGCACTGAGGGATTGGATGGTGGCACTGAGGAACATGATGGGGGAACTGTGGGATATAATGGGGGAACTGAGGGATCGGTTGGGTGGCACTGATGGACAGGTTGGGGGTACTAAAGGACGGGGTAGGGGCACTAAGGCAAGGTAGGCAGATATTAGGCAGATATTTTGACCAACGATGGTTGCAGCTAAACTAGACTCTTGAAATTAGACACTCTTTTGAAGACCACAGTGCAGCAATAGTGGTGCATGCATACATAGCATATATTTTGGTCTGTATTTTAAAGATTTACTATGGAACACCTCTAGATCGCCAGTGTGACAGAATGTATCTGTTTGCTTGATGTCTTTTACAAGCCTTGTGTTAAACAGCATTTGTTTCAGAACATCATGTGCTGGGTGCTCCTTTTCTATCCAAGTTGTGGATAAAAAAAAATTTTTTTGTCAACCTCTTGTGCTAGCACGCTGGATACAATGCTTCATCAGGAAAAGTGTGTACATTTGCTATGTTATATGAAAGGGAGCGCCATATGACCTTAAGCAATTCAGGGTTGTGTTTGTAGGTCTTTGCACAGCACCAAAGGTGGTTGATAATGGGAGAGATCCATTTTGCCAAATCTGAACAGTTGTTTTTTTTACTCGCTGCAATTCGTTTTTGACAATCCTTTGCCTATGTGCCACTCATCAAACTGATGATTAATGTGGCTATATTTTGTATGCATGAGCCTTCGAATTGAAACATGACGGTCTGTTGCAACTACTTTAACATTGACCTCTTTTTGAAGAAGTTCATCCAGGCACTCCTGGAATGACTCCATCTCCATTGCAATGGATGATTTTCCTGCCTGTAACAGATGAATTTTAAAATTTACTATTTTCTTTGACATCATGTCCATTAAAGAGTAAATGTAATATTTTGCACTATAGCCGGGGCTATCAAATTGCCCATCTCCACACAAAGCAACCCCTATATTTTTTATCTCATGATCAATGTTGTTTTGTTCTAATTTCCATTCATAATCAATAGCTGGGAAAATATATGAACGTTGATATTTGTAATACGTGGAGTGTGATATTGATACTAATCCTAACAATTTAAACATTTTTAAAAAGATCCACCACTAAGCAAAATTTCACATTGCCAGCAATAAGCCTTGCTAGCTTTGGTTGGCTGCTCCATACAAGTGAAACATGGTTGCTCATACATGTCAATTTTACTGTAAGCGTATTGCCATCAATGGTTTTTTTAATGTCATAAACTGCAGATTGACATGGCTCTTTGTCAAAGTGCTGACAATTAATAAGATTGAGTAGCTGATTAAGGCAGCTTTCATAAACCAAAATTTTTCTTTCGGTTATGTGATCTTGACCAGTTAATTCAGTCATCCATATTTTCTACTACTTGTTCACACATATTTGAGAATGATGAATCTTTGATATATTGATATGTTAAGTCTTTCAAATCATCATGATAGGGTGAGGATTCATCACTTGACATTTCATGGAGTGGAAAGGATTGGTCTTGGGTTGAAGGTGAAATAATTGGTAAGAAATCAGTAAGTTCAATTGAAGTTTGTGTGCCCTGAGTACCATATTCAATTGTTTTGGTTAGGAAGAGGTATGGGTATAGGTGATCCTCTTTTACATCAGCAGGCTTGAAAGTTGTACCTGTTTGTGTTTCCATATCCAGTTTGTTATATTTGATATCTGTCTGAGTGCCTTTGGTTCTGTGTGTGACTTTGTAGTCAGTTTGTGTGCTGATGATCCTTCATTGATGACACAATTTGAACAAAATGTGTTAAAGATGATGCTTCATTGGTTCTCTTCCGTTTTCTGGGGTGAACAGATGTTAGAATCGGAATAGATGAGCTTGTAGAATACGAAGGAAATATGGTAGGAACACCAGTGGGTTTCAATACTACCTTGCTTCCTTTGTTTATATAACTATCTGGAGCGAATGTTTTGGACAGGCCTTTAGCCTGGACAGACTTGGGATGGGGACCGTCCAGTGCTATGGATGCTGAGGAAAGTGGGTCCTCAGCATCCGCAAACTTCTATTGGCCATTAGCCCACTGGCAGATTTTTCTGGTCCCAAGAGATATAGGGGATTGGCTAGTTAGGTCCCCTCAGCCACCTAGGGGTGGGGTCTCAGGGGTATAAAAAGGGAGTTCCAATCTCACCTTTCAGGCAGCAGCTGTTAGAGTCGTGAAGATTCCAGAATGGCAAGTGCAGCAGAGCTGGTAGGGGACTGAATTTGTCGTGCTAGGATCCATTACAGGCGGAGAAATACCTCGTGGAGTTCCTGGCGGTGGAGTTCCTTCTGAAGCAAGTCGTGAGTGTTGGGAGGTGGAGCATCATCGCGCCACTAGAGCCCAAAGTATGGACCGTGAGCTGTACCAACTCACTGGCTGCGGGAGGGTGTCGGCCACTATGGAAATAGAAGATGCTGGATCAGAGGAAGTGGCCAGTCCTGAGCTAGAAGAGGCGGGACAACGGATCGCTAAGGAAATGCCGGCAAATCGGAGAGGAGCTGCAACATCAGCTACTACCAGGAGCCTCAAGCGAAGGCAACCCAGAAGCCAGCATGGGAAGGCTACAGGAGGCAAAATGAGGTACAGGGAGACTGCCAAAGGTTCCCTGTAGCCTTCTATGTCCCCTCCTGCGGCTGTTAACCCCAGAGCTTCGGCACCAAAGGAAAAGGCTGTTTCTTCTCTATCCCAAGCTAGTCAGACCGCTGATGCAAGTGGGTTTGCTAGCACAGAACCTGTTACTCACTTTTCTCCCCCACCCCTTTCTTCTACCCACACAGGTAATGTTTTAACCCTGAGTTCCCCACCTGTGGCCACAGCATCTGCCGCTTCCAGTATGCCTACTTCTGGACCTGCTACTGCACAACCACCTCAGCCAGCAGTGGATCAACAGCAGTCCCAGTCGGAAGCTAAGGCGACAGGTAATTTCAATGATCCTTTTGCAAATGTAAGAGAGGCGTTTAAGACGCTCTCTAATGATTTTAACCAATTACAATTTCCTGTCAATGTAAGTAATTTGAACAATGGTCAGAATGTTAATTGTGATCTTAATGTAAGTGCATCATCCCCCATTTTAAAGGAGGATGCTCAAAAAGCTGCTACCGCAGCCGAGCCTAATAAAAAGGTTATAGAGGAGAGTAGTATAGGATCAAATGTTAAGGGTGTTCCAGAGACTTGTTGTCAGGATGTGATAACCTGTGTAATACATACTCGGGATGTGGCACCTGAAAATACTTTTAAATGCCGCTCCTAGACCGAGCGGCCCTGCTACCATGTCAAGGTAGACTCTTTCAGCAGGGCCCTAACTATTATCTAGATTATATATTTTATATATAGATTATTTATAATTATATAGATTATTTATCTATCTCTACTATCTATCTATCTATCTATATTATGTATCTATCTATCTCTGCTATCTATCTATCTCTTCTATCTGTCTATCTATCTATATCTGCTATTTATCTATCTATATTATCTATCTATCTATCTCTGCTATCTATCTATCTATCTATCTATCTATCTATCTATCGAGTAGATATATAGCAGAGATAGATAGATAGATAGATAGATAGATAGATAAAATGGCAGATATAGATAGATAGACAGATATAGTAAGAGATAGATAGATAGCAGAGGATAGATAGATACATATATATAGATAGATAGATAGATAGTAGAGATAGATAAATAATCTATATAATTATAAATAATCTATATATAAAATATATAATCTAGATAATAGTTAGGGCCCTGCTGAAAGAGTCTACCTTGACATGGTAGCAGGGCCGCTCGGTCTAGGAGCGGCATTTAAAAGTATTTTCAGGTGCCACATCCCGAGTATGTATTACACAGTTATCACATCCTGACAACAAGTCTCTGAACACCCTTAACATTTGATCCTATACTACTCTCCTCTATAACCTTTTTATTAGGCTCGGCTGCGGTAGCAGCTTTTGAGCATCCTCCTTTAAAATGGGGATGATGCACTTACATTAAGATCACAAATTAACATTCGACCATTGTTCAAATTACTTACATTGACAGGAAATTGTAATTGGTTAAAATCATTAGAGAGCGCCTTAAACGCCTCTCTTACATTGCAAAAGGATCATTGAAATTACCTGTCGCCTTAGCTTCCGACTGGACTGCGTTGATCCACTGCTGGCTGAGGTGGTTGTGCAGTAGCAGGTTCCAGAAGTAGGCATACTGGAAGCGGCAGATGCTGTGGCCACAGGGTGGGGAACTCAGGGTTAAAAACTTACCTTGTGGGTAGAAGAAAGGGGTGGGGGAGAAAAGTGAGTAACAGGTTCTGTGCTAGCAAACCCCCTTGCATCAGCGGTCTGACTAGCTTGGGATAGAGAAGAAACAGCCTTTCCTTTGGTGCCGAAGCTCTGGGGTTAACAGGCCCGGAGGGGACATAGAAGGCTACAGGGACCTTTGGCAGTCTCCCTTACCTCATTTTGCCTCCTGTAGCCTTCCCATGCTGGCTTCTGGGTTGCCTTCGCTTGAGGCTCCTGGTAGTAGCTGATGTTGCAGCTCCTCTCCGTTTTGCCGGCATTCCTTAGCGATCCGTTGTCCGCGCCTCTTCTATCAGGACTGGCCACTTCCTCTGATCCAGCATCTTCTATTTCCATAGTGGCCGACACCCCTCCCGCAGCCAGTGGAGTTTGGTTAGAGATAGATAGAAGATTGAGATACTTAGATGATGACTGAAGATAGATACGCAGAGTAGATAGATAACGATAGATAGAGTATAGACAGAGAGGATAGCATAGATCGATAGATAGAGAGATAGTAGATAGCAGAGAGAGCTTGATAATATGAGATAGATAAATATCAGAGATAATATGATTAGAGAGATAGTTATATTTCATAAGATGCAAGATAGATAGACTAGCAAATAGATAGCTAGATTAGATCATCGAGATAGAATAGATAGAGAGATTAGATAAATAGAAGTATGAGATGAGAAGATAGATAGATAGATAAGATAGATAGATAGATAGCACAGTAGTAGCAGATAGATGATAACAGAGATATAGATCAGGATTGATGATAGATATCATAGATAGATATGAAAGAGACGATGATAGGAGATAAAGCAGATACGCGATAGAAGAGATAGATAGATAGAGGATAGATAGAGAGTGATAGCAGATAAAGTAAGATAGATAGGATAGATAGATATAGATAGATAGCATAAGATAGATATACGAGATAGTAAATAGCAGAGATAGATAGATAGATAGAGAGATGATAATATAGATACAGCTCAGAGATAGATAGATAGCAGATAGATAGATAGCTAGTAGGATAGCAGGTAGATAGATAGAGAACTAGAGCTAGATCACAGATAATAGCGATAGATAGATAGATAGATAGATAGATAGCAGCAAGATAGATAGATAGATAGATAGATAATAGAGCAGCGATAGATATATAGCCTGACATAGATAGATGAATAGGATATAGATAGATAGCAGAGATTAGATAGATAGCAGAGATAGATATCAGAGTAATAGCTGATAAATATCAGAGATAGATATGATAGATAGATAGCAGAAGATATAGATAGATAATATCGCGATGATAGATGCCACGCAAATATCGAGGATAGTATAAGTCAGGAGATAAGAGTTCCATAGATCAGATAGCAAGAGATAGATAGATACTAGAGATTAGCAGGAGATAGATAGCGACGATGATTCAGACGATAGATAGATAGACAGATGATAGGATAGATAGATAGAGATAGAGAGATAGCTAGATATCCGAGATAGATAGATAGGATAGATATAATATTAGATAGATAGATATATAGAGAAGATAGAAGATAGACAAAAGATAGATAGACAGGAGATAGGATATACTGATAGATAGAAATAGGATAGATAGATAGAAGATAAGGATAGATAGCTAGTACGATAGCTCAAGATAGATTGACGGATAGACTGAAGATGAATGCAGAGATTAGATGATAGCGTTAGATAGATAGGACTGCCAGAGATAGAAGATAGCAGCGTACTAGGTAGATAGTATAGATAGCAGAGAAGATTAGATAGATAGTCGAAGATTAGATAGCAGATAGCATAGATAGCTATAGATAGCAGAGATAGATAGTGCAGAGTGTAGATTAGATAGATAATAATATAGATAGATAAATATCAGAGATAGCGTAGACAGATAGAAGAGATAGAATAGAGATAGATAGCAGAGATGAATAGCAGAGATAGATAGATAACTATAGATAGATAAATATCAGCAGATAGATAGAATAGACATAGAAGAGATAGATAGATAGATAGATAGATAGATAGATAATAGCAGAGATAGATAGCAGTAGATAGATAGATAATATAGATAGATAAATATCGATAGATAGCATTAGAAGACAAGATAGATAGATAGATAGATAGCAGTAATAGATAGATAATGATAGAAGATAGATCGAGAGATCAGATAAATAGCAGAGAAGATAGATAGATGAGATAGATTAGCAAGATAGATAGATAACAGAGATAGATAGATAGATTAAGATAGATAGATAGAAGAGATAGATAGCTAGCCAGTAGATAGATGATATAGACTATAGAAATAGATAGCAGAGATAGATAGATGCAGAATAGATAGATAGATAGATAGAATAGATAGATAGGAGATAGATAGATAGCAGAGAGAGATAGATAGTAGCAGAGATGATACATAGATAGATAATAGATAGATAAGATAGATAGCGATAGATAGATAGATAGCCAAGAGATAGATTTAGAAGATAGGATAGATAGATGCAGAGATAGATAGGATAGAGAAATAGCGATAGATAGATATAGCGATAGATAGCATAGCAGAGATAGATAGATTAGCAGAGATCATAGAGATGAGATGATAAATATCAGAGATAGATAGATTATAGATAGATAGCAGAGATAAGATCGATAATAGAGAGTGATGAGATAAAGCGACAGATAGATAGCAGATAGATAGATAGATAGACAGATAGATAGAGATAGATAGATAGATGAGAGCTAGATAGATAGATAAGAGAATAATATCAGAGATAGCAGATGACAGATAATAGATAGTAGACGAAGAATGAAGAGATAGATAGATAGCAGAGATAGTAGATAGATAAATAATAATAGATAGAGATAATATCAGAGATAGATTAGAGATAGATAGAAGATAGATAAGATAGATAGATAGATAGATAGCAGAGATAGATAGATAGATTAGATAGATAGATAGATGCCAGAGATAGATGATAGCAGAGAGATAGATAGATAGATTAGATGAGATAGACTAGCAGAGATAGATAGATAGCAGAGATAGATAGATAGATAGATAGATACAGAGATAGATAGCCCAGAGATAAGATAGATAGAACAGAGAGAGATAAGAGATAGATAGAGATAGCAGAGGATAGATGGAGATAGATAGATAATATGAGATAGCTAAATAAGTCAAGTAGATAGATAGATAGATCTAGAAGGATAGCATAGATAGATAGATAGATAGATAATGCAGAGATAGATAGCAGTAGATAGTAGTAGATGATTAGATAGAATTAGAGAGTAGATAGATAGATAGATAGATAGATAGATAGCCAAGATAGATAGAGAGATAGATAGATAGACAGAAGAGATAGAAGATAGCTAGAAGATAGCATAGATAGATTAAATATATAGATAGAAAATATCAGAGATAGATGATAGAGACAGATAGAAGAGGATAGATAGATAGATAGATAGATTGATAGATAGCAGTAGATAGATAGCAGAGATAGATAGATAATATAGATAGATAATATATCAGAGAAGATAGATAGAGATAGAAGAGATAGATAGCTAGAGAAGAGATAGCAAGATAGATATATAGATAGATAGAAGATAGTAAATGCAGAGATAGATAGATAGATAGATAGATTAGCAGCATTATACGAGATAGATGCTAGCTAGGATGGAGATAGGATAGATAGATAAGCGAAGATAGATAGATAGACATAAGCAGAGATAGTAAGAGTAGAAGGTAGCGTAGTAGATAGAATAGAACAGAGTAGATAGATAGATAGATAGAGATAGATAGACAGAGATAGATAGATAGCAAGAGATAGATACGATAATATAGATAGATAGCAGAAGTAATACAGAGATAGACTAGATAATAGACCTAGAAGAGCATAATAGCCAGATAGATCATGATTAGATAGTAGATGATAGATAAGATCAGGGGAGAGATAGATAGACTAGGATAGAGTAGATAGATAGATAGAGAGATAGATAATATAGGATTAGATAGAGTAGATAGTCGATAGCAGAGATAGCCGAGATCAGAGATATCGAGAGATAGATCATAGATATCAAGGATAGATATATAGATAGATAGACAGTAAAAGAGATAGGGATAAGATGACAGATAAATTAGAGAGATAGACAGATAGAGAATAGTCGACTGATGAGTAGATTAGAGAGATAGATAGATAGATAGATATGAAGTAGAAGCTAGATAGATAGATAGCAAGAGAGTAGATTAGAGATAAAGATAGATGGAGAATAAATAGCGGAAGTCGCATAGATAGATAGATGATTAGATAGATAGATAGATAGATACAGAGATAGAAGATAGAGTAGAGATAGCAAATAGAGAGATAGAAGTCTAATTTTATAATATAGATGATAATATTCAGAGATAGATAGATGTGTGAGGACAGATAGAAAGAGATAGATAGATATTCGATATTGATAGATAGCACGAGATAGAAGATAGATATCAGAGTAGATCTGACTAGATAGACCAGAGATAGATAGATAGCAGTAAGATGGAGATAGATAGATATAGATAGATGAGGATGGATAGCAGAGATAGATAGATAAAGAGATAATAGATAGATAGATATGTATAGATAGATAGCAGATAGATAAGATGCAGAGATAGATATGAAAGAAGATAAGGATAGCGGATAGATTGCAGAGAGAGATAGATAGAATAGTAGAAATAATATAGTAGATAAATATCAGACGTAGATAGAGATAGAGTAGATGATAGATAGATAGTATAGATAGGATAGTACCAGAGATAGATAGCAGAGATAGATAGATAATATAGATAGATAAATATCAGAGATAGATAGATAGACAGATCGAAGAGATGATAGCCAGAGATGAGATAGACAATATAGATGATTAGATAGACAGAGATAGATAAATAGCGAGACGATAGATAGATAGATAGATAGATATATAGAATAGATAAAAGATAGATAGTAGCAGACGATGCAAGATAGAGGATAGATGATAGAAGCAGATAGTAGCTGCAGCGAATATAGCTGGAGAGAAGTAGAGATAGATAGATAGATAGCCAGAGATATAGATAGTAGCAGAGATAGATGATAGCTGATAGATAGATTAAGAATGAGATAGATTAGATAGTATAAGATATATAGATAGATAGCAGAGATAGATAAATATCAGCATAGATAGAAGAGAATAGAATAAATAGCCGACGATAGATAGACAGAGAGTAGGTAATGATAGAGTAGATCAGATAGATAGATAGATAGATAGAAGTAGATTAGAAGAGAGAGATAGAGATAGAAAGCAGAGAAGAGATAGATAGAGAGGATAGAGAGGTAGGGAGGTAGATAGAAAGATGATAGATAGCAGACAGATAGATACGATAGAAGAGAGAATACAGATGAGAGAAATAAGCCATAGATATATCAAGATAGATACTAAGAGAGGAGATCATAATATAGATAGATAGATAAACATAGTGAGTATGAGATGATAGATAGACAGTAGAAAAGTAGATATGAGAATAGATAATAGATAGATAGCGAGATAGATAGATGAGAAGAGATCAGATAGATAGATAGATAGCTTATAAAATATAGATAGATAGAAATAGAGAAGATCAGAGATAGATAAAGATAGAAATAGCAGTAGTAGAAAGAGAAGAAGATAGATAGAGAGATAGATAGATAGATATAGATAGTAGCCCAGAGATGATAGAGAGATAGATAGCAAGAATGATAGATAGCATGATAGAGAAGGATAGAAATGAGATGACGATAGATCTAGAGAATAGATAATGATAGATAGATAGATAGATAAGATAAATACGGAAGTAGTGCGATGAAGAAGATAGAGAGAGATGAGATAGAGATAGAAAATACGAGATACTAAATAGAAGATAGCAACGTAGTGCGAGCGAGATAGAAGCATGATAAATAGATGCGAGATAGATAGATAGATAGATAGATAGACGCAGAGATAGATAGTCATAGAAGATAGATAATCGATAGATAGATAGATAGATATAGATAGATCAGAGATGAGATAAGAATAGGATGAAAGGATAGAATAGAGATAATAGACAAAGAGAGATAGATAGATAGATAGATAGAGATAGATAGAAATATAGAGATAGATAACATGAGGATAGATAGATCAGACTAGATTAGATGACCAGAATGTAGCTAGAAGACGTAGAGAAAGCAGAGATAGGATAGAGAAATATAGATAGATGAAAATCAAGGATAGATAGATGACAGATAGACAGAGAGATAGATAATATAGAAATAGATAGATAGATATAGATAGATAGATAGCAGAATAGCATAATAGCAGAGATAGATTAGACAGATAGAAGAGATAGATAGATAGAAGCAGAGATAGCTGGATAGCAGAGATAGATAGAAGATGAAGCTAGATAGCAGAGAGGATAGACGATAGATAGTCAGAGATAGATAGATAGCAGAGATAGATAGATACATAATACATAGATAGATAGATAGATAGATAGATAGATATATAGATAGATAGAGATATAAATAGATAGATAGCAGAGATAGATAAAATAGCAGAGATAGATAGAAGAGATAGATAAATAGCAGAGATAGATAGACAGAAAGAGATAGAAGATAGATAGATAGATAGATAGGATAGATAGATAGATAGAGTACAATAATATTAGATAGATAAATATCAGAGATAGATAGACAGAGGAAGAGAGATAGATAGATAGCAGAGATAGATAGATAGAAGAGGGGGCGAGATAGATAGATAGATAAATAGATAGATAGCATAGATAGATAATAATATAGATAGATAAATATCAGAAGATAGACATTAGACAGGAGAAGAGATAGATAGATAGCAGAGATTAAGATAGATAGTAGACAGACAGACAGATAGATAGATAGACAGAGATAGATAAATAGCGAGATAGATAGATAATATAGATAGATAGATAAATATCAGAGATAGATAGATAGACAGATAGAAGAGATAGATAATATAGATAGATAGATAGATAGATAGATAGATAGATAGATAGATAGATAGATAGAAGATAGCAGAGATAGATAAATAGCAGAGATAGATAGATAGACAGATAGAAGAGATAGATAGTAGCAGAAAGTGATAGCAGAGATAGAGATAGCATAAGATAGATAGAGAGATAGCTAATAGATCAAGATAGATAGCGATGGATAGATAGATAGATAGCCAGAGATAGATAGATAGATAGATAGAATAATATAGATATCGATATAGATAGATAGATAAGATAGATAGACCAGAGATAGATAGATAGATAGCAGAAGATAGATAAGATAGCAGAGATCGATAGATACATAGAATACATAGATAGTAGTCTAGATAGATGATAATATAGCATAGATAGCAGAGATAGATAAATATCAGAGACAGATAGAAGAGAGATAGATAAATAGCAGAGATAGATAGACAGAAGAGATAGATAGATAGATAGATAGCAGAGATAGATAGATAGCAGAGATAGATAGATAGCAGGGATAGATAGCAGAGATAGATAGCAGGGATAGAGAGGGGGAGGTAGGAGGTAGATAGAAGATGATAGATAGATAGATATATAGATGAGTAGTAGCTAGATAGATGGAGTGGTGATAGACTAGATAGATAGATAGGACAGACAGACAGAGATAGATAGATAGATTAGATAAGCTGAGATAGATAGATAGAAGAGATAGATAGATATAGTAGATGATAGATGTTCTATCTCTGCTATCTATCTATCTATCTATCTATCTATCTATCTATCTATCTATCGATCTATCTCTGCTATCCATCTATCTCTGCTATCTATCTATCTATCTATCATCTATCTATCTATCTATCTATCTCTGCTATCTATCTATCTCTGCTATCTATCTATCTATCTATCTATCTCTGTCTGTCTGTCCATCTATCTATCTATCTATCTATCACTCCATCTATCTAGCTACTACTATCTATCTATCTATCTATCTATCATCTTTCTATCTACCTACCTACCTCTCTATCCCTGCTATCTATCTCTGCTATCTATCCCTGCTATCTATCTATCTCTGCTATCTATCTATCTCTGCTATCTATCTATCTATCTATCTCTTCTGTCTATCTATCTCTGCTATTTATCTATCTCTTCTATCTATCTCTGATATTTATCTATCTCTGCTATCTATCTATATTATCTATCTATCTATCTATCTATGTATCTATGTATCTATCTATCTCTGCTATCTATCTATCTCTGCTATCTATCTATCTCTGCTATCTATCTATCTATCTATCTATCTATCTATCTCTGCTATCCAGCTATCTCTGCTATCTATCTATCTCTTCTATCTGTCTATCTATCTATCTCTGCTATTTATCTATCTCTGCTATCTATCTATCTATCTATCTATATTATCTATCTATCTCTTCTATCTGTCTATCTATCTATCTCTGATATTTATCTATCTATCTATATTATCTATCTATCTCTGCTATCTATCTATCTCTGCTATCTATCTCTGATATTTATCTAAATCTATAGATTAATCTATCTATCATTCTATTATCTCTATCTACTGCATCTATCTATCTATCTATCTATCTAATCTCTCTATCTATCTACATCTTCTCTTCTGTCTATCTATTCTATCTCTATCTATTTAATTTCTATCGCTATCCTATCTATCTATCTCTGCTATCTATCTATCTCTCTATTTATCTATCTCATCTATCTTCTATCTATCTCGCTATCCTATATATCTATCTTCTCTGATATTTATCTATCTATCTGTCTACTATCTATCTCGCTATCTATCTATCTATCTCTCTATCCGCTATCTCGCTATCTATCTTCTCTTCTATCTGTCTATCTTGCTTTCTGCTATTTATCTATCTATATTATCTATCTCTCTTAATCTCTCTATCTTCTATCTATCTATCTATCTATCTACGCTATCATCTATCTCTGCTATCTCTCTATCTATCTATCTATCTATCTCTCGATCTATCTATCTCTGCTATCTATCTATCTACTATCTATCTACATCCTCTTCTGTCTTCCTCTATCTATCACTCTGTCATCTATCTATCTAGCTACTACTCATCTATCTATCTATCTATCTATCTATCTTCTATCATCTTCTATCACCTACCTACCTCTCTATCCTGCTATCTATTCTATCTCTGCTTATCTACTCCTATCTATACTCTGCTATCTATCTATCTCTCTTGCTATCTATCTATCTCTGCTATCTATCTATCTATCTCTTCGTCTATCTATCCTGCTATTTCATCTATCTCTTCTATCTATCTCTGATATTTATCTATCTCTGCTATCTATCTATATTATCTACTATCATCTATCTAATCTATCTATCTATCTATCTCTCGATATTTATCTATCTCTGCTATCTCTATCTATCTGCTATCTATCTCTGATCTCTCTATCTGCTTTCTATCTTCTATCTGCTATCATCTTCTGCTATCTATCTATCTCTTCTATCTGATCTATCTATCATCTCTCTATTTATCTATCTATCCGGCTATCTATCTATCTCTCTATCTATCTATATTATCATATCTAATCTATCTATCTCTGCTATCTACTATCTATCTCTGCTATCTATCTTTCTAATATCTATCTCTCTATCTATCTTATCTATCTATCTATCTCTGCTATCCATATCTTCATCTATCTCTCTCTATCTGTCTTCTATCTATCTCTGCTATTTATCTATCTCTGCTATCTATCTATCTATCTATCTATCTATTTATATTATCTATCTCTTCTATCTGTCTATCTATCTATCTCTGATATTTATCTATCTATATTATCTATCTATCTCTGCTATTTATCTATCTCTTCTATCTATCTATCTGTCTGTCTGTCTATCTATCTATCTATCTCTGCTATCTATCTATCTCTTCTATCTGTCTATCTATCTCTGATATTTATCTATCTATCTATCTATCTATCTATCTATCTATCTCTTCTGTCTATCTATCTCTGCTATTTATCTATCTCTTCTATCTATCTCTGCTATTTATCTATCTCTGGCTATCTATCTATATTATCTATCTATCTATCTATCTATCTATCTATCTATGTATCTATGTATCTATCTATCTCTGCTATCTATCTATCTCTCTATCTATCTATCTATCTCTGCTATCTATCTTATCTATCTATCTATCTCTGCTATCCAGCTATCTCTGCTATCTATCTATCTCTTCTATCTGTCTATCTATCTCTGCTATTTATCTATCTCTGCTATCTCTATCATCTCTATATTATCTATCTATCTCTTCTATCTGTCTATCTATCTATCTCTGATTTATCTCTATCTATATACTATCTATCATCTCTATATCTTTCTACTATCCTATCTCTATCTCGCTATTTATCTATCTCTTCTATCTAATCTACTATCTATCTATCTATCTATCTATCTCATCTATCTATCTCTGCTATCTATCTATCTATCTATCTATCTATCTATCTATCTCTTCTATCTGTCTATCTATCTCTGCTATTTATCTATCTCTTCTATCTATCTCTGATATTTATCTATCTCTGCTATCTATCTATATTATCTATCTATATTATCTATCTATCTATCTATCTATCTCTGCTATCTATCTATCTCTGCTATCTATCTATCTCTGCTATCTATCTTATCTATCTATCTATCTCTGCTATCTATCTATCTCTTCTATCTTGTCTACTATCTATCTCTGCTATTTATCTATCTATCTATCTATCTATCTATCTATATTATCATCGATCTCTTTCTTCTTTCTAGTCTATCTATCTCTGATATTTATCTATCTATCTATATTATCTATCTATCTCGCTATCTATTCTATCTCTTCTATCTATCTATCTGTCTGTCTATCTATCATCTTTCTATCTACCTACCTACCTCTCTATCTCTGCTATCTATCTCTCTGCTTTCTATCTATCTATCTCTGCTATCTATCTATCTATCTATCTATCTATCTATCTATCTACTTCTATCTATACTATCTATCTCTTCTGTCTATCTATCCTGCTATTTATCTATCTCTTCTATCTATCTGATATTTATCTATCTCTGCTATCTATCTATATTATCTTCTATATCTATCTAATCTATCTCTATCTCTCTCATCTATCTTATCTATCTATCTATCTTCTATCTCTGCTTAGCTATCTATCTCTGCTATCTATCTATCTATCCTATCTACTTCTGCTATCTCAGCTATCTATCTCTGCTATCTACTATCTCTCTTCATGTCTATCCTACTATCTCTGCTATCGCAGCTATCTACTGCTATCTATGCTACTCTCTTCTATCTATCTATCTATCTATCTAGCTCTATCTATCTATCTATCTATCTATCTCCATATCTCTGCTATTCTATCTATCTCTCTCTGCTCTATCTATCTACTCTATATTGATCTACTATCTCTGCTATCTATCTACTTTTCTATCCTGTCTATCTATCTATCTCTGATCATTCTATCTATCTCTATCTATCTATCTATCTCTGACTATTCTATCTCCTGGTCTATCTCGCATCTATACTATCTATCTATCTATCTGCTCTTCTATCTGTCTATCTATCTACTGATATTATCTATCTATATTTTATCTATCTATCTATCTATCTATCGATCTCTTCTTGATCTAGATCTATCCTGCTATTTATCTATCTCTTATATCTATCTCTCTATTTATCTATTCTGCTATCTTATCTATATTATCAATCGATTATCTATCTATCTGATGTTATCTATCTATCTCTCATCTATCTATCTCTCTATCTATCTATCTATCTCTGCTATCTAATCTTATCGCATCCTATCTATCTCTGCTATCTACTTATACTGCTATCTATCTATCTCTTCTATCTGTCAGATCTATCTCGTGATTATCTATCTCTGCTATCTAGTCTATCTATCATATATTATCTATCTATCTCTTCTATCTGTCTCAACAATCTATTCTATCTCTGATATTATCATCTACGATATTTACTATCAACTGTCTAATCTTGATTTCTATCTCTTCACTATCTATCTGTCTATCTATCTACTATCTATCTATCTATCTATCTATCTATCTATCTAATCTATCTATCGTATCTATCTCTCTATTTATCTATCTCTTCTATCTATCTTCTGTCTATCATCTATCTATCTATCTACTCTTCTCTAGCTATCTATCTATCTACTATCTATCTATCTCGATCTAAATCCTATCTATCTATCTATCTATCTACCTTATATCTACTATCATCTATCTATCTATCTCTTCTATCTGTCTATCTATCTCTGCTATTTATCTTCTATCTTCTATCTATCTCGGTATTTATTATCTCTGTCTATCTATCTATATTTCTATCTGGTATATATCTATCTATCTATCTATCATCTATCTATCTACTGACTGCTATCTATTCGGCTATCTACTGCTATCTAATCTATCTCTGCTATCTATCTTATCTATCTATCTTATCGCTGCTATCTATCTATCTCTTCTATCTCTGTACTATCTATCTCTTCTCTCTACTGCTAGTTTATCTATCTATCTAATCTATCTATCTATCTATATCTATCTATCTATCTCTTCTATCTGTCTATCTATCTATCTCTCGATATTATCCTATCTATCTATATTTATCTATCTATCTATCTGCTATCTATCTATCTCTTCTATCTCTCTATCTGATCTGTCATCTATCATCTTTTTATCTATCTACCTACCTACCTCTCTACCTCTGCTATCTATCTCTGCTTTGCTATTCTACTATCTCGCTATCTATCTATCCTCCTCTATCTATCTATCTCTATCTATCTATCTAATTCTGTCTATCTATCTATCTATTGCTATATGCTATCTATCTAATCTATCTATCTCTTCTTCTATCTATCTCTGCTGCTATTATCTATCTCTTCTATCTATCATCTCTCTGATATTTTATCTATCTCTCTATATCTATCTATATTATCTATCTATAATTATCTAGCTATCTATCGCATCTATCTATCTATCTATCTATCTATCCTCTTCTAGTCTATCTATCTCGTGCTATCTATACTTACTACTATCTCGTCTGCTATCGCATATCTTATCTCATACTCGTCTTATCTCTAGCTATCTTATACTCTATCTCTTCTCTCTTATCTATCTATCTATCTATCTATCTATCTATCTCTGACTATCTTAGTTCTATCTCTGCTATCTATCTATATATCTATCTATCTCGCTATCTATCTCTATCTATCTCTTCTAATCGGTCTATCTAGTCTATCTATCTATCATCTATTTCTATCTCTCTGCTTTTACTATCGCTTGTCATATCTATCTATTTATCTATCTATCTCCTATCTATCCTACTCTCTATCTATCTCTGATATTTATCTATCTATATTCTCTATCTATCTCTGCTATCCTATCTCTACTGCTATCTATCTATCTATCTCTTCTATCTGTCTATCTATCTATCTCTGTATTTATCTATCTATATCTTTATCTATCTATCTACTCTGCATCTATCTCTGATATCTATCTATCTATCTATCTATCTATCTATCTATCTATCTATCTATCTATCTGTCTATCTCTGCAATCTATCTATTTAATCTATCTATCTATCTCTGCTATATATCTATCTTCGGCATCCTATCTATCTCTTATATCTATCTATCTATCTCTGCTATCTATCTATCTATCTATCTATCTATCTCTTCTATCTGTCGTATCTATCTATCTCTGATATTTACGTATCTATATTATTTATCTATCTATCTATCTCTGCTATCCTATCTATCTCTTCTGTCTCATCTATCTATCCTATCTTGTCTATCTATCTAATCTCTGATATTATCATGTCTTCTATCTATCTATCTCTTCTATCTTCTATCTATCTATTCTATCTCTTCTATCTGTCTAGTCTATCTATTCCTTATCTCTGTCGCTATATCCTAGTCTATCTCTATTATCTATCTATCTCTGCTATCTATCTATATATCTATCTCTGATCTTTAATCTATCTCTGATATTTATCTCTGCTATCTATCTATCGCTATTATCTATCTAATCGCTATTATCTATCTCTCTATTATCTATCTATCTATCTATCTATCTATCTATCTATCTCTATCTCTGCACTATCTAATATCTATCGCTATTATCTATCTACTCTATTATCTATATCTGCTATCTATCTGTCTACCTTCTAGTTCCGATCTATCTATCTCTGCTATCTATCTATCTCTGCTATCTATCTATCTCTTTCTGCTATCTATCTATTTCTCTGATCTATCTATCTCTCTCATCTATCTCTCTCTATCTATCTATCTATCTATCTATCGCTGTTATCTATCTATCGCCTATCTCTCTACTATCTATCTATCGCTGTTTCTAGTCTATCTATCTCTGCTATCTATCTATCTATCTATCTATCTATCTATCTATCTATCTATCTCTCTATCTTCTATCTACTCGTCTATTTATCTGATCTATCTCTGCTATCTATCTATCTATCTATCTATCTCATGCTATTAAGCTATCTCTGCTATCTATCTATCTCTTCTATCTATCTATCTATCTATCTATCTATCATATCTATCTATCTCTGCTATTTATCTATCTCTGCTATCTATCTATCTATATTATCTATCTATCTCTGCTATCTATCTCTTCTATCGGTCTATCTATCTATCTTTCTATCCATCTATCTATCTATCTCTGCTATTTATCTATCTCTGCTATCTATCTTCTTAATCTATCTATCTCTGCTATCTATCTCTTCTATCTGTCTATCTATCTATCTCTGATATTTATCTATCTATATTATCTATCTATCTCTGCTATCTATCTCTGCTATCTATCTATCTATCTCTTCTATCTGTCTATCTATCTATCTCTGATATTTATCTATCTATATTATTTATCTATCTATCTAACTCTGCAATCTATCTCTGCTATCTATCTATCTATCTATCTATCTATCTATCTATCTATCTCTGCTATCTATCTATCTCTGCAGTCTATCTATCTAATCTATCTATCTATCTCTGCTATCTATCTATCTCTGCTCATTCGTATCTATCTATCTCTGCAGCTATCTATCTATATCGTATCTCTATCTTCATATCTATCTATCTGATATTTTCTATCTAATATCTATTTATCATGTCTATCTATCTCTGCTATCTATCTATCTCTTCTGTCTATCTATCTATCTATCTGTCTATCTATCTATCTCTGATATTTATCTATCTATCTATCTATCTCGGATATTCTAGCTACTATCTATCTATCTATCTATCTCTTCTATCTGTCTATCTATCTATCTCTGCTATCTATCTGTCGCTATTATCTATCTATCTCTATTATCTATCTATCTCTGCTATCTATCTATATATCTATCTCTGATATTTATCTATCTCTGAAGCTATCCTCTGATATCTTATCGTCTGCTATCTATCTATCGCATAATCATCTATCTATCGCTATTATCTATCTCCATATATCTATCTATCTATCTATCTCTCTCTCTATCTCAATACTATCTACACTACTAGCTATTATCACTCACTTAGCTCTATCTATCTGATCTATCTCAGCTCTGCTATCTCATCGCTATCTTCTTAATCATATTATCTATCTCTTATCTATCTATCTCTGCTATCTATCTATCGCTCTGCTATCTATCTCTTTATCTATCATCTGATATCTATCTATCTCTTCGATCTACTATCTCATCTCTATCTATCTATCTATCTATCTATCTATCCTGGTTTCTATCTATCTCTGTATCTATCTATCCCGCTGTTATCTATTCTATCCTGCTATCTATCTATCTATCTTCTATCTATCTATCTATCTATCTATCTATATCGCTGTTTATCTATCTACTCTGGGCTATCGATCTGATCTATCTCATCTATCTATCTCTGCATATTTATCATATCTCTGCTATCTATCTATCTATATTATCTATCTATCTCTGCTATCTATCTCTCTACTGTCTATCTATGCTATCCTGATTATTTATCTATCTATATTATCTATCTATATCTCTATGGCTATCTATCTCTGCTATCTATCCTTCTCTATCTATCTATCTATCTCTCTATCTATCTATCTACTTCTATCTCACTATCATCGATCTTTATTTTATCTATCTATAATATTATCTATCATCTAATCCTCTATCTATCTATCTCTTCTGTCTATCTATCTACTCTGCTATCTATCTCTGCTATCTATCTATCTATCTTCTATCTATCTATCTATCTATCTCTATCTGATATTTATCTATCTATATTATCTATCTACTCTACTCTATCTTTATCTCTGCTATCTAATCTGCTATCTATCTCTGCTATCTATCTATCTTCATCTATCATCTATCTATCTATCTCTTCTATATCTCTCATCTATCTATCTCTGATATTTATCTATCTATATATTTATCTAAGCTATCTATCTCTGCTATCTACTATCTCTATCTGTCTATCCGTATCTATGTCTGCTATCTATCTCTCTATGTAATCTATCTATCTTATCTATCTATCTCTGCTAGCTATCTATCTGAGTCTATCTTTCTAATTATCTATCTATCTCTCTATCTATCTATATCTTCATCTTCTATCTAATCTATCTATCTATCTCTGCTATCTATCTATCTTCTATCTCTTTTATCTGCATCTATCATCTATCTCTGATATTTATCTATCTATCAATTATTTTATCTATCTATCTATCTCTGCTATCTATCTTATTCTATCTGTCTATCATCTATCTATCGTCTATCTATCTATATCTCTGATATTATCTATCATCTATCTATCTATCTCTCTGCTATGATCTATACTCTCTTCTCTTCATCTGTCTATCTATCTATCTTCTCTATTATTCTATCTATCTCTATTATTATCTATTTCTATCATCTCTATCTAGCTATCTCTGATATTCTCTATCTCGATGCTATCTCTGTAATCTATCTACTCTCTATCTATCTATCCTGCTATATCTATCTATCGCTATTATCTTCTATCCGTATTATCTATCTCTCTATATCTATCTCTATCTATCTTGCTATCTTCTATCTATCGCTATTATCTATCTAGCCTCTATTGCTATCTATCTCGCTATCTATCTATCTACTATCTATCTCTATCTCTGCTATCTATCTATCTATCTCTGCATCTATCATATTAATCTATCTATCTATCTCTGCTATCTAATCTATCTCTGCTATCTATCTATATATCTATCTATCATCTCTGCTATCTATCTATCTCTTCTATCTATCTATCTATCTATCTATCTATCTATCTATTCTAGTCTCTGTTATCATCTATTCTGCTATCTCTATCTATCTATCTATCTCTGCTATTTATCTATCTCTGCTATCATCTATCTAATCGATCTTTCTTCAATCTTCTGCTATATCTCTGAATATCTATCTATTTTCTTCTATACGCTATCATGCTCTACTCCTATCGTCATTCTACTATATCTCTGCATATTTATCTATCTATATCTATCTATCTATCTCTGATATTTATTTATCTATATTATTTATCTATTTATCTATCTTTGCTATCTATGATCTCTGATATTTATCTATCTCTGATATCTATCTATCTCTGCTATCATCTATCTATCTATCTATCTCTGCTATCATCTATCTATCGCTATTATCTATCTATCGTTATTATCTATCTAGCTCAATTATCTATCTATCTCTGCTATCTATCTATCTCTGATATTTATCTATCTCTGCAATCTATGTATCTAATCATCTATCTATCTCTGCTATCTATCTATCTATCTCTGCTATCTATCTATATTATCTATCTATCTATATTATCTATCTCTGCTATCTATCTATCTATCTATCTATCGCTATTATCTATTTATCTCTGCTATCTATCTATCTATCTCTTCTATCTGTCTATCTATCTATCTCTGATATTTATCTATCTATATTATTTATCTATCTATCTATCTTTGCTATCTATCTATCTCTTCTGTCTATCTATCTATCTATTGCTATTATCTATCTATCTCTATTATCTATCTCTGCTATCTATCTATCTCTGCTATCTATCTATCTCTGCAGCCTATCTATCTAATCTATCTATCTATCTATCTCAGATAGATAGATAGATAGATAGCAGAGATAGATAGATAGATAGATTAGATAGATAGGCTACTGAGATAGATAGATAGCAAGATTAGATAGATAGATCCATAATCGAGATAGATAAATATCAGAGACAGATAGATAGACAGATTAAGATATAGATAGATAGATAGGATCGCATAGATACATAGATAATAGCGATAGATAATAGATAGAAGAGCTAGATGAGATACAGAGATAGAATAGATAGATTATATAGATAGATGCAAGATAGATAGATAGCAAGCTAGATCGATAATTGAGTGAGGGGACAACCCAGCTATATCGATATAGCGATCTGATATAGCGCCTAGATCGATTAGCGATAGACCGATGGAAGAGATGATAGGATATAGCATCTATCTATCTTCCTATCTATCTGCTAATCTATCTATCCCTATTACTATCGAGCCGCTATTCTCTAGCTATCTCACTTATCTATCTACTCTGCTCTCTATCTATCTTCTGATATTGGCAACTGAATGCCCCAAGTAAATACTTTCCTCTGCCCTATAAAAGGCAGCAGAACCCAGAAAATAAGGACAATTCAAGACTCACTGGACCTTTCCATCTTGCAGTCATGCCTGGGATGGGGCGTCTGATCGCCCTGGTGCTGATTTTGCCCACAGACTCTGACAGTGGGATTGGACCCCCCGAACACACACACAACACCCACCCCCCACCCACCCCCCACTCACACACACACCCCCACCCACACACCCCCACACACACCCACGACAACACACACACCGCCACCCACACACAGCACAACTATCCCCCCACCTCACGCACACACACTCACACCCTTTCTCTTCTTCTTATGTCCCCCTCTTTCCTTCTCTTACCCAACTTCCTTGCCTTCTTCTTTATTTCCCACTAGGTTGAATGTGCCGGGTGGAACTGCTGGCACTTTTTTTCAAAAAAACCCCCACAGACACTACAATGCGCATGAGCAACTTTTCCAAGTTGCGTCGATGGTAGGAGCCCGGCGCTGTGGTGTAAAGTACTTCCTTAGGCCTATTTTGCCCACGGCATAATAGAAAAAAATCATCATAGGCGATTATTGGAATTCTTTACTTTGCTGTGCCATTAGGTACAAGAATTTAAAATAGAAAAGAGTCAGGTACCCCAGACACGACAGACGGAGTCCAGTTGCACGTACCTTTCCACTGGCTTCAAATCCTTTTGTTTATTTTACGCAAATGTTGTAACTACACATCAAAACCAGACTTGGGCCCATCGGCTTTTAAGTACTTTGTATTGGAAGCTTTACAGGTTATGGTGGGAAATCGCTTAGCTATTGTAGATGCGAATTTTGACAAAAGAAATCAGTCCATCTGAATATTTCTTGGGCACAAAAGATGAAGACCTTAGGGGCTCACTATGTTATCCCCAACACCAACGTATCTTCCTAATTCAGTTTTTTCAAACAAGCCAGTAAATAACCTGCTGGGCATTTTCATGATCCTCTTGCAAGTGGCCGGCGAACTGTCAATATAGACATGCTGGTTCGTATGAAGTGGATATGCCTTTTTCGTTGCCATCAGAAAAGTTTAGCCCCAAATAAAACAAACCAGAGAACTCCCAGCTCACAACTGAAAATACCCCAGTGACTGGTTTAAAAATGCATCAGTGGCTAAGGCCTATCCCAAACCGACAAGAAAGGCTTCACTATTGAAGTTGGTTTTCGGTATGTTTTTTTTTTTGGATCCCCCTGGAGAAAGATCATCCCACGTTGATAGTCCTGGGTAACTTGATTTGTTTGCTCGCCACACCGATATCGTTAGGTCTAAATCCAAAAAGAATCTTTCCCCTGGTAGACTAGCTAGCCTTTTATACTGACTTTCCCTTCCTCCCACACTTAAAATTTCACCGTTAGCTTTTTGTTGTTACCCAAACAGAAAAAGGGAGTTTCGCCTGATCCACCACCTTTGCATTTTCCTCAGGATACCAGTGAACTAATGGCATTTAGCGATGACTATGCAGTGTCATACGCGTCATTTGATTCAGCAGCCTGACTTTTGCGACAATGTGGCAAGGGAGCTATGTTAGCCAAATCCAATGTTGAGCAGCCTTTAGATTGCTTCCTATTCATCCTGACTGCATTGGACATTAGGCTTTCATTTTGAAGGGTTTTTATTTTTTTGTAATGTCTGCTTAGGGCTGCTCGCTTTCCTGCTTCTATTTTTGAGATTTCCGCAATCTCCTTCGATTGGGGGGCCGTTAGATTTGATCAGGTTCTTTCCATGTCATCCATTATTTTTTTATTTATTGGTCCAGCCAGTACAAATACTTGCAAAACATTGTTTAATCACCTTCCTTTGTCTACAGAGCAATTCGGGGTCCCGGTAGCATCAAATTAAACAGTATCTCCTGCCCTCTTAATCATTTTTGGGAATAAGAAAATACCTTATGTCCTATGAATTCAGGCTCCCCTAACAGAGAAGCTAAAACCTAAAATTTATTAACAGAGCACTTACTTCAAAGAAAATACAGTTAAAGAACTTACAGTTCATTACTGGGCCACATCTTACCCAATACCTTTGCTAACCCAGGTTTCTGCGACAGGCAGAGTATTTAATAGAGGAATGGATAGCCCTTAACCATAGGAGTTCTACCCTTCCCATCATATCAATAATAAGAAGAAAAGCCTAGAGGGCAAAACTGGCTATATAAACTTTACATGTATTTCGTCAATTAAAAATATTCCACACATAGGTTAATATAATGTATCACAAAGTAGAACAATATGCAATTCAGTGTGCAAATATTCAGCTAGTACAGGGCATACATGCAAATATTGCATGTTTCTCCACCCATACATGTGTATATATCTTCCATAACCCTATTAATACTTATCGGTTCATAAGTCAAGTCGTCCTTTGGAGATAGATAGATAATAGCGATAGATAGCAGAGATAGATAGATAGACGGAAGAGATAGATAGATAGCAAAGATAGATAGATAGATAAATAATATAGATAGATAAATATCAGAGACAGATAGATAGACAGATAGAAGAGATAGATAGATAGATAGATAGATAGATAGATAGATAGATAGCAGAGATAAATAGATAATAGCGATAGATAGATAGAAGAGATAGATAGATAGCAGAGATAGATAGATAGATAATATAGATAGATAGCAGAGATAGATAGATAGCAGAGATAGATAGATAATTGAGCTAGATAGATAATAGCGATAGATTGAGGGGACAACCCAGCTATATCGATATAGCGATCTGATATAGCGCCTAGATCGATTAGCGATAGACCGATGGAAGAGATGATAGGATATAGCATCTATCTATCTTCCTATCTATCTGCTAATCTATCTATCCCTATTACTATCGAGCCGCTATTCTCTAGCTATCTCACTTATCTATCTACTCTGCTCTCTATCTATCTTCTGATATTGGCAACTGAATGCCCCAAGTAAATACTTTCCTCTGCCCTATAAAAGGCAGCAGAACCCAGAAAATAAGGACAATTCAAGACTCACTGGACCTTTCCATCTTGCAGTCATGCCTGGGATGGGGCGTCTGATCGCCCTGGTGCTGATTTTGCCCACAGACTCTGACAGTGGGATTGGACCCCCCGAACACACACACAACACCCACCCCCCACCCACCCCCCACTCACACACACACCCCCACCCACACACCCCCACACACACCCACGACAACACACACACCGCCACCCACACACAGCACAACTATCCCCCCACCTCACGCACACACACTCACACCCTTTCTCTTCTTCTTATGTCCCCCTCTTTCCTTCTCTTACCCAACTTCCTTGCCTTCTTCTTTATTTCCCACTAGGTTGAATGTGCCGGGTGGAACTGCTGGCACTTTTTTTCAAAAAAACCCCCACAGACACTACAATGCGCATGAGCAACTTTTCCAAGTTGCGTCGATGGTAGGAGCCCGGCGCTGTGGTGTAAAGTACTTCCTTAGGCCTATTTTGCCCACGGCATAATAGAAAAAAATCATCATAGGCGATTATTGGAATTCTTTACTTTGCTGTGCCATTAGGTACAAGAATTTAAAATAGAAAAGAGTCAGGTACCCCAGACACGACAGACGGAGTCCAGTTGCACGTACCTTTCCACTGGCTTCAAATCCTTTTGTTTATTTTACGCAAATGTTGTAACTACACATCAAAACCAGACTTGGGCCCATCGGCTTTTAAGTACTTTGTATTGGAAGCTTTACAGGTTATGGTGGGAAATCGCTTAGCTATTGTAGATGCGAATTTTGACAAAAGAAATCAGTCCATCTGAATATTTCTTGGGCACAAAAGATGAAGACCTTAGGGGCTCACTATGTTATCCCCAACACCAACGTATCTTCCTAATTCAGTTTTTTCAAACAAGCCAGTAAATAACCTGCTGGGCATTTTCATGATCCTCTTGCAAGTGGCCGGCGAACTGTCAATATAGACATGCTGGTTCGTATGAAGTGGATATGCCTTTTTCGTTGCCATCAGAAAAGTTTAGCCCCAAATAAAACAAACCAGAGAACTCCCAGCTCACAACTGAAAATACCCCAGTGACTGGTTTAAAAATGCATCAGTGGCTAAGGCCTATCCCAAACCGACAAGAAAGGCTTCACTATTGAAGTTGGTTTTCGGTATGTTTTTTTTTTTGGATCCCCCTGGAGAAAGATCATCCCACGTTGATAGTCCTGGGTAACTTGATTTGTTTGCTCGCCACACCGATATCGTTAGGTCTAAATCCAAAAAGAATCTTTCCCCTGGTAGACTAGCTAGCCTTTTATACTGACTTTCCCTTCCTCCCACACTTAAAATTTCACCGTTAGCTTTTTGTTGTTACCCAAACAGAAAAAGGGAGTTTCGCCTGATCCACCACCTTTGCATTTTCCTCAGGATACCAGTGAACTAATGGCATTTAGCGATGACTATGCAGTGTCATACGCGTCATTTGATTCAGCAGCCTGACTTTTGCGACAATGTGGCAAGGGAGCTATGTTAGCCAAATCCAATGTTGAGCAGCCTTTAGATTGCTTCCTATTCATCCTGACTGCATTGGACATTAGGCTTTCATTTTGAAGGGTTTTTATTTTTTTGTAATGTCTGCTTAGGGCTGCTCGCTTTCCTGCTTCTATTTTTGAGATTTCCGCAATCTCCTTCGATTGGGGGGCCGTTAGATTTGATCAGGTTCTTTCCATGTCATCCATTATTTTTTTATTTATTGGTCCAGCCAGTACAAATACTTGCAAAACATTGTTTAATCACCTTCCTTTGTCTACAGAGCAATTCGGGGTCCCGGTAGCATCAAATTAAACAGTATCTCCTGCCCTCTTAATCATTTTTGGGAATAAGAAAATACCTTATGTCCTATGAATTCAGGCTCCCCTAACAGAGAAGCTAAAACCTAAAATTTATTAACAGAGCACTTACTTCAAAGAAAATACAGTTAAAGAACTTACAGTTCATTACTGGGCCACATCTTACCCAATACCTTTGCTAACCCAGGTTTCTGCGACAGGCAGAGTATTTAATAGAGGAATGGATAGCCCTTAACCATAGGAGTTCTACCCTTCCCATCATATCAATAATAAGAAGAAAAGCCTAGAGGGCAAAACTGGCTATATAAACTTTACATGTATTTCGTCAATTAAAAATATTCCACACATAGGTTAATATAATGTATCACAAAGTAGAACAATATGCAATTCAGTGTGCAAATATTCAGCTAGTACAGGGCATACATGCAAATATTGCATGTTTCTCCACCCATACATGTGTATATATCTTCCATAACCCTATTAATACTTATCGGTTCATAAGTCAAGTCGTCCTTTGAGCAGAGATAGATAGATAATTGAGCTAGATAGATAATAGCGATAGATAGATAATAGCGATAGATAGATAGCAGATAGATAATAGGGATAGATAGATTAGCAGATAGATAGGAAGATAGATAGATGCTATATCCTATCATCTCTTCCATCGGTCTATCGCTAATCGATCTAGGCGCTATATCAGATCGCTATATCGATATAGCTGGGTTGTCCCCTCACTCAATTATCGATCTAGCTTGCTATCTATCTATCTTGCATCTATCTATATAATCTATCTATTCTATCTCTGTATCTCATCTAGCTCTTCTATCTATTATCTATCGCTATTATCTATGTATCTATGCGATCCTATCTATCTATCTATATCTTAATCTGTCTATCTATCTGTCTCTGATATTTATCTATCTCGATTATGGATCTATCTATCTAATCTTGCTATCTATCTATCTCTTCGTCTATCTATCTATCTCTGCATCTTCGCGATTATATATCTATCTCGATTATCTAATCTCTGCTATATATCTATCTTGCTATTATCTCTATATCAGTGAAGGAATCTTCTAATCTATCTATCCTATCCTATCTCTGCTATCTATCTATCTACTCTACTATCATATGAGATAGATAGATAGATCAGATTAGATAGATAGGCTGCAGAGATAGATAGATAGCCAGAGGGATAGATAGATAGCAAGATTAGCTAATAGAGATAGATACAGAGTTATAGAGATATGAGATGAATAGATAGATCTAGACAGAATGATGATTAGCTAGATTAGCAAAAAGACCTCAGATATGATAGATAAATATATAAGATTTTAGATACCCAATATAGACGATAGATAGATAGACAGAGTTACGAAAAAGAGATTGATTAGTATGTAAAGATAGCAGAGATAAATAGTATAATGCCCAGACCGATAGATAAAGATTAGATGACGATAGAAGTAGCAGAGATAGCATAATTTAGCTAGATAGATAATATAGATAGAGCTGCAGAATAGCTGTAGAAGAAGCAGCATGTATAGATGATGATTCTTAGATACATAAATTGCAGTTGAGTACGATAAATCTATCATGAGAAGATAGATAGCAGTAGATAGATATTAGAAATTGAGTCTAGATACGATAATATTTCTTATTACGTTATTAGAGAGATTAATAGCCGACTAGACCTAGTGATGATAGTCAGTATTTGATAGATAGATAGATAGACGATGTTCAGCCAGAGAGAAGATAGGATATCAGAGATAGATAAATATCAGAGATTCATAGATAGCAAAGATAGATAGATAGTAGATAAATAGATTATTATTAGATAACAAATTAATCAGTATGTCTAGAGTAGAAGAGATAGATAGATAGACATATGATAACCTAGTAATATATTAACCATATAATGTAGTGGCTGGATAGTGTACTAGTTAAAGGCACTACCTTTGACATGGGAGACCAGGGTTCGAATCCTGGCTAGAAGGCACTACCTTTGACATGGGAGACCAGGGTTCGAATCCTGGCTAGGGACAGTTATACAAATGTTTGGATTATTATAATACCTAGTAATATAATAACCATATAATAACCTAGTAATATAATTATAATAACCATATAATAACCTAGTAATATAATAATCATAAAATACCTGTTAAACACTGCCTGTTCTGTGTTCCTGTTCTCTGTTAAACACTGCCTGTTCTGTGTTCCTGTTCTATCTATCGCTATTATCTATCTAGCTCAATTATCTATCTATCTCTGCTCTCTATCTATCTCTGATATTGGCACTGAAGGGCCCCAAGTAAATACTTTCTCTGCCCTATAGAAAAGGCAGCAGAACACAGAAAATAAGGACAAGTAAAGACTCACTGGACCTTTCATTGCAGTCAGTGCCTGGGATGGGGCGTCTGATCTCCCTGGTGCTGAATTCGCCCACAGACGCTGACAGTGGGATTGGACCCCCCGACACACACACACACGCTGCAACCCAAAAGATGAAAACAGTCCCTATGCACCGGTAACAGGCGAAAAGCGGCCTCGATATCCGACTTCGCCATCAATGCTCCTACTCCTACCTTTTGTACTAGCGATGCCGCTCTGTCGAACGATACATAGGATACCGAAGCTGCTTCAGGGCTTATGCCATCATTAACTGATTCCCCTTTTGGGTAAGACAGATGATGTATTAATCTGAACTTACCTGGTTCCTTCTTTGGTACAAGGCCCAAAGGGGAAACCCGAATATTGGGGAACGGTGGGTCGAAGAAAGGGCCCGCCATCCGACCCAATTGGATCTCAGCCTGGAGTTTTTGCCTCGCCACTTGAGGCGCCTCCCTAACGGACTTCAGATTTCTTGAAAAAACTGGGGAAGGGGAAAAGTGAAAGGGGATAAAAAAACCATGTACAAAACTGTTTCTTAATAACTCAGCGGCCTCCCTTCTTGGGTACTTATCTAACCACGGCCCCATCTCGCCCACGTTCACTGGGGTCCTCTGGCCTCCTAGTACTAGGCTTCTTGGCTGATGCCTTCCCTTTTTTGAAACATTTGGCTGCAGAATGCCCTGCCCCCCCACAAAAGGAACATTCGTGGCGAAAACGGCAGGCTGCCCCAAACTTACATTGGCCCTCATTGAAGAGCCAACATGGACCTGCTTTCTTGGCTAATGACGGGGTACCGTAACCTGACACCCCAGGGTTACTTCCAAAGCTAGGTATCATCCCTGAGGCCTTCTGTGACATCATGATCCTAATCCATGAGTCGGTGGCCTTAGTGTTCCAACCTACCTCTGGGTGCACTGCCAACCTACGACGAAACTCCTCGTCATAATGCCACCAGGCTGCTCCCCCATAAACTTTATATGCCCCGAAGATGGTGTCAAGATAAATAAATAGGTCGGAACATTTTTGTGGAAATTTTTTACCAATGACCCCTGCCAGAACGCAGAAAGCCTGCACCCAATTACCAAAGGTTTTAGCCACCTTTGGTTTTTTCTCCTTACCCGTCTCTGTTCGGACATATTCCTTGTCTACCGTCACCATGTCCGTATTGATGAGAGACCAAATTTCCACATATTCATTCCTCCAAATCCTTTCCTTTACCTCCTCCGATACATGCACCCCGAGTGGACTCACCACACAGAAATAAGTGTCCTTCAGGGCTTCCGCCCTGCTAACCGCCGACACAGGCTGGAGCCCCCCTGCTCCACCTGGAGAAAAACTCCCTGCAGAGCCATGAGGCATAGCCTCAATTTTTCCCATAAGTGCTTTAATAGCCTGCACCAATTCACCTCTTTCCCCAGCCCCCGCTGCCGCCCCCCAAGCGCCCGCACATGACAACTCATACTCCGCCTCGCTCTGAGCATCCCTGGGCCTAGAAGCTGCCGACCCTGCTGCCTCTGCTGGGCGTTTACTCGCCTCTCCCTGGTGGCCGCTTCACCTCCTCTACTGCTGTAAGGGCCTGCCTGGCCTGCCCACTGGTCCAAATCTCTAACTGCTTCTTGCTCTCCTGGGCCTCCCTGCACTACCTGCTCTGGGGTGGGATCCTGTTCCTGTGAGGTTCCCTCCCCTGACCCTCCATCTGGGTTGGATGACGATGAGGCCTCCTCCTCCTGAGGCCTAGACCTGAAAATAGCACTAATGGCCCCTACAAGCCCCTTCCTCTGGGCTCCTGCCTTTTTTCTTGTCCCTTTGGCTGGGGCCTTGCCCCCCTTTCGCTTTTTTGCAGGATCGGGAGGACTAGGACTCAGCCGGTCTGGTGGGCGGGATGTGCGCACTGGCCTAACCCCAGGACTCCCAGCCGGGCGCCCTGCAGGGGGAATCCCCCCCCCTTGGGAAATGGGATGCTGCTCCCCCCTTGGCAATAGTGCCTGAAGCCACCCCGCCCCCTCCCTGCTGATCCTCTCCCTCACCTGCTGCATGGAGGACGATGAACGCCCGCGCCTCCTGGACCCATGCCGTCCTTTGCGCCTTTTATCGTGTGCCTTGGACTGGCTCCTAGGACTCCTGTGGTCCGCCTTTTATCGTGTGCCTTGGACTGGCTCCTAGGACTCCTGTGGTCCCTTCTCTCCCTCCGCCTTTTCCGCGAGTGGCGAGCGGAGTAGCTGGATTCTGACTCCGAAGATGAGCGTCTGCGACCACCCCTATTCTTTCCCCTGTCTCCGCTGCCTCTTCTGCTAGCTCTCTCCACACGGTGTTCCCTATCATCACTCCTGGCCCCTAAACTTCCTCGACTAGGTGATGCTGCCTCTAACGCCGATATAGCACTCCAACCCCTGCCTCTCCCATACTCCGCCTCGCTCTGAGCATCCCTGGGCCTAGAAGCTGCCGACCAAGCCACCCCGCCCCCTCCCTGCTGATCCTCTCCCTCACCTGCTGCATCAATTCCTCCTCCATCTCTCCCTGCTTTCCGGAAAGGCTATATGTTTATTTCCACGTGCTTTGTATTTTACACGCTCCGATGAGCTGTTCCTAGGTCACCGGCTGCACTGTAATGGCGCCGGTGAAATATAATAACCATATAATAGCCTAACAATATAATAACCATATAATACCCTATATTATAACCATATAATAGCCTAGTAATATAATAACTATATAATACCCTATATAACCATATAATAGCCTAGTAATATAATAACTATATAATACCCTATATTCTATCCAGCCACTTTATTCTATCCAACCTTATAATATTATATTACTATATTATATGGTTATTATATTACTAGGTTATTATATGGTTAGAATATAGGGTATTATATGGTTATTATATTACTAGGTTATTATATGGTTATTATATTACTAGGTTATTATATGGTTAAAATATAGGGTATTATATGGGCATTATATTACTAGGTTATTATATAACTAGGGTATTATAGTAATCCAAACATTTGTATAGCTGCCACTAGCCAGGATTCAAACCTTAATATATTACTAGGTTATCATATGGTAATTATATGGTTATGAGGATATCTATCTATCTATCTATATATATATATATATATATATATATACATATATCATATGATAACCTAGTAATATATTAACCATATAATGTAGTGGCTGGATAGTGTACTAGTTAAAGGCACTACCTTTGACATGGGAGACCAGGGTTCGAATCCTGGCTAGGGACAGTTATACAAATGTTTGGAGATTATATACCTAGTAATATAATAACCATATAATAACCTAGTAATATAATTATAATAACCATATAATAACCTAGTAATATAATAATCATAAAATACCCTATATTCTAACCATATAATCGCCTAGTAATATAATAACCATAATACCCTAGATATTTATAATATATATATGGTTATTATTTAGTAAGTTTTCAATGTTATATATAACTAGTTTTATATAACTAGAGTATTATAGTAATCCAAACATTTGTATAGCTGCCACTAGCCAGGATTCGAACCCTGGACTCCCATGTCAAAGGCAGTGCCTTTAACCAGTACACTATCCAGTACATTCGATAATTATCGAATTTACAATCAAAAGTCTGAGAAATCCGGGTCCGGGTTAGTTCGAGAAGTCCGAGTCCATTCAAACTTAAAAAGTTTGGCTCGAACTCGGGCTTTAGTTCGAGTTCTAGTCCATCCCTATCCATAAAGCACGGTTTCGCAAAATTTCAATACCGCGCGTAATGCTTGGAGTTGTAGTATTCAAAAATGATGGAGGCCTTTGCAGGAAGGATTCTACATTATGTGAAAATATGTTAAAACTATAAAATAAAATATTCATCTGAGGTATTTCAAATTTACACATTCAAAGAATAGTGGCTTCAAGTGCCTCATATACACTATTTGTATTACCTCAAACATTCATATTTTACTTCATAGCTTTAACATACCTATAAATGTACTATTGTATAATGTGTAATGCCCCCTTCAAAAACCTCCAGATGTTAGAAAAATAATACTCTCACAATTCCCTATCTTCATTCTCTAGATGAAGAATTCTGGGAGTTGTAGTTTTAAAAAATCTGGAGGCTTTTGGTTGGAGGGATGATATATTTTACATTAAAACTACAACACCATGGTTCCCTGTCTTCCTTCTATCCATGAGAAATACTGGGAGTTGTGAGTTTTCAAACATCTGGAGGCTTTTGGTAGGGGGGATTATACATTACATTCATGTTAAACCTATAAGGTAAAATATTAGTCTGAGGTAATTTACACATTCAAAGAATAGTGTGCAAATTTGTATTACCTCAGACAAATATTGTATTTTAAAGTTTTAACATGAATATAAATATACTAACATATAATATATAATCCCTCCTACCAAAAGCCTCCAGAGGATTGAAAACTACAACTCCCAACATCTAGAGAATGAAGATAAGGAATTGTGGGAGTTGTAGTTTTCTAACATCTGGAGGCACACAGTTCCAGAATACATGGATGTGCTTAAAATGCCCAGCCTCACACTTCATTACTTTGTAGCTTAATATTATTAAGTATTATATATTTATTATTAATAATAATAGTAATAATAATACTTAATAATTATTCTCCTTCTCCCTTTGTGAGGCACTCTCACAAAGGGATACCTCAGATTGTCATATTTACCATTAATCATTTTATTAGAATAAAGGTTATGTCATATAATAAATAAAATCCCCCTTACCAAAACCACAAAATTCAGTTTTGTCTATGAAAAATTAACTCAGGAGAGAAAACAAGTGCAGAGCGCTGCCCTGTCAAACAGCTGAACGCTTTTCTGACAGAATTAGTGGGTTGCTATGTTACCGGCATACAAAACTCCTGACTGGCTGGGAGTTTAAAAGGGGTGGAACTACAGAGGTCAGGCAAAAGTCGAAGCTTCTCAACATCGGCACGCAATAATTACAACCCACGCATGCGCACACTGCTCGTGGTGGATGAACATCAAAGTGGACTTTATGCCTGGCAGATGTGGAGAGGTCACGTGACACGCAGAGTTTCCTATGTTTGTGGAGGTAAGTAATCCATTGGCTGACTGGGTACAAACCTCAACTATTGCTATGCCTCTAACAAGCAGAGATTTTCCATCATCCTAATCTTTTCCCCATTAATTCTGTACAATCTGTTTTTTTGTTTCAACTCTTACTTACAAGGAGACATCTCCAAGGTTGAATATATAAAAATAACCATTTAAAATTAACTTTAAAGGGCAAAAATAGACTTTATAAAAAAGAAGAAAAAGCCAAGATGGCTGCTGGAACACAAAGACAGCAAATGGAACACAAATGTCACTTCCTGTTACAGGAAATAGGAAGCGCTCTGAATACTGGCTTTATAAGGCAGAGACCTTTAAACTTTATCACTGATGAAGCTGTAAGGATTAGAACAGTGAAATAACCTCACAAGCCATCACTAAGTGGACTATACCTTACCACAAGACAACCATGATTTAAAGGGGCCACACCATAGCAGAGAGGTGCAACTTCAACAGCTAATGGACTGTTTCTGCAAGGTTTTTAAATGCTATAATAAAGTTTGTTAGCAAACTTATTCCTGTGTGCAGATGTTTTGGGGAGCTATACAGACAAGCAAGCATCAGAACAGCACAGAGTAAAGCCTGCATTACCACTGGCAGTGGCTAGGCACAAGTGAGTGTTTTGAGAATTTTGATATATGTAAGTGTCATTATAAACTGTTTTTTTTTAAAGAGATCAAAATCTTAACCTATTGTTGTTTTTTTTTTTGCTTCTAACCCTACCAATACCCCGAAGCACAAGCAAAAACTTTTAAAGATTTTATATACAATTCAGTGGACAACTTGCAGTGCAGCCACTCCCACTCAACTAAGCATTCCCTATCGCACCAGAGCTCAAAATTAACACTTTGTAGTAGTATCTTATTGCAACTACCCTGGCCGACTTACCCATCCCCCTTCACCCATGGATGGCAAACTATGTTTATACTCGCCAAGCGCTTTATAAAGAGCAGTCCATTACTTAATTCATCCAAAAGGAGGGAATTGGGGGAATGAGATCTGGGATCTATCAAGGATACCGAGGATCTACCTTAAAAATAACTTAACATGGGATGCATAAAAAATGCTTTTACGCTATTATTCTAAGATGTTAAAGGCACATAAACACCAAATATAAGGTAAAAAACATATATATCATTTGCTAAAATATTCTAATTTAAAAGTAACATAGTAATTAAGGTTGAATAAAGACATACATCCATTAAGTCCAACCTATTAACCCTTTTTTTTTTTTTTTTTTTTTTTTTTTTTTTTAATAACCCTACCTAACAGTTGATCCAGAGGAAGGCAAAAAACCCCAGCTAAAAATGGGGGGGAAAAATCCTTCCTGACTCCAAACGGCAATCGGAAAGTATCCCTGGATCAACCAGATCTATATGATTAATACCAGTAATTCTCCATATTTTTTAGTTTAGAAACTTATCCAGGCCTTTTTTAAAGCTATTCAATGAACTTGCCACATCTGCTGGAAGAGAGTTCCACAGTTTTACCGTTCTCACGTAAAGAAAATTTCATACCTGAAAGATGAAACTTCTTTTCTTCCAATCTTTAAGGATGTCCACGAGTCCTCTGATTGACCAATTAGTAAACAATGCACCAGAGAGTTCATGTACGGCCCATTAATATATTTGTATAAGGTTATCATGTCCCCACGCAAACGTCGCTTCTCAATGTAAACAGCCCTAACTTGTCTAATCTGCCTGCATATTCAAGCCCCTCCATTCCCCTTATTATTTTAGTTGCCCTTTATAGACCTTTATGATTTTTTTTTTTTTTATTGTAATTTTCCCAATTCCCCCTCCCCTTTTTCTGGTAGAGCACTGGATGCATGGCCTCTTCCCTCATTTTAAAAAGCCAAAGGGCTGGGGGGGAAGTGAGAGCCTGCTATATGGATCCAGTGCGCAACTATGAGAAATGCAAAAGTTTGCTTATGGTAATTAAAGTTAAAAAAAGGTTAGCAATTAGGGCCTTCAAGACTGAGGTTACCTTGATATGATTGGAAGGCTTTTAATTCATGTGATCACAGTAATGTATACCAAATCCCCTTTATTTATAAAGTATGCCAGTGTGCAGATAATGATATTGTATAGGGCCTAGGAATGTGCATTTTCTATGTTTGTATAAATGTTTGACCAGATCAGTAGCACTTCTGCTAAATGTAGTTGTAAATTAGCCTAATTGAAGTGCTTCCACAATCCTTTAGGGAGATTCAATAAAAGTTCTTATTTAAAATGGTGCTAATTTTGCCCCAACCAATCAGATGTTAGCTTTCAAATGTTAAATAAGATCTGATTGGTTGGGGCAAAATTAGCACCATTTTAAGGATTAGAACTTTTATTAAATCTCCCTGCTTGTATTGCATTTTTTTAAAATTCACATTTGTTTATAATATTTAAAAACATGCCTCAGTCAGGGAAATGCTGACTAGTAGTCTTGCGTGTTTCAGGCGCAGGCCCTTAATCATAGTCTATGATTAAGGGCCTGTGCCTGAAACGTGTAAGACTTCTAGTCTTACTACTACTACTAGCGGCACCTTCTTTCCTTTTTGATGTTTTAGTTCTAATATTCATGACTGACCCAATCTCTAAATACAGGGAAATAAATTTAAACAACCAAAACCCCTTGTATGCATGTCCCGTAACGTAAGAGGATTAAACTGGCAAAAAAAGATCTTTAACATTCAGAAACTACAATAGATGCAGACCGCATATAATCTTCTAGCAAGAAATTCATTTTACAGCAAAGTCCCCTAGAATTTTAGATAAGCATTACTCTCACTAAATATTGGCAATGGTAACTGTCATTTTTCATAAATGTAATAACAACCAACCATATGCCTTATTAAATTTATACGCACCCAATACTCGACAAAATAAATTCTTAACTGACACCCTGGGCAAGCTATCCAAACTACAAGGAGTACCCACCCTGGTAGCAGAGAACTTGAATATATACACTTGGACCTTCAAACTGATTTGTCCAACCACCATGTTAAATTATTTAAAAAATCAGCAGAAACGTACATACAGCCCTCTGCATTGCTGGCAGCCACGTCACAGAAGGAGCTGCTGGTCTGGCGCCTATTTGCAAGTTCCGGCAATTGGAATGCCGTATCAGAGCGCCGCAGGAGTGAAGGTCTGAAAGTAGATTTCTGATGCTTTTTTTTAGGAATCTAACATGGCGGTTGGGGGTGGGCAGGGGTGCCCTACAATATATTAATTTTTTTTTTTCTTTTTAGGGTGGAGATACTCTTTAAATAATACTGACCAGGTTACGACCCCATGAGTGTGGGCAGCCTATATTTTATTATATTTTATTTTAATTAGCTGCATGCCACAGAAGACACAACAATCATAAGACCTACAAAACTGATCCATGATCTGGAAACTAAACTCTTTATAACAGGAGATTTTGAACCAGATAAAACCCCTAAAACAATTACACGCTACATTTTCCTTAGAAGTAGAAAAAAGCTAAGGTGGAGAAACCGTTCTACTATTACAAGGGAAATAAAGCTGATAGACTGTTACCGAACCTACTCTACCCTAAATCTAAATATGCCACAATTAACCGAATCAGCACCCAATCAGACCAATGCGCAACAAACACAGACACAACATATCAAATATTTCATACATGCTTCTCCACCCTATATACTCGGATAACACAAGTAGACGCTAACAAAATGAATAAACTTTTGAACCAACCCATGCCTCCCATACAGCTAACATGAGCAAAACATTAGGTAGCGCAATTACAACATAGGAGATAGTACAAGCAGTAAAAACTAGAAACCTCGTAAATCCCCGGGACCTGATGGATTTCTCAGGAATCTACTAAAAAAACATGCATAACCCAACTTTCTCCACATCTTGCCAAACTTTATAATTATTTTATGAAAGGAGAAACCATGCCAAAGGACACAAATCTAGTGAGTTTAAGGGGTAACTTTTGTCCAAAAATGACTTTAGGTAAATTGACAGGAATTTGAAACCATGTGACAGTCCCTATTCTCTGTATCTCCTTCTCCTCATGGCCTCTCCACTTGATGGCTCATTTTAAAGGTAGGAACCTGGCCTTTCATTTAAAATCAACCTGTTTGGAGACCACAGTTCCCCTTTAATACCAAGCCAGAAAAATCACCATTACAAGTTAAAAAAAATATAGCCTGATATCCTTAATCGATCTCGGTACTTGGATTATATCAATCCAACTACCCCCCATTATACAAAGACTTAAAAAAAGACCTAGATAAACGGTATAAATTGAACATCTCATGACTAGGCTGTATTATGTTCAAAATGAACATCCTACCAAGAATCCTGTATCCATTTCAATATCTACCAACCTGGATATCCAAGCCCTTGCTAGAACCACTCCTGGGTCAGGTACACGCGGGTTACCCGATTTGCAGGTCTTGTTCGGGTAACTCACATTGGGTGTGAATGGGTTGTGGGTCGAGTTCGGGTAAAGAGAATCATGGGTATAAGAATTCCAGTCTGTAAAAAAAGGGGGGGGGAGTTATTTTTTTCCCTGGTCTATGAAAAGAGATCGGTCTGTAATAACTGAAACTGAATACTTGGATATCAATTAATGTACAGTATGCATGGCACCTTACACTAAATCAAGTTATGGCAGATAAAGAGCAAATATACAGTATCTAGATGCAGAAGTTTCCAGCCTCTTAATGTTTTTGGCTGGGTAAATATTGAGTTATCAACAGCTCTAATGTACTTACAGGGAGCTGTTATAAAAGTTCTTAAAGGGCATGTCCATCCCTTTTAAAAACTTTTGTGGTATAGTAGGGCTCCCTCCCCCAGCCCCAACCACTATAATAGTTTTTTCAGAAACTCCCCCGATCATTACTTACCTTACCCTTTTCTCCGGCATACTGTCCCGGCACTCTGCTTGCATGAAACTGGAAACAGAGGGCTGGACCGGCAGCCACGTCCGTTATTGGCTGCCGGCAGTGGAGAATGCCGGGGGAGTAAGGTAGGTAAGAAGTAGAGTTTGGGGGAGTTTCTGTAAAAACTATTATAGCAGTTGGGGCTGGGGGAGGGAGACTTAGTAAACCACAAAGGGGATTTACACTAGGTGGAGGGAGAGCAAAACAGGTGGGAGGGGGAGGGGTGCAGTTCGCATGGCAAAATTCTCCCAGAGGAGAGATAGGAGGCAGACTCTGCCAGGCTCCTGGTGGACAGTTTTTTTGGGGACTTTGGAGGGGCATAGCAATGCAGCCATTTGGAGCTGGGATGTAAGGTACGGATTTTTGTGCACTAGACAGTGGGGCCAGTAGTGGGTTAAATTATAGTTTTGGGGGTGGACATGCCCTTTAACATTAAAAAAAAAAAAAAGGAGCAAATTTTGCCCCAACAAATCAGATGTTATTTACCATTTAAAAGATAACATCTGGGGGGCCGAGCCAAGCACCACCAAGTATGGATGCATGGTGTGAGTGCTCCTTGCAAAAACTTCTTTAAACACCCATAAACCCGGCTACACACTTAGAAAACCAGCACATATGGGCAAGAATAAAGGTCCGAAACAGACTGCCTTAGCCGAGAGCAGCTTGTTGGGATTTTTCAGGTCAGCATGGTAGACTCCACAAACCAAGACAGCGCGTGGACAGGCCACAGTCGCGGCACCCGAGGAACAAACAGACAAAGAAGCAGAGGACTCGGCACAGGACTCGGGCGGGGAAGCAGAGGAACAGGTATACATGCAAGACCTGATCCGATCACTCCCCACTAAAAAAGACTTTACAAACCTGGTAGCTAAGGTACAAAAAAGAAGAGATCGCTGTACTAAGAACAGACTTACAGGAAATAGCAGCCAGAGTACATAAAATAGAGACCTCTCAGCAAACCGCTATAAGAGCTCTATTAAACCACTTAGATGATATGGAATATAGAGGCCGCCATAACAATATAAGAATCAGAGGCCTGCCAGAGACAATTGAAACGGCAATATCCAATGAATATTTAACTCTATATTGGAACAACCTGAAGACACACATATTAAAATAGACAGAGCCCACCTCGCTCTTAGACCAAGAGACCCACGGGATAAAAACCCAATGGATATCATATGCTGTATTCACCATTTCACCATTAAAGAACACATTATGTCCAATCTACAAAAAGACATAGCTCCTATACTATTAAAAACACTTAACCTAATATCTCCTAACACCCCCTTCCCTCCTCAAGCTTTAGAAGCTCAAATAATTTCTATACCCAACCCAGGGAAAGAGCCGTCATTATTCAGTAGCTACCGCCCAATATCCCTCCTAAATATAGATTTAAAAATATATGCTAAGTTGATAGCAACACGACTCAAAATTATCTCCCATACTGGATAAATCTAGAACAAGTGGGATTTGTCCCCAACAGAGAAGCAAGAGATAATACTATAAAGACATTATCTATTATAGCTTACGCTAAATAACACAATATCCTACTTTGCCTTCTCTCCTTGGATGTGGAGAAGGCATTCGATAGGGTAGACTGGTCCTTCTTAAAAACAACCCTAAAGCAATCAGGGCTAAATCGGCAATGTATATACAAATCAATGGCCCTATATACTAACAACTCAGCTAGGGTCTGTGCAAACGGAATATTATCAGACTCCTTCTCCATATATAACAGCACACGTCAGGGCTGCCAACTTTAACCAATGCTCTGTATTATGACAATAGAACACCTAAACACAGCCATTCGATATAACCCAGACATCACACCACACCACACACCACAAAACAGCAGCTTAAGCGGACAATCTATTAATATACATTACATACCCCCCCACATATTGATCCATCTTTACTCAGAGATACAAATATATGGAAAAGTTAGCAATTTTAAGATAAACCTTCAAAAATCTGAGTGCTTGAACATTAACCTTTCTACAGAAGAAACAAATCATATACAGTCTAACTTTCCCTTCAAATGGCAGAAAGAATCAATCACATATTTAAGCACTAACAGGGTTATTCAATAAAAGTTCTTATTGTTAAAAATGGTGCTAATTTTGCCCCAACCAATCAGATGTTAGCTTTCAAATGTAAACTAAGATCTGATTGGTTGGAACAAAATTAGCACCATTTTAAATAAGAACTTTTATTGAATCTCCCTGTAAGATCCCAAAAGATCTTACAAATCTGTACACTTTAAACTACATACTGATTCTTAACAAAATCACCTCCAATTTATCCACTTGGCAATAAAAAAGTACTCCTGGTTCAGACGACTCAACATAATCAAAATGGATATACTGCCAAAGTTCTTATATATATATTCCAAGCTATCCCAATCTTACCTCGCAAACTTTTTTTCATCAGAATCAAACAAACTATATTAAGATTCGTATGGGCCAATTAACACCATAGACTAAAATACTCCAGATTAACACCATAGACTAAAATGGTCAGATCATCACCAATACCTTGATGCAGCAATGCTGACACATATGTTGGACTGGATATACCACAGTGAAAACAAAATATGGGTACAAATGACAAGTGATCTAGCCCAACTCCCACTCAAAGCAGTACTTGGTTTACCACCAAAAACCAAACCAACACCTGCATACTCCACCCCTTATATCACATTTACCTTATACATCTGGGATAAAAAACGCAACTCTGGGACTCCCAACTCAACCTGGCCCACTCACAACCATATTACATAATAAAACTTTTTCTCCAGTATACACCTCACGCAAATACCTTAACTGGTGTAAAAATGATGACCCTTTCATAATTTCTATATGGAAGCAAAACCAACTCACTTCGTTAGAAGAACCGACGGTACAAAAGGAAACAAACCCACTACACGGGTTTCAATACCAACTACTGAAACGTTACGTGAATACTATAAAGAATACATTACCGTATCAACGAGATGTCATGGACACGGAAAAATTATGTATCCTAAAATCCCCACCACAACACTCTAATTTCAAAGCTATAGCGCCTCCTATTGACTCAAACCCATCCAGAAAGACCTTCTTATGGGAACAAGAACTAAACACTCGATTCTCCATAGAACAATTGGGAAAAAAGCTTTGCTCTCACACACAAGATCTCAATGGCCTGCAAATCTCAAGAGACTAAAAGGTCCTATCCAGATGGTCCTATCCAGATGGTACAGATGCCCGACAACCTTACATAAAATATTTCCAATAACATCAGAGGAACCGTTTGCTGGAGATACCTAAAACGACAAAGGCCCACATATGGCTAACAATAGTTGTTAAAATGTGTATAATAGATAAGGTCCAGTATACCCTCCTATATCCCCGCCCCCTACCCATCCAAAACCCTTAACCCAAATTCGTTTCTGTTGTTACTTAAGTTTATTTCCAAGTAAATAAGAAAATGACAAGACCACAGAAGTTATTCAATATAACTTTAATAAATGGTATATACAGAGTAATTACAGATAATACCAATGGACAATGTATTTATACACAGTATATTCCCTTAATACCTAAATAATTTATGACTATTTTACTTTTGTGATAAATAAAATTTAAAAAAAGCTAACGTCTGATTTGTTGTGGCAAAGTTAGCACTGTTTTTAACAATAAGAACTTTTATTACATCTCCCTGTATAGGTATAGAGACAGCTATGTTGAACTTTAAACTTACATACAAGTAAACCACCCCTAAAACCCTTAATGGAAATCTGAAATATATGTCTAACCTGAAATCCTGCACAATGTCCTGTTGCACCTGTTTGTTTTCTTCAGTTAGTAACTGTCCGTTATGGATTTGACAGTACAGGTTTCTAAATTGCTCCATTTCCATGAGGCATCCAGAAGCATAGCAGGCATACAGTAATGAATTCATAGGACAAAGTAGGATATATCAATATATTTTAAAGAGACCATTATTTCTAAAAGATGTTCTTATGAGGGTGGAGTTGTCCTTTAATGCTGGAGTGACTGGAAAGGCAGGGGTTAAACTCCTCTGACTTCTAACCGTCAGAGCCAACAATAACAATCTCCCATAGAACAAAGTATCATGAGACCAAGTGTCTTGCATGGGAACAGTTGAGATGTGATTTCATTCGTCTTTGTAAATCCTTCTGGCCTTAATGATATATGGGATGTGCACCCTGGGAACTCTGTTCTGGTGGCCAGAACGGGGCTTTTCACCCTGGGAACTCTGTTCTGGTGGCCGGAACGGGGCTTTTCACCCTGGGAACTCTGTTCTGGTGGCCGGAACGGGGCTTTTCACCCTGGGAACTCTGTTCTGGTGGCCGGAACAGTCTACCAGAATAAAGATTTATAACTTAATGATTTTAATGTCTTAGTGTTTTAGTTGGACATTTATGTGACTGTGCGATTAAAGGACTTCATAGTTTATGATGTTTAGACTTTCCAATTTCTAAAATGTGGTCTACACTCAGCTTAATATTTTGATCTAAAAAATGGGAGCCATTCACCAAGTATACTTTTTGGCTACAGAAACCATTTTGTATATTGTTTTTCAATAAACATTACTCTATGATGAAAAAATGTCTTCAAAAAGGAAAATGTGAAGCATTTGCTGCAAAGAAATACTGGCTTTGATTCATAGACCCAAATGGTGTATGTAATAGGAAAAAAGAATATTTTTTTTCTGAAGGTGCTAACACATTAGTTCTTACCTTTTAGATGTCACTGTGGTGTTCTGGACAAATGCCTGGCCTTATCATACTGTGATCAACATTACAAGTGTAATGATATTTGCAAAGCACTTTTTGGCTGTGCAATGCCACAAGGACAACTAAACTTAAGTACCTCTTTAGCATCCAATATTATAGTTGATTTGTTTCATGGAACAATACATTTTGACATATTACCGTATATACTCGAGTATAAACCGAGTTTTTAAGGTTCAAAAAATACCTTAAAAACCTAGGCTCGGTTTATACTCGAGTCATTAGGGAAAATCGGCCTGAAAAAAAATTGTGTACCGGTACCTTATGATCGCAGTCCGGACAAAATGCTGAGAGCTGAGCTGGAGCAGTGAGACCAGGAGCTGTGAGACCCGGAGAGGCAGACGGGCTGTAAGAGGCAGACCGGGAGCTGTAAGAGGCAGAGTTCGTGGGACGTGCGTAAGTTACGTGCCCGCGCGCTCCGCTGACGTCATCAGCCTGGACCCGATCTGTACCGGACCTTTCCTACCGGTATAATGGAGGAGCCTGCAGACAGCCACACAGGAGAACCGGTCCCTTCTACCAGCACTCAGCCCAGTAAGGGTCCTGTTTTTCAATTTAATTATGCAAGGGGTGGTTGTGGGGGGGGGGGGGTAGGGTGGCGGTGCTGGGGGGTGGTGGTGGTGGGGTGCTGGGTCTTCCTTGCAGTGGGAATGGCTGCTGGGTGGCATTATAAATGAATTAGTACCACATTTACAGTACCTGTACAGTAATTTATTTAAGTTATTTAAACTATTCCAGCACTTGCCACACAGAGCATGCTGGGAGTTGTAGTTTACAAAATCTGAATTGCAATGGTTAATACCGTAGATTATTATTACGGTACTAGGGCAATAGGCTTTTTACGTTTATTACCGTATTCTTGTTATTATTACCATAGCTGTTTTACTTATTATAAGTCAATTTAAAGGGCAACTAAAGCCTCAGAACAATCTTGAATCAGAAGGCAGAATACCTTGATATAAAAGCAGTAATCAGTGCTCTGTTTGTAATTTTAATGTGGTTGCTGGGAAATTTTTCTTACTGGTCTTTGTTTTTTTAATCTGTTAGAAACGGTTGGTCGTGTAAAAAAATTGCGCAGATCATACGACGCTGGCTTTAAACTAAGAGTTGTGTCGAGCAGAGGAAAGCAATAATTCTGTTGCAGGCCGGGAATTTGGCGTTGATGAAAGACAATTGCGAGACCGGCATTTTCCAATTCTGACTTAATTTTTTGCCAAAGTCAAAAAAGGCTTGTAGTGGTTTAACAACCTCATATGGGGCTCTAGAGACTGACTTACATAAATGGGTTGTGGAATGTCGTCTAAATGGATACTGTGTAACAAGCATGGGAATCCGATAACGTGCCCTTCAAATGGCTAAAGATGAGCAATAAAAACAGTGGGTAATGAGAACTTCGTTGCATCAGTGGATGTGTGTACCCGATTCATGAATCGGTTTGGACTCTGCTTGCGCCAGAGAACAAAGATATCCTAAAAGCTGCCATAGAATCTGGAAGAAAAGGTCATGTCATTCCATCAATTCATTATAAAACAAAGAAAGCTTTATAATTATGACCTCGGAAGTATCGGGAATATGGATGAGACAGCAATGACTTTTGATCTTCAAGCAACAGGACCGTGGCATCCTTGGGAGAAAAAACTATTTCCTTTGAAACACGGGAATGAAAAAAATAATTTCACAGTGGTTCTGGTTTTGGCCAATGGAGTCAAGCTGCGGCCGTTATTAATTTAAAGGGAAGACCTTGCCTAAAATGCCAAATTCCCCACACGAATCACTGTCCGTCCACATGTTAAAGCTGGATGGATGAACAAGGAACAAAAAAATGGCTTGAAGAGATATGGAATGGATGACCAGGAGTAGCTTTAAAAAAAAAAAAAAAAAAAAAAAAACCCTCACTGCTAGTTTGGGATATGTTTAGAGCTCATATCTGAAGATGTCAAAACAATGGCTAAGTCATTTCAAAAACACTTTGGCTGGTATTCCTGGTGCTTACATCTGTTTTACAGCCTCTGGATGTGTCATAAACAAACCTTTTAAAGACCGGTACGAAAAATGTGGCACGGATGGATGTCGTCAGGTCAAGCCAATTGACAAAAGGTGGAAATCTTATGAAGCCTGACATAGAAATAGTAGCAAAGTGGGTACGAGATGCATGGGAGGACATTCAGAAGACATCATCAAGCGTGCTTTTCTGAAATGCGGTATAGGTAAAATGCCATGGATGGTAGCGAAGACGATGTTTTGTTTCACGCACAGCAGCAGTGATGAAAATGATGGAGATGTTGATGGTGATGATAATGTCTATGCAGATGACATTACACCAGCTGAATTTGAGGCACTATTTGGAGAAACCGATGATGAGGAATCTGATTTTGAAGGATTTAAATGTGTTTATGTTCCAGTATATTGCTGTTCAAGCCATTGAACTTTGGGTCTCCCAGTTAAAATATTTAGCATTACAGTACTACGGTAGTTTACCGTACCATTGTTACGGTATGTACCGGTTATGTAGATGTTCTACATACGCTAGTTTTGTGACTTTAATTATGCTGCTAAGTGAAGTCACTACTGAACAAGTTGTTTTTATTTCGGTAAATAAATACTTTAATGGACCTCCTCTTTATTCATGTTCTTCCTAATCATTTTTATACTTAAGGGTTGCTTTAGTGTTCATATTTTCTACCCTCGGTTTATACTCGAGTCAATCGTTTTTATAGTTTTTTAGGTAGAAATGGGCATCGGTTATAATCGGGTTGGGTTATACTCGAGTATATATGGTATGTCAAAAGCAGGTTGGACAATATAACACTATGCATGCTTAAAATTGCTCTAATGTGCAAGTTAATATTAATGCACCCCACACCAAACTTTTCTAACACACAAATTATTTTATTTTCTATATAAATCCTTTATCCAAAAAGTAATAAAACAAATATTGTGTTCTAATGAAACTTTTATTACAAACATATTTAATAATTTTTAAAATAAAATTATAATTTTAGAAGATGTTGTAGACAGTAAGTGTTGTTGGTTAAGTTAACTTGGGCTTCACTTTTAATAAGAAGATTTGACTGTAAAAAAAGTAATGTTTCAACCAAGTAAATAGGGTTAACAATATAAATATAGTATAAATATAACCAAACTTAAATAAGAGAAAATAGTTTTTCAATTGAAATACAATTCATACAGATCTATATTTGAAAAACAGAAGTTCTATACTTTATTACATGGCCTACGATTTTAGATATATTTTTGTTTCATGTGTCTCAAACAGCAAACTTTTCTTTTAGTCCACCGTTTAGGTTATGTCATCTTTGGAAAGCAATATGGTAATGTTTTATGTTCATTTAGCACAGATGGAGAAGAGCCAACCTTTCTAGCATGTCTCGTGCTTTAAAGAACTCTGATCTCTTTTATGTCTCGAGGTTGAAATGCTTGTATCATGTTTATACATTAACACGTGCTAACTTCATCTACTTGTATCACGCTTAGAATCATTTTGTCTTCTGGCATCTGTGCTCCTGCCCCACTACAAAGTATTTGACCATAAAAACATACATGGACACCACAGTGGCAGCTGTCTGTTTGTAAAGGGATATCAGTGGGTGAATTAAATACACCAACTTTTCCAGTCAATATTTTTCCTTTGAGATTCTAAGTATTAAAAAATTTAATTTTGAACTGAAGCCACAAAGGGATGACAAAATCCATGAAATGAATCTAAATACAGAATTATATTTAACTTTAGAAAAACCATTACAATGATCCAATGGTTGCCACTCCGATTATATGGAAGAAGCATATTCCATCCGCAAAGGTAATTGGAGTTCCGAATTTAAAATCTTGGTTGCATCTTGATGTTCCATTAAAGCTTTAGTAAAGTGGCAACTGAACATTGTAATTCTGAGATGAATTTTGTAATGGTCCAATGCTATACGTGTCAATAACAAGGCATCTATAACCCCATCTGTCATCCAATTGCTGTTTTTGATAGATTTAAAATCATAAAGATTTAGAGATACATTTTGAACAGTGCTTGGTCGAAATTTAGGCCAACCTTTGGTGGACTTCCATTGTACACTGGAAGAGGTTTGATATTTATTGGATTCCATTACAGTCACTCCTTGGAATTGGTTGTAATTGGGCATTTTCAAAAATACTCCCTGAGGTCTCACTTATTGTGAGAATATTATCTTCAGGCAGCTCAGGAGTCTCTTTCTTTACTTCCAGATGTTTAGATATTTTCCCAGATGTATCCTTACTTCAAGGATATTTTCCTCTGATGAGAAAGATAAGTATCTTGCATCACCTGTCTCCAGAAACTATCCCCAATGTATCTTCTATTTTGAGGGAATTTTCAGGCAATGAAAGAATTCTTTTCTATTGCTGTAGTAATTCAGATTGTGCACATTCGATAATTTTATCTTTTATATTTTTCTTGACATCTGCAGAGTTGAGCTTTGCTGCAAAAATTTATTTGAGGCTGTATGAATCAGGAGCAGCTAAAACATCCAGTTCAACCTTCTGTCTTGGTTTTTTACGTCCTGACCTCTACTTTCGGGATTGGACATTCAGTTTCTTTAAACTGTACTTTTTTTTGGTGTGGGGAAAGAGTGGCTTTCCTACAGACATTCTTGCAGCTAATATGTGGAAACAGGTTCGAGAACTATTGCAAGTGCACAATTCTGTTGGGAACAGAGTCACTATGAACATTTTGCCTCTCAACCCCAGGGCCATGAATTTTCCAGCTTGGGATTGAAGAAATACTCGATTTTTTTGCACCATCATTTCTGCTAGTGCTTTCAATGTCATTAGCTGATTATGTTCTTTCTCTTCATGGACATTCTCTTTTTTTATTCTGCCATGACTTATGCCTCAGCACCTGGACAATGTCTTCTGGGATTATGAAGTCATCTGGAAATTTAGTAGCTGCTCTGTCAATAGCCATATGTTGTTTATCTTCAGCCAAATGGTAATTTCCAATATCACAACGGCCTCTTAATATTTCCCTTACGTAGTAAGTTTGCAAAAAATAAAATGATAGTACCATTGTCTGCAAATCAACCTCTTTCCATGAAGTTAATCGTTTTAGAACTGCATTCATGCTTTCAGAGGCGTTTGTTGTTACGCCATTGCTTGGTGTAGTAATCCAGTTCCAGACTTGTTAGTGATATCGGTTTAATATGCACCTCAAAATACTCTAAAAATGGTGCACTCCATTCCATTTCCTTTCAAGGAGATTGTAATATGTTTTGTGTACACCTGTTTATCGGTTTTTTGAACCATCATGTCGGCCCACATCCACATTTCATTCTTTTAAAATGTGATTCCAAAAAAGTACAGGTTTCACTTTTGGGACCTCGGCCTCTATAGCCCTTTGATTCGCTGTCTCTCTATCAGTCAAATTTGGTAGCTGGGCTGTCAATGCCACCAACAATCTTTTTGGAAAATGTCTTGTAAACATTAAATGACTTCCTGTCAATGATCATCGCTGCAACAGGATATACAAGGTTGCTCTTCCCAAAAATCGCATCTTAAAATTAAAGGTGAAACAATAAATCACCTAACTGAAAGAAGTATCATATGACGTAAGGACTGTGGGTTAATTTTCAAACATCACTTATTATTCCAAGCTTCTGGAAGGCCAGGATATAAAAGAAATCTGGAAGTAGTGAAACTATGCAAAACATTTTAAGCGCAAAATGTAAATTCGTAAACACTGTACAAGCCATCGTGACTTATTTTGCTTTGGAGGACCTTTCATTTCTTAGCTTATTGGCAATTTTGCCACATTTTTGGGGAGCTGAACATTTTCTTGTGTAAAGTGGATGTTTTTTGTTCCACTATTTTTTTTTTTTTTTTTTTTAATAGATTTCAGATGGTGTCTGCCAAAGTGCCACTGATGCTTTTAAGAACTGATGGGAAAAGTGTGAACATGGCCACGCTGTTTTTGAACCTTTAGTATTTCAATGTGGAACTGCTTTTTCTGGTTTGTCACTTTGACCAATATACTGGACAATTCACAAGCTTAATCGACCTGTCCACACTCTCATATCCATATCTATGAAAGTTGGTTTGTCTTCCATTAAAGCCTTTGGTGGTAAGTCTTAATGATGTTGGATTTTTTTTTTTTTAGGGAGCGCATGTACTCCTTGATGAGCCCACCTAAGGGTATGTCCACCGTTATTTTAACTTTATTTTCCAGTTTAACTGAAGGACAGGAGGTAAATGCGATATGTCTACCTCCTGTCCTTCAGTAAAACTTACAGGAGACCAGAGAACTACCCGCGTATCGCTCCCAGCGCCGGCCTCACTTCCATCTCCGCCGCTGTCCCACGTCCTATGCCCTGTGTGCGCACGCGCACACATGCAAAGGACTGTGATCCGTCGGGAATGTCAGCGCTGGATCGTTACGCGGTAAGTTTTCTTCTGGTCCTCCTGTAAGTTTTCAAGGACAGGAGGTAAGACATATCGCCATTTACCTCCTGTTCTTCAGTTAAACTGGAAACATAAAAGTAAAATAACTGGTACATACCCTTAACTGATCAGTCTCTCCAGTTTATCTTGAATGTCTGATCACTTTTATAGGAGAAATGTAAACCTGGTCCATTTTTTGGATTCACTGCAGGCAATCTGATAACAAATCCATATTGGTGCTTTAAGTAGGTTCACAGGACTTCGTTTGCAGTAAGCGATTGTATCTTAAATATAGACCCTCTTCTGTTCATGATTATTTGCCAATAGTATTCAATATCTGTAAACCAAGAATTTTTAAAAAAATAATCATTGGAACTAAAATAAATTCTGAATCTAATTAGTGTTTATTGTTAGATATCAAAACATGTGAACACAAGATAATTCTTGGTATTCGCGCCGCATAAAAACACCTGATGTTTAGTCCCCTATTTTTGATTGGAATAGAAATATCTGGAAAGAAATGGTTAAGAATATCTTAGCCAGGAGCGATAAGTGAAACCATAATTTAATGACACTATGTGATCCAAGATGAGCTCTAAGCTCTAGCTTATATGGTCATCAACCCTCTCCCAGTCTAGTTTAGGAACTGGCATATGTCAAGAAGGATGTTTGGGTTGACAGAAAAATGTTACAAAATGTTCAAATAAAGGGCGTCATATTAAAAAGAAAAAAACTTTGGACAGAAAATCAATAGAAACAATGCCATGTATATCTTCTTATCAAAGTGAGATAAGATAATAATATCTAAAGCATTGTTTTAGATTGCCAGTCATTTTTCTCTCTCTTCATACAATTTGGTTGGATTTAAAATACTCTTATAGATTGAAAGTTAATGTATTGTTCCTACGGAACAGGTGGCCATATCCTTTAAGGGTGGGCTTGCCCTTATCAACTTTTAAAGGTCTTTAAGAAACCTTCTCCCTCCCATCTGCAAGGGTGGGAAACATGTATAAAATAAAAGGTAGTTACATGCGTCCAACACCATCAGATATATTCAGAACATTAATAGATGTATTATTAACCAGATATTTAAGGAAATTATTGCCCCATTCTGACAAATAACCTCCTCCCACTGCAGTCATTCAAGGTTGCATGCAACTGCTTAAATCACAGTCAATGATTGACTGCTGTTCTTCCCGCCCTGGCCCGCCCTCCACTGCACTTGCTCAAGCTTAAAAAAACGGGAGACCAGAAGATACATTGGATGCAAACGGAGACAGAAGATACATTGAGACTTGCACTTCAAGATGCAATCAATATGTTTATTTACTGACACATTGTACACAAGGTTTGGGGGTAAGGTGCCTCCTTACACAGGTTGCACATAAGGAAGTGGCACATTACCTCCTGACCATTGTATTTGATGTGTTTTCAGTAATTAGCATATTTGATTGGGCATTTGGAGTGTAACCCTCAATGTATATACTTTCATGTCTTATTCGTTTGAGTGTGGAATACCTCAGCAGTCTGCACCCATGGTTGGTTAAAGTGTATTAAACTATATTTTTTGAGAAGGCAGATACCTTTTCTTGAAAGGAATGTATTTTTTTTGGGGTTTTCGGGCATTGTGGGTTTTCTAGCTGTTTATTACTTGCCTCTAGGACCAAATAATTTACTTGTAGAGTCTGTAAAATCCCCCCCCCTTTTTTTTTTAAAAAAAATATCTTTTTGTGTCCTTAATGTATGTGAATGTTTGCTTTGATTCTCTAAAGTACATATTTATGTGTGCTTGAACCTGTTGACTGTTTGTCTTATTCAAATTTTAATTATCTTTGACTGCTGGAATTGTGTCCTGTTAATGAACCTTTTGGTTGCTTGAGTAAGGGATGTAGAGTTGACCATTTAGCTTCAAGTAAGTGGTGTGGGTATAACGAGTAATAGTCAATGGGATATTAAGGGCATCCATAATGGCCTCATCAATCTTGGGGTGGTAATGATGAAGTGATTTTAAACCAATAACATGCCTAGTAAATTGGTTAAACATGTCAGATACACAACAATAGTATTGACAACCAATAAAAAAATCACTTAAAGGGCAATTGTGGTCTCCAAACAAGTTTTGTTAAACAAAAGCCTGCAGTATTTCCTTTAAAATGAGTCAAAAAATCACATAATGTGGCATCAGCCTGTGGGAAATTCATATTGGGGTGGTTTCTTCTGTAGGTTGAGTGACTTCACATGACTACTCCGCCCCCTGCTCGCTAAGGGAAATGCATGCTCTATGGGCATCTATCCGAAAAATAGGTATTTTTAAAATAATTGACCATAACTGGAAACTATCATTCTTCCCAACCACCACTGTATCTTTTTTTTTGTTGATCTGCCCCTATTCCTTTAGATATCAATATAAAACTTCTTATGTTTCAGCTGTCAATCAAGTTCCTTCTTCTCAAAAACTTTTCTTCTTGTGAGTAGGTTTACTGTAGAATGAATGGTGACGAGTTTTGACAGTTGGAATGCTGTGTGCAGGCTTAAGTTGGTTTGTGGGGAAAAATTTCAGTTCGGAGGAAGTGGGAGTGGTTAAGAGGGAGGGGGGGAGTACTGCTCCTAAACAAAATGGTGCTGGAATGAAGGCATGCAGCAACAAATGCCAATCAGATAAATTTCTACTTAACTGTATTCAATTATAGATTAAGACGAGGCAAAGTAATTTTTTCAGTATAGTGTCCCTTTAAGTCTTAATGCTGGGGGAAAATGTACAGTTTAGAAGGGGAGCCTATTATCAGACAAGGCTGGTCCCATGACGACAGCTGGTCCCATGGCTGAAACATGAAGTGTTCAAGCGGAAAGTAATATTGCTGAACCTTTCCTGCAATAAATTAATACATTTTATCTTGAGATCTGATTTATACTTTTATTTTAAGGTATGATGGAAGGCTTTGTATTAATCCTTACTATTTGGAAGATTTAGAGACCACAGTATTCTTTTAGAATTAATTTAATCATTTTCACTTGCATAAGTAATTGCACAACTTTTGACCTACATACCACCACAGAAAATGTAATATAACAAACAATTCCCCCAATATGAACTTGAGTATACTATATTGGAACTTATATTTAACATAAGATTTTTTTCAATATTTAAATATGTATTTGAATTACAAATTATTACCTTTGTAAAATTCAGGAAGGATCTTGTGGAATGCTCTTGCTTCTTTCCAACTTGTGAAATAACAGGCTCTACAACCAACGAATAGCAATAAACACAAATCCACTTATTTACCCAGAGCCGCTGGGCACTAAAGGGGATAAGGTCGCGCTAACTGGTTTCGCTATTGGTTAAAAGCGACTTTAATATCCATATTCACATATCACTTTTGTGCACTTTTAGTACATCATTTTATGCCAGCTAATAGCCGGTGTTTAAAATCACACTGGTGGTAAATTCCTGGGGGGTTCTTACCCAGCACATCATTGACTGTCACAGACAGTGTAACTTTACAAGCCTATAACTTAAGGTTCAGAGAAAGATATATTTATCCTAGCCTTATTTGAAAGGCATGAGAGAGCACTAGTTGGAGACACAGTTACGCTCATACACACGTACAACTTTGCACCACCCTGCATGAAAATCACCATTGTGTGCCTATATATTGCACGTGTGTATGCGTTCGGTCAGGGGGTCGTTCATTGATCCGCCATGGCGTGCATGCGTCGTGGTCGGGTCGGTGTAAAGATCGTACGTGTACAAGCTTTATACAGTAAAAAATATTTTGATGGGGATATGCTACAGAAAAAAAACTCCCTTGTAGAGGTGTTAAAATCAAATCAACCTAAACAGAAGTAATATGCCAATACAATTAACTCAAGTGAATGAATGAGCTCAACAGTGATTTGTTAAAGAGCTAAAAAGCTGAAAGCAGAATGGGATTCGAAAACAGGAATGGAAAATGGAATAAAATGGGAAATGAGAGAATTAAAAAGTGAGAGTTTAATGGGAAAGTGAGAATAGTGAAAAAGAAGAATTTAATGTGAGGAAGAATGGGAGAAACAATGCAATTAAAGAGAATATTTTAAGTATCTTTGGTAAGTCTGGAAAGGCTGAAAAAGCTCAGTAATGTGAGTGTCTTTGTGTGGTGAGCTTTAAAACCTGCCTATGGACACAGGCAATGAAGAAAGGTTCAGTCACTTGATCATGTCGGTCATTGCTGAACGTAATCAAAAGAAAGCTAATCACACTTAAGATGGCCGAACTTTCGAAATTTCGGTCCTTTTTCGAACTTTCGAAAATATGAAATTCGAAAACTGACCCATTAAAAGTCAATGGGAGTCAATAGTTGAAAAGTTCTAATGAAATACAATAAAATTTATGGTAACTTAATGTAAATGCCTGTGGGACCTGGAAATGGTCTGGGGAACATGTCGCATTCCAAATTTCGAAAAATCAATTTTACTCGCACTCGCGTATTAGGCTTAAATAGACACTTTACTTCGCGGATTGGATGTTCGCACCTAGATACCATGGACATTTTACTCGCGAATTCGATGCTCGCGTAGGTTTTAATGGACACTTTCTCGCGGGTTCGATGCTCGTCGTATAGGTAAAATATGCATTTACTCGCATATCGTATTTATCGAAAGTCCAAAATATAAAAATCCGGGTCCGGGATAGTTTCGAGAGTCCGAATTCGTTCGAATAGTTCAGCTCGAACTCGGGTTCGAGTTCTAGTCCATCTCTATCCAGCACTGATTAGGTCTAGCTTACAGCTGATGCAATCAAGAGGCAGGTGTTGATTGCACATGTGACATGTCTATTGAATCTATTATAAATAAAAACTATATATTTTGTCAGTAAATTGAAATGCTAGCGAATACACCTCACCTAGTGGTCCTGTACTCTTACTGAATTTCGTGTCACTAGCTCAATAACTGTGGGAGAAGATAAAGTCCAGAAATAGAAAGAGTAATGGAAAAGAAGATGATGAAGAATAAATAGAAAAAGTCAAATTACTGAGAGGAGCAAGAAGAGGAGAAATGGAACATATAATGTACTGTTATTGATTACAAAATGGAGATAGTAAGACTTGTGAGTGTGACATGGGTGTGTTTTAAGTGTCTTTACTTTAGCTTGGGGTTTGCACTCATTCAGAGCGAAAATGGCCAATAGCATCACCCCCCCATAGTATTTATGTTTATCTACCATAACACTAAGATATTGGTACATTTAGAATATTTTGCTTTGCTTGCTTGAACCAGAAGCCAAAAAAATAAAAAGCAGTAAAATAATCTGACTATTTTGAATTGCCCCATGAAGTCTGTATGGAATACATGCTGGCTGTGATGGTAACTAGCAACTTTTAAAGTCTCAAATATTTCCATATAGATGTAGAGCCAGCTACACTCAGTGCCTGATGCAATAAAAGATGCAAATCTTGCTTTCCAATTAATTTGTCGCAAACAAAATGTTGGCTATTAAATGATTCACTGCATTTAGAGAACATCTGATCTGAACATCTGAAGCTGGTAAATTAATACAGCACAGGCAAACAATTACATATGTTATTGCTCACCGCCTTCTGTGCATAAGGACAGAGAATAGTGAGGTCAGGGGGGTATGGCATAGGGCACACAAGTTCACAAGTTCTACAGTGGGGGTTTTACTGGCAACAACATGGAAGCCTTCTTAGTTAGAATATATTTCTCACATATATAAATGCAACTTACTAAAGAAAGAATTAAATTTTGTATAGGTGTTTCAAAAAATAAGATTAGTTCTACTTTAACACTATGTGCATTCATCTGTGGTGTAAGAAAGCTGGGTGAATATGGAAGAGGCTGTGTGTTAAGTAATGAATTAATTCTGAAGTGTGTTACCAAGTGTACTAGTGTATGCATATGTGTGTACCAAACTGTTGGTGTGTACTCAAGTTGTATGCATATGGTGTTACCTGTGTGTAGAGAAAACTGTTTTTAAAAATGTGTGGTAGTTGGAATTTAGGTTGTGTAAGCAAAGTATGTATGATTTTATGTAGCAGTATAATAGTGGTGGCGGTAGCATAGTACAGGGGTCGCAACTGCAACCAATCCATGCTCCTGAGGGGCCTGCCGGGTGGGTCACGACAGGCCGAAGTCAGAGATAATCAGCAGTTTGCTTTGCCTTCCTGGTCTACTAATTGCAACAATGTAACCGGCACAGATCGGCACCTGTAAGTTTGCTGATGTACTAAACAGTGAATGGATACAGACAGTTTAGTTACATTGTGACCTTACAACTGCCAATCAGTAACCTGTACATTTTTGCTAAATAGTTGACACAGGAAGCAAAGCAGCAGGTGGCATGAATTACCAGAACTTCCACAAGACCCTTCTATACACATTAATGTTCGGCAGAAGAAGGTGAGATGGGAGTATGAAGCTGAATGGCTGAAGGAGAAGTAGTGGAGCATTAAAGGAGCTAAACAAAAGGTACGGAAGCTGCAGTGCAGAGTAAGAGGGATGTTAATAAAGATGGGAGCACTCCAATGAAATAAATAGGAAGCAAAAAGAAAGAAAGAAAGGACATGGATGTAGAAAAGGAGTAGAAAAATATTAAGAGAAAAACATGGACAGAATGGGACAGAGAGAAAGGCTAGTACAGAATGAGATTATGGAACTAAAAGGGGAAGCAGTAACTAAAGGCAATAAGATGTAAGGATGGAGGGAATGGAAACAAATAGAAGGAAATAGAAAAGTATCATAATGAGACCAAAAAGGTCTCACGGGAAGAAGTGGTCGAAGAGTGGGGATGTTTGCGTGGGGAAGGGGGCCCAGGTCTGAATTGCGCATCAAGGCCCATAAGAAAGTAGCTATGCCACTGGTGTGGAACAGGGGTATGTAGCAAAAAAAGTGTTATTTCAGTTTATATATTTTATGTGTGTTGTATGTGTGTATATGTTAGTGATTTTGTGTGCTGGATGTTTTATCATAGCGTGTTTGGCAGTGTATGTATTTTATGTTTTGTAGCATGCAAAATGTGGGACGTTGCAGTATGTTTGCAAATTAAATTGACTGTTTTGTAGCAGTTATATTTCTTGAAGATTGTGGTAGTGGCATATGTATGTGGTGTGTACCAGTGGTTGTGTGACTTTGTGTAGGAAAGGTTTTATATGTGAGTGGGATTTTATGGTGCATACTAGAGTGGACATGGTACACTGATTTTTGTAAAAGTGGTTTATTATGTGGTTAGCTGACACATGTTTGCACATTAGATATATCTGAGTGTGTGTATTAGTGCATCTATGTATGTAGTGTGTGCTGGTTAATAATGTTAGTGTGTAGGATGTGTGCCCTAAGTGCTTAGAGAGTATGTGTAACAATGTATATACGTGTGAGAGTTAAATATTAGTGTTCCAGTGTTTGGTGTGCAACATTTGTGGTGTATTTTGGTATGTTAGTGAATTGAGTGTAGGCTGAGTGTATGTTTAGCAAATATTGTGTTTACTGCATGTATGTATGTGAGGAAGTATATAAGTATATATACACACAGTGGTGCATCTACGTAATTGTGTGCATGTTGCAGTGGTGTGTGAGGAAAGTTGTATTGTGTGTATAGCAAGAGTATGTGTGTACCAGAGTGGACATGTGTGTAAGCTTTGTTATGTTATGTATTAAAGGGCTTAATACTCCACTCAACCTGCCTAAGTGCCTATCACTGTGCGTTATAAAGTAAGAATAGATGGCGCTCACTGGTGTTTCTTCTCAGTTAATATTTTTTTATTGCAACCCTCCTAACTTATGTTGCAATAAACCCTTTTTTTTAATAAGAAGAGATCGTGAGTGCAATACATTTCTAATATTATAAAAAATCTCATTGTGTGTGAGACTGTGTATAATAATTTATGTTGGTGAGTGTTTTTAAACACTAGTTAGTGTGTTTGGTACACGGTTGTGTGTGTGTAAGGTTTGGATTTTTTTAATCAGTGTGGGTGGCACGCGTATGGGTTGTATCAGGGTTTTCATCATGTGTTGACAACTAAGTATTGTTGTACTGATTTGTTAAGCAATATGTTACAGTGTGTGCGTGAGTGTTTTATAAATATGGTATATTAGTGCATGTATGGTATGTATTGTGCAAGTGTATTGTGTGTAGCTAAGTATTTGTTTGCATACACAGTGTGGAGATTGTGAAATTGTAGAGTTTTTTGTGTGCATTTGTGTGTAGCGGAATTAGTGTGTACCAAAGTAAGCATGTGTGTCTAAATATGTATGCGTGTATACTGATTCGTGTAAGCAATGTGTTTCTGATTGTATAAGTGCATATATGTTGGGTGCATGTTATTAAGGTTTTGTGTGTGTAGGATGTTGTCTTTTTTGGGACTGTGCCTCACATACATATGTGTGTAGCAGACTGTGTAGTGTGTACTGGTTTGCTCAACAGTGCGGGAGTGTGTACTGTAACTGTATGAATGGTGTTATTTTGTGAGTATGTTTTTTTACCAATATCATGTGTGTAGTTTATGTAGTGTGTGTACTGGTTTGTTTCTGAGAGAATGTAGCTAAGTGTTGTGTGAGTGGTAAAAAAGTATTTCAGATGTGTGCTTTAGTGCATATATGTATGTGTGTGCATGTTATTAATATATAGATTTGTATGTAGGATATGCTTTTTTTGGGATTGTGCATACCATTTAATGATTAATCTGTGTAGTGTATATAGCAAGATGGTTAGTGTGTACCAGTGTTTGTATGCAGTGCACTTGTTGTAAGGATTAGAAAGATTATTTAATTGTGTGGCGTGTAGTGTGGTATGTTGTGTATACACCTTTAGCAAACTAATGGTCCGACACAGTGAAAAAAAGTCCGGGATCCTGCAATGCTTTAAAGTCTCTAGCAGAATTCTGCATCGTGGGATCCTGGTCTGGTAAGCGCAACTTCTTTTTCTCTGCATCAGCAGTACACCAACAGTGGTAATGGCGTTAAACTAGTGCAAATTATTGGTCCTAAAATTTGCCATTACTAACATTGGCTACGCTGCGCTGTTTCCAAAAATTCTTAGAAATGTTGCGGCCAGCGCAAAAGTAGTTCAAAACCCACACTAACCTGATTACATTGTTTAGCATGGGGTTTGGAATACTTAGAGGCAAAAACTTGCCTTTATAAGCATTGGCCCTAAGTATGTACAGCAATGTTAGTGGGTTTGTGTAGCTTTGTGTGTGTATTAAGCACTTATTGTTTATTAATGCATGTCTGTATATATAGTTGTGTGCAAGTATATATATTGTGTGTAGCAAGAGAATTGTGTGCATCTGCAATGTGCAAATTTGGGGAGATGTGTAGCTGTGTGTATGAGTGTAGAAAATTATTTCTGAGTTTTGTAGCTTGTATTTGTGCATATCTTTATATATGGGTTGAAGATGTTAGAATTTTTTATGACTGCGTAAAAATTAGTTTTGTATGTAATAGATTTGTGTTTCTGTGTACTGAGTAATTTTGTGTATGTTGCAGTGTGTGTAAATGTGCATTGCATTGCAGACATAAATGTCTGCATAGCGGAGTATATGTACTGTAACAATGTATGCATGTGCAATAGAAGATTATGAAATATCTGAAGTATGAGTGATAGAAGACCGAGGGTCAAACAGATAGAAGGAGAGAGGGACGACGATGATAGGAAGATGGACAGACAGATAGATAGAAGGAGAGAGGGACAGACAGATGAGGAAGAGGGACCAGACAGACAGATAGAAAGAGAGAGGGACAGACAGAAGTATGCTTCTTCACTATTGGCAACCCCTTCGTTCGGTTTTCATTCCATTTAGCTGCAGGTTCTTCACTCTATATAGTACTTACGAGTTAGCCGCTCCTCGATCGCTCTGGCCTTTCTTCCTCTGCGAACTAGAATCCGAAACCCCAGCTCACCAGAGACCGGAAAAAACAAGGTCTTAAATTCAAACCGGAACACTTCCGTTATCTCCCCGAACGTTCCGGCATCGCACAAGCCGTAACGCTGGAGGAATTAACGGAAACAGGCTGGAAATAGATCTCCAAACGAGAGGGGCAGCAGAGAAATTGCGGTCCGGTTCCGACTTTTATCTATACCCTTTAAAACAGCATTAATATCTACACTCGTATAAAGGTGTAGATATTCACTGCAGCCCACCTGCTCCCTACTCATATCCCTGTTATGGTACCTGGGCATCGTAACTTTTTACTGCCTCCCATAATGCAAGTTAGACAGTGTGTGAGACTGAAATGTATTTCTGCAGGACATAGTTTTCAAACATCGAGAGATCTACTGGTTACATATCCATGATTTTATAAAACTAACTCCCAGCATTCCTTGGCTATACAGTGATGCTGGGAGTTTATTTTATAAACCATCTGGATTACTACTGGTTACCTATCCCTGTCACAGATCAACAAAATAGTTGCAGTAAAGATTTAAAATGAGCTGAGCCGCAAGGGTTGGGTAGAAGTTGAGGACAGCAGGGATAGTATACGTATAGTGGAGGACTCCATGTGGAAGAATCATTTGTTTGGGCTGAATAAGGAAGTCTGAATATTTAAGGAAAACAGCCCTAAGGTCTATGTCGAACTTACAGTCCCAACAGTTCTGAAAAGAATTTTCCCTCCACTCTGCTTTAGTGGCTGCAGAAAAAGGGGAAAATGCAACACGTATATTGGACATGACTCACAGTAACAAGAATGCTGGGGAAAAGTGTTCAAAATGTTAGTAGAAATGATGTTCATACTCTATCTCCGATCGAGGAGTAGCTCTACTGGGCCAAGAATCCCAGATTAAATGGAAATAAACTGATTCCAATATGCAATGCTAGTTGCAAAAATCCTAATAGGGCCCATTGGAATCACTGACCCTTTACCTAGGCAGGGTATTTCAAGCTAAATATATTACATCCTACGACAGAATCAAAGAAATATGTAAACATACAATACAAAAACATAAAAATATTGAACAGTAAAAAAAAACAAAAAAAAAAACCTGAAGGTGAAACTTCTAATTGTCCTCTGATATGATCTTTTGAACAATTCACCAGGTTGGCTACTGCAGTTTAACAATATATATACTATATACTAAAAGTGAAAATGTTTGCATATTTATGGGCGACTGTCCAATGGGTTCAATGTACTATTAATAGCATCTTAGGCAGGGTACACAACAAGGGACTATTTGTCCCGAGCGCTTGCATAGTGGCCGCGGCCGACAGTTCGTGAGATGGATTGTGCGGTCGGCCGAAATATCTGCTGTTGTGTACCCAGCCTAACAACTTGCTACTACCATTTACGCAGGTGTGTGTATAGAACATGAATCCTGTATTTGTCATTATAGGGTAAACTTATCCAGGTCCTCTAAACCTGTACTGAATGAGTCACATGGACACAACTAGTATTTTTGCCAAATGTATGTGACCCAACACACAACAGAACTTTAGAAGCAGAATGTTTGTTCTAGCAATTATCTTTTAAAACAGTTTATTGGGAGTATCCCCTTTTGGATTAATGCCCATTATTTCCCATATTAATAAAAACTAGGTTTATATCAGAACCTACAGTTGTAGTCCTGAGTTCTGTAAAGATTTACGGGGGATCAATATCCCATGCAGCGTTACTTACCTTAGCCCGATCCCGCGATACAATAACAATTATGATTACGTCCATTATTGCATCGTGGGACGGGCTAAGGTAAGGAGCGCAATCTAACACCAAGGGTTTTTGGATCGTTAGCACAGCGCTGTTCCAAAAACATTTGTAATGTCGCTGTTGCTCTAAATTCGTCTAAAACCCACATTAACCACCGAAATTTTTTCGGGTTAACGTGGGTTTCAGACGGAAAAGCCATATATTGAATCTCCCCTTAATATTTAAACTGTGTGGAAACGATTGTTTACAATGATTGTTTTTTTTTTTTTGTTCACTGAAGAAATATTTTTCTTTTGCAGGGTTAATAGTTTTATCTGTCCACTCCTCAAAAGAAATGTCGGATATCTTTATAATATGTCAAGACTGCTTCAGTTGTTAAATGGAAGAGCTTTTATTGCCCATCTAATAAAGATCTAGGCTAATCCTAGGAATAGAAACGAGCTGCGATGATACTGCAGCCGCAGTTTTAGATGAAAACGGTACAATACTTGGAGAAGCCCTTCATTCACAAAGAAGTTCTTTTAAGTAAGTATGGTTATTTGCACTCTAATGCCTACATCACAACTCACAACGGTACCAAAGCATACTAATGGCATATTTTTATAATCAGCACTATTTTTGCGTGTTTTGTCTCCACCAACTTAGACATAGGTGTTTTTGTTTTTTTTTCTTTAAACCTATATATAATTTTTTTAATACATAGTACTACAAAATTTCAGGATTTGTACAGTTAAAAAAAAAGGCAAGATGTTAAAAAAAAAAAATACAAAAAAAAAAAAAAAATTAAAGAAATCCCTTGTTCTTTTAGTGTCACATCCCCTAAATGAATTTACACAATATACAAGGCAGAAGGGAACACTATTGTTTGTACCCCAATAGGTTAGTAAAGGGGACATAATACACATCTTTTGATTGTACTGGAAGTGCCAGTGCTTTAGAAATACATGTTAATATACATAAGTGCAGCCTCAACATCTAGATAAGACAGACACCTTATCCATCTTAATATTTGTTATATACCCAATCACATTTTTCTGTTTTCTTTAATGATTGTTTTGATAAATCTATACGGGAAGATATTTAAATCCAAGGTTTTGTCTTTTTTTGATTTATAGATTGGCGAAACTGCTAAAATCTGTTCCGTCTGTGGACCTGGAAAATGGTCTGAGAAAAAAGTACATACATGCAAATTTAAAAAAAAATAACTTCCCCTCACGATCAAACTGTTTTTCTAGCTTCCGCATTCTATTTTCGAGGGTCACTGAAATTTTAGAAAATTAGAATTTCAAACATTTTCAAAATTTTGTAAAAATTAATACATTAACTTACTGTAAATGGCTCTGGGACCTGGGGAACAGATAATCAGATTTCATAGCTTTAAACTCAGAATTGGCTGCAATTAGATTATTTCAGGAAGAAACTTTTCTGAAAGAATCTGATTGTAACAATTCTGATTTGGAAAAGAATCTGATTGATGCTTACAATCAAGATTATTCTGAAAGAATCTCATTGAACCAATCTGATTGGTTGGTTAAAATAGATTCTTTCTTAAAAAAAAAAAAAAAAATGATTGTAGCCAATCAGAATTTGGTTACAGATTTGATTGATTTACTTCGATTCTTTCAAAAAGAATCGAATTGTCTTTTTCCCCAGACCATTTCCCAGGCCCCAAAACATTGACAATAAGTTACTGTATAATTTTTACAAAATTTTCAGATTATCCTTGAAATTTTTCTTTAATTTTTGATGGTTCGAAAAAATTTGCAAAGCAAAATCCTTGAATCACGGGAATCCTTTGCGAACCGGGTTCAGATCCGCGATCGGGTCCACTATATTTTGATTTATTTATTGAAAATTGTATAGAGTGTTATAGTTTAATAGAAACACACAGTGAACATACAACTGTTGTACAGAGGCTTGAGTCAGTCTTCTCCCTTACATTCCAACCAATATAGATCATAGAAGATCCACTGGATAATTCTATAATTAAAATTATAATTCTGTCTTTTAATACTCACCCTCCCTATTAACTCAACAGCTGTCACGCAGGGATTCTGAAGGGATCACACTGGAAAATCTGAGGGTCCTATAAAGACACAGGCTATCCTGTCATGTTTCAATCTTACTACATTTTATCAGTTCAGGAACAGCGGTTCATGGCTTCTATGGGGCCTATTGCTTAAATAATGTAATAAATGATTTAAAGGATAATTGCACTGTAATCAAGTTATGTTCATTTGGAAGCTGTAGCTTTAAAAAATACTGTTGCCATATTTTTTTAAGCTATGTCCCTCCAGAGCCTCTGTTTTTGTGCTTGGAAAGTTGCTGACATCTTGTTACTGGTTTGCTGAATGTTAGTCCGTCCCTCTGAGATTTTGCCCTCTTGCTTTCTCCCTGCTTTGAGCCCCGCCTCAAATGGTAATGCCTGTGAGTTCTGGCACGCTCTCCTGCTTGAGCTCAAACATTAATGCCTGTGTATTCCCGTGCGTTTGCACGGAACTCACAGTCATTATCGATTTGAGGCTCAAGCATGCGAGAATCAGATGGAAATCTCAGAGGGCAGGCTTTAACTTCAGTCAAACCAATTACAAGAGTCAGCAGCTTTCACTTCCTGTCCATCAAACAACACTCTTTTTTTTTCTATTGAGAGGGTGAGGTGAAAGTAGAAGAATGTTTTACTTTGCTAAGACTCAAATCTTTCTACAGGACATGACATACGTCCTTGCAACTTTCTTCACTAACGCTCATATTTTTTTTTGATTCGCTAACATTGCTAATCTCTGGGATCAAAACTCAGGAAGTGATAATGTTTCTTTTTAACTTCATTGGCCCTCCAGTAATGAAGATCCATTCAAAACAGGATAGGCTTATCAACTACTTTTATTATGTATTTATTTTGCCTTATTTTAACTTTCTATATACTTTTAATACATTACTACTAGATTGTTAAGTATGAAATCAAACTATTTATTTAGTGCTTAAACAACACATAAACACTGTCCCCTATCTTTATTAACTTTTACCTACCCGCCAACCACATAGACCCTCTGAAAACCCCATGAATTTTATACATTTATTAATATGGCAAAATTATAGGACAGTGCTTGCTCAGTAGTACTGGTGTTAATGGCTCCTTAAACTGCAAAAGAGATTGTGTTGCCTAATTGCACACATTTGCATAGCAGGGCTCCTGTATCAATGATGAAGGGCCACTGTCTCAATTGGATAAGTCGCCCCGACTAGTACTCGTCTTTTATTCTACCCTGATTCTAAACCAAATCATTATTCTTTGCTCCTCAATAAGATTGACTTTTTCGGGCACGTTATCTAAATGCAGAGGGCACAAAAGTATTGCGTATCATTCTTAATGGGCATGTCCACCACCAAAGGTAAACAGTGGAGGGTCCGCATTCCAGTAAACAATTGTATTTTATTTGTGACCACATCATATCAACAAACGTTTCAGGGGGAATAACAGTGCCCCTTCTTCTGGTCCAGCCCTTCACCGACAATCCAAGTTTTCTCATGTGGCCCCCATGATCCTGTACAGGAATACCTTCTGTATGACCCCTGAATTGTGGCTCTGAATTTTTTTGGATACATACATTAAGATAAAAGGTAATATGTAAAGGGTATATCTCCCTCATAAAAACAACTTTGCTTTCCATGCTTCTCTCTTGTGCATTTATTTTACTTTGGCAATCTGGGAAACCTGTGCAGGCTACATTGCTCTGCCCATTATGCACTCCTTCCACACATGCACTACCATTTAGCAGCTCCATTCGTACATGCGCAGTAAGTCCGTGTGCGCGTTGGGACTGTAAAGGTCAATGTGGAACATAAGGGGTACGTTCTCTGGCAACTAGTGATGGGCCGACCTTGTGCGTCTGGGGAACGCATGAAGTTGTTCTGGATCTAGTACACTCCCAACCCCCTTGCAAATCTTATCGTGCACATTTTCCTTTCCTTTTCCTTTCCTCACCTATGAACATGATCATGCGGGCAGGGAAGAAGGTTTTTGTTTTTTTTTAACAAAATGGGCATTTGGCTTGCATGTGACGATAACATTTCCAGCCAGGAACAGACACGCCCCCAGGAATGTATACAATTGCCTAGGTGCTGTCAAGATTCGGAGGAGAAGTTTGCAGGAAAAAACGGTATGGGGAGGGTGGGAGATGTTGTACTTTTCATTTAAAATAAATTGATTAGTTTTTGAGTTTTCATCCCTGAAAATACCCTTTAAAAAAGATTAAAAACGGAGACATGGCTATTAATTTTTTGTAATACGTCCCTCTTCCTAAACCCTCCACTTTGTGTGCAATAGCGTCGGATCACGTGTTAAAAAATTCGAAAGTGTGGGAACTCCCTTAGTCTGCCACTTTGGCCCACTGAATGTTTTAAAAATACAGATCTTGACTAAGTTTCAGTAAACTCCAGTTCCTTCAATTATAATACATACAGAGACCTGATTACTGGCACATGGTGCCCTAGGCTAATTATCTTCGGATTTTTTTATCCCTCTAATCAGCCCTATAAAAAAAAAAACATATAAAAAAAAAGGTGTGTTGTTTCTTTCCACTAGCATTAGGAAAAAACCAGCACATAGGGGACCAAACTACCACATCGCTATGAAGAAAGAGTTCAACTCTCTCCCTCCTTTCCCACCAAATTCCTTCCAGATATGCCTTCTACTATCCATCCTATTCTGACTCCTTTTTTCCATCTATTCCAGCCTGTTCTTTTTAACCTATCCTATTCTGCTGTCCAATCGTACCTTATGCTATTCTCGTACCAATGTCTAGGTAAGAGCAATTGAAAAAGAAAAACATAAGAAAACTGTGAAAAGATGAATAGGATGGTGGGGGGGGGGTTATAAACGGAAAACACAGATAGAAAAGCACAGCAGGTTGGAAAGTGAAAGCAGAATACAGAAAAGGGGTATGCAGAAAATAAAAAGGCAAGAGCAGAATGTGAATAATATGCTTGTGAAGGTGCCATTCATCATGTCATGGTATTCTTTTGTATTCAATTAGATCAACTGGGACTTGAAATGGTAGTTTCTTAGAGACGTTTCGCTATCATCCGAACTGGTTTCTCAATTCAAGAATGACTTTTACAGAGATTCGTGGCCATTATGTCTCCCTGGAAAATCCCAATAGCATAGTCACAGCCAGGTGTTAAGGGTGTGATTAGATAGTGGGCTAAGAGGTGTTATAGGAACGCCCGCGTTTGTATTAGATACCCTTAACTCTGGGCGTTTCCTATAACCCCTCTAGCCCACTATCTAATCACACCTTAACACCTGGCCTGTGATATGCTAATTGGGATTTTCCAGGGTACATAATTGCATCACGATTTGTTACAAGTCATTCTGAATTGAGAAGCTCAGCGGATGAACTAGCGCAACTCTTCAAGAACTACATTTCAAGTCTGCTTTGATCTAATTAATACAACAGTATAATGTGAATCAGAGTGAAATCACAATAGAAAGGGAAATAAGAAAACCAGAAGCATGACCCTGGCTAGTCCTTATAAAATTTTGGCATTTCGACAAACTGCTCTTTCCCTTTTTCATCACATTTTTTCTATTCTAAATATTCTACTTTGCCCTTTTATCCTAACATATTCTACTCTAAAAAATATTAATTCCTGTGCTCTGGCATTTCTTCTTTCCACTGCAGACTAATTCTGAATCAAATTTGCAATGCAAGATAACGACAGAAAATTGAACAACATTTTTCTGTATGAGGGACCTTTAGACAAGAAAAACAGTAAATAAAGCCTAGCGTATATACTTTCGATATTAAGTTTGATCTGAGTATAAGTTCTAAGGTACCGTACCTATTTTTACCTACCAAATAGTACAAACTGATTGACTGCCGTATAAGTCGAGGGTGAAAAATAGACCGCTGCTGCTTCTGATTCTGTATTGTTTTGATGATTTTATTGCCTTTACATGGACGACAATTCTAACAGTAGTCCCCTATACAGTATAGCCAATTCAGTATGGAATTACTGTATGTTGACTACTGTATCGAATTCTGCTGTCGCATTTAAAGGCAACTTAAACACACAGAATCAGAAGGCAACAAACCATCTCTCCTCTGATTCTGTCAGTTCGAGGCATTAGTTTGCCCTTTAAAATGGACCGTGGTAATCCCATACAGTGACCCACATTCCTTGGACCCTATATGTTTGGAAACTACAACTCACGGGCTGCTGTTATTTGCCCCGGATTTGTCATTTCCCAAACATCTACGTGTACAAGCCACCTCAGGCCAGACCCCCCCCCCAGTTCAGTGGACTAGGCTGAGGGCCACACTAACAACGCAACGAAGCGTGCATGCTTTCTGTGCATTAGCGTGTGTACTTTCTCTGTCACCCCAGTGGCACACTTCACCAGACTGGGATAATCCCTGGCTCACAGAAACTCGCACTGGTATAAAAGCCCTCCCACAATCCACTCCTTGTCTTTTGCGTTTCCTGTGGCAGGAAGCATGGTTTGAATGCTGACATGTGCTTACCTGCCATTGTGGCTTGTGCCAGATGCAGTTTCTCCCCTCTCGTCTCTCTCTGGCATCTGAAAGCCATCCCTTTTTTGTTGGCATCAGGCATGGCCAGGGAAGGGCCCTTGTGACAGGGCTTGGAGTACGGATGGATTCTGTGTCCATATCCTCCTCATATGGTGTTGTTCCTTCGGCCCGGACGTTGCGCCTCCTCCTTAAGCCTGTTTCACAACTTTCGCGGGTAAACGCCGGAGCGCGTCTTGGAGTCAAGCGTGTGTGTGTTTACTTCTTCCGCGTCGCTCTCCGGTGACGTCACGCTAATCGCGCGAGACTAGTTAAAAAGCCCGAGGTTCCAGTAACTTTCCGTGTTTGGAATCCGGATCGGTCTGTGAAACACGCTGGAGAGCGTTCAGGGATAATCTGACCACTGGCATTGGAAGATCTTTCGGGAAAGACTGTTTTCCGCCAGTAGGGTCCCGGTTGCATTGCGCTTTGCAGTTGCCTGCCTCAATGTGATATAATTACTCTATGTCTTTTTGGGCTATTGTGTGGCTATTATCCTGGCTGTATCAAAACACCTTGATAGGTGTATATCTTTCCGTATAGGATATATCCTGGCTATGGAACTAGTCCAGTGAGTGATGGTCCCAACCTCCTGAACTAGGGTAAGGCCCCGGTAGGTCGTTAGAAAAGGATGATACAATCAGTATTTTTTCAGTCCTAATTTTTGTCTTTGTAATATTGTGTTTTTATTTTGGCTTAGTGCCTCGCTTCAGATAGATCTCTCAAATTCTAAAGCATCTGCTAAAAGAAGAAGGGCAGAGAAAGAGGAAGAGAGTGCAAGCTCGCCAGAAAAAAACTAACTATGATACATTGATGAGCTTAATTAAATCCAGCTGTCACTGAGTCCGTTAAGGAGAGTAAGAAGAAAAAAGCTAAAAACAAGACCATTTGTTCGGATGTTTCTATTCAGACCAGCCAATCACAGGTTGAGTTCAGATTCTTTTGAGGAGCAAGGGGTTTAGTCGGATGAGTGAAGAGGAGGAGTCCGAATCCACTTTCGATCCTAGATCTGTTATTCCCTTAATTAAGGCATTCAGCGAGACTTTCTCTCTAAACATTGGAAGTGCCTGTTGCAGCTCGGGCAGTAAGTATTTTCCTTCCTATAGAGAAAAATGCGATATTTTCCAGTTCACAAATCTATGGCAGGTTATTCCCTCTTCAGAAGGAAAGAAGGTGGAAAGAAGAGTGACGTGGCAACAGTTCTGTAAAAAATCCCCTTTTCACACGACATCGGAAGCCGTGGGAATCACTCCCTCACCCTCCGAAAGTGGACGCGGCAGTAGTGAGATTGGCCAGAAGGACTACGTTACCAGTAGAGGACGCATGCCACCTTTAAAGATCCTATGGATAGAATGGATAGATAAAGTGTGAAAAAAATCTATACATAGCACTTGGAGCAGCTTGTAAACCTCTATATGAGCCTTGACCCTCCCACTTCTAGATTGGCATTGAAAGTCTGTTATTGGAACTACAAGCAGCTATTGATTCCAATGTTCGAACAAAGACCAAGCTATCTAGTAGGTCAGAGTTTGTGTTTTTTGCTGACTGAATTTATTTCTGAGGCGATGCAGTTACGTTGGTAAAACTTTCGGCAAGATCTATGGTCCCTGGCTTCGGTAGTCGGCTAGAGAAGCCTATGGTTGAAAAACTGGTCAGGCAGATATTAATTAAAATCAAACCTATGTCATGGTCGGCTTTTATGAAAAAATCTATTTGGGAAAAATTAGAAGACGATCTTACAAGCGTTTTTCAGGTGGGACAAAGTAATATTTTTACCTCGGAACAAGATTCAAAAATGTTCTGGTCTGACAATTTTTCACAGACGAGTTTGGAAATTGATTTTTTCGTTCTTCCAGACAGACCTAGAGGAAATAGAGACTTCCTTTCGTCAATCGAACTGGAGAGAGACCAGGGACAGCCCATCAGAAAATCTGCACATCAATAATGCCCAAACTATGTCCAGTCGCAATGACAGGACGCAGAGCCCACAGTTTGAGCATAGGAGGCTGACTAAATATTTTGCACAAAGGTGGGCCTGATCTGGTTCCCCGATTCTTGGTAAACAAGTGCTATCCGAAAGGTACAAGATTAGAATTTTCAAAGATGCCTCGAGTTTCATCATAATTTTACCAACAAAAATTCTCAAAATTTGCAAGAGAGGACTCAATTACTCATGTATATGAACCAATTAATTTCTAATAGAATCGGTTCAATTAGCTGCCGGAGGACAACAAGGGGGAAAGGGTTCTATTCCCCCGATATTTAATGGTAAGCAAAAGGCTCAGGAGGTTTTAAGACCTGTTCTCAATCTAAAAAAACTAACACAGTTCCTAAGACAAGGAAGTTCAAAGATGGAGGCTTTACAAAACTATTATTCAAGCAGTAACAGAGAGGGTTGTGATGGTTTACATGACTTAAAAGCTACGCCTATTTTCCACGTACCATTCACCCAGATCATTTGGAATTTCTAAGATTTGTAGCAACGTATCCACTTAGAATTCCAATGTCTTCCTTTCTTCTAAACCAATCCCCGAGATTATCTCTACATATCCGGATAAGTAAAACAAGGTAATTCGATTTTTCTCACTACCTAGACGATATATTGTTGATAGGGCAATTCAAGGGAACTACTTATTCTCATACTACCAAGGCGTAATAGACAATCTTACAGCTTTGGTTGGTTCTAAATCAAGAAAAGCATCAACCTGACGCTTCGCATAGTATGTGTCTTCTTCTAGGAGCACTACTTTTTTAACTGCAAAAATCCTAATGCTTTTACCAGACGAAAAAGTGCTGTGATGTCGAAAAGTTTTCAAAATTTCTAACGCAAGAGGATTCACGGTAAGACATTGTTGTGATGATCTTTAGGTTGATGGCCTCGTGTATTCCAATGGTGGAATGGGCGAAGAATGGAATATGAGGAAGTTCAAACCATCTATTGTCATCAGTAATGATCCCCCCATTCAACCTTTCAAACTGGGTTCTAGTTCCGAAAGAAACAAACAGTCTTTACTTGGTGGACGTCGCCATAAAATCTTGCGAAAGAAGGCTAATAGAAGACCATTAAGATTCCAATTACTACTACGAGACGGAAATCCGAAACCAGGATGGGGCGCTCACTGTCAAGGGTCTTTTGCACAGGGACGATTGGGGTCGCGCCAGAAATATCCTCAAATATACCTGGAATGAGCAGGTCCAAAAAGCAGTCCCTTTGCTTTGCCGAAAAGGTGGTAGAAAACATGTCAAAGAATTATTTCCGCCAACGCTACCCGTAGTAGCTTATATAAAAAAGCAAGGCGGAACAAGGAGCAGTCCTTTGATGAAGGCAAGTTTCCGCCCAATTCTAGAGTGGGCAGAAAAAAAACCAGACGTGTATTCTCATGCAGTTTACCTGTCTATCAAAACAATATAAGCAGATTTCTAAGCAGAAGCTCTCATCTCAGGAGAGTGGAGCCTTCACGACGATCTATTCCACATGATCTGTCCGACAGTTGGGGAACCCGTCTATAGATCTTATGGCCAGGAAACAACCAAAATGTCCCCCCCCCCCCGAACTTCTTTTCAAGAAACAAACAGACCGGCACAGAGACAGAATTCGCTGGCTCAAGATTGGTCGCAAGGGGCTATTGTACATATTTCCTCCTGATTCCGAGAGGAAGGTACCAAAGAAAAAATAAAATCTCTTCTCGCTTGAGATGGAGGTCCTAAAGAATGGAGCATGTCCTAGCAGTGTATTCCCTTCTGGCCAAGGGACCGGGTTCCCACTCCTACAAATCTCTGGCGGTAAGAGAACCTTGGAATATATCCGGTTTTTCCCAGGATGGTTGAGTCAGGTGACCAAGTAACATGTTCAGGAGAAACAGTTTTTAAACTTGTGGCCTGGAAATTGAGAGTGAACATCGCGCTAGCGGTCGCACTAGGCTTGGTCAGAACAGGTTGTTCGCTGTTATTGAACTCCAGGAAAATTCCACCTAAAACAATATTAATAGAGTCTGGTCAATTTGTTAAGTTTGTCCATGGACTCTGGTCTGCAATCCGCTAGAGGACAGATTCTTCTTTCATTGTCAAAGTTCTTGTTTTCAGGATAACAAAGTTGGGATTGAGCAGAAAGCAGTTAAACTCTTAATGGCAAGTTTTCAGCGCTCTCTTCAATCTTGGATAAACCTGGGGCCACGGATCATCTAGTTTCAAGATTTCTTTAGTGGCTCTAGATTCGAGGTAAAAAAAATAAACCTAAAATCCTCAAAAGAGAAAATAGTCCCGTTTAAGGAAAGCCTCCAACAGTCCTTAAAGTCCCTTGGACTATGTAAGCCCTTTGCCATTAGAGAATCTTCAGACTGGATGCTGAACACTAGACTGTCTGCTAGTCGCCATCGACATAGCATGAGAGGTGGCGAATTGGCGCTTTCTCATCCAAACACCAGACACACAATTTTTCATGACAGAGTCAGGATTAAACCTGCCTTTGGCTTTCTCCAAAGTGGTTTCTCTCCATTCCGACTTGAACATGAAATCAATTTACCAGTTTTTTTGGTCCAGAACCCAAAACAGAAAAAGGGAACTTAACTTCATTCACTAGATTTGGTCAACTTAATGACCTACTACTAAAGCTAACAATCTTGTAGAAAGTTCAGAAAGACTTTTTTGTTATCCCTAGAGGAATTAAGAAGGGTGAAGCCCCTTCAAACAGACTTTTGGCTTTATTGGTTTCTCATGCATAGCGAAGCATATCAATTAAAGGCGAGGCATGTTCCAGTGGTCTGAAAGCTCACTCGACATAGCAGTATCAACCTATGGGCTTTGGAGTCTAAAGTTTCCTTATACCACATTTGTGAAACTGCTAATGGTCAGCAATGGAACAAACCTTTGTACGACATTAAACCAACCGCTATACTTTTCTGCACACCGATAAGACAAAATTCGGACACGGACGCGGAGTTTTGGAAGCATCATTCATAAGAGAAAAAAAAAAAGTAAGTTGCTACTTCCCGCCCTATGTTAGCTTTGCTATGGTCACGTCTGGTGAGTGCTCCACTGGGGTGACAGAGACAACCCGAAATTGTTTTACAACATACGTAATTTCTGTTTCTTGTCACCTTCCATGGCAGCCTTCCCAGAGGATTTCCCTTCCCTTTTTGATTGATGTCATTAATGTGATTATATTCTATGGTTAATGTTTTCCTATTACATACAGCTTTATATAAGACAAGAGTGGATTGTGGAGGGTCTTTTATCCCGTTGCTTTCTGTGAGCCAGGATATCCAGTCTGGTGAATGCTGCCATGGACAGGTGACAAGAACAGAAATTACGGTTGTTGTAAACACTTTCTGTTTTCGCATTGCGCTTTGCGTTTTCGCTATCTTTAATGCAAAACCGCAAGCGATTGGTGCGAAAAAAAATGCTGCCGCAAGATGCAAACTGACGCGCAATCACATGCGCATCTGAATTGCAGGAACCGTTCGTTGTTCCTGCGATTTCCATGGTAGTGAAAATTGCAGCTCAAACGCAGATTGTGGCCTAGCCTTACTGTTAATACAGTTTCAGCTGCCAGCCCTCTCGCTCTGCAATCCTCTGCCAGCACGCTCTTGTCTACTCTAATAATGCAGTACCGGTACTGATACCTCTGGGCAGTTTGGCGTCGCTAAACGGCGCTGGGCAGTAAGAGACAGGCACCGATGTGACGTTTGGCCATCAATCATTATTGCGGTAGTAGGGCCCCGCCACAAGCCCAGATCCTCCTGTGAATCATTATTAAACAAGCCAATTGCACATATGAATAAACATACGCGTTTAAAAGAATTGGACCCGAACTCCGGAAGGCTGATCGCGAACTGTATGTTTCGTTCATACGCCGCGATCAGCTGTTTAAAAGAACGTCTGTTTGTGGAGGTATCCTCAAGTGAGGAATGGGTCAGGGCCTGACCTCCATTCTCCGCGCCCGTGGGGGTGGGGGGGGGCGTTCAGTGCCCCAGAAGCTACAACAAAAACCCCTGTTCTTCAGTTACCAAATGTTGGTTATGGATTGGACAGTTGACAGTCACAGCCAATGACTGAATTTTAATACCCCATCTCTGGTCCCTCTTCTGAGCATGGCCAGGCTCTGTATACAGGCTTTTAAATTGCTCAGTTTCCATGGGGCATCCAGAGCATAACAGCAGGCATACAGGTATGAATTCATAGGACAAAGTATGAAATATCAACATATTTTAAATGAGCCATTCTTTCTAAAATATTTTTCTTATGAGGGTGGAGTTGTCCCTTAAAGTCTTAACTGAGCATTCGGTGATGTCACTCAACTAACTGGAACAGAATTTGAACTTTACACCCAATAGAATTTCTCATAGGAAGGCTGTAGCCAAGTGTGATTGTTTGGCACTCATTTTAAAGGAAAATGCGGCATGCGTTCTTTACTCTTGTTTGGGACCTATTTGCCCTTTAAGTAAATGGATGTTCGTTATTTAGGTAAAAATCAGTAATATCATTTGGCCACTTCTAGGGTCTTGTCTTTCATATTACATACAGTGCAGCTGGGTAATTATAATTTTCTTTTTTCTCTTTTTTTGTTTTTTTTTTTTTTTTTTGTTATGTCTGGTGGAATAATCCCTCCTGTTGCCCAACAGCTTCACAGAGAGAACTTAAAGAATTTTAATAAAGCCATCTGTGCAGGGGATTTCTGCTCGGAGCTTTTCTGCTGTTGCTACTACAGTTAAACCAGACTTTGGACTAAGCCTTGGTGCTTTGGCCTTTCATATAGCCGAAGACTATTTAATGAGTAGATAAACCCTTTATTCCTTACATCACATGGAGGCCGCATGCACTGACTGTAGGCTGTTTACATTACAACAATGTGGAGTTTCCTTTTCTGGTGCTCTTAATCTCAGGAGGTCACTGCATTCTGGCTGTAGTTAAAGGCATTTCTGATTTTTGCTACTTGGCCAGTCAATAGATGAAGCTCCGGAGACACACTTGAACACGTTAACCGATATCGTAATATTTTATGAAATGTTAACAGTAGAACTGTTAATTATTCTTAAAATATTTATAACCAGTTTATACATATCCATCTTATTTGTATAGTAAACTGGAAACATAAAAGTTAAAATAACGGTGGACATACCCTTTAACTGATCAGCTCTCCAGTTATCTTTGAATGTCTGATCACTTTTATAGGAGAAAATGTAAACCTGTCCATTTTTTTGGATTCACTGCAGGCAGATCTGATAACAAATCCATATTTGGTGCTTTAAGTAGGTTCAGGACTTCGTTTGCAGTAAGCGATTTGTATCTTAACATATAGACCACTCTTCTGTTCATGATTATTTGCCAAATAGTATTCAATATCTGTAAACCAAGAAATTTTTAAAAAAATAAATCATGGAACTAAAATAAATTCTGAATCTAATTAGTGTTTATTGTTAGATATCAAAACATGTGAAAACAAAGATAATTCTTGGTATTACGCCGCATAAAAACACCTGATGTTTAAGTCCCATATTTTGATTGGAATAGAAGATATCTGGAAAGAAATGGTTAAGAATATCTTAGCCAGGAGCGATAAGTGAACCATAATTTAATGACACTATGGATCCAAGATGATTTGAACCTTTAGTATTTCCATGTGGAACTGCTTTTTCTGGTTTGTCACTTTGACCAATATACTGGACAATCACAAGCTTAATTGACCTGTCCACACTCTCATATCCATATCTATGAAAGTTGGTTGTCTTTCCATTAAAAAGCCTTTGGTGGTAAGTCTTAATGATTTGTGGATTTTTTTTAGGGAGCGCATGTACTCCTTGATGAGCCCACCTTAACTGATCAGCTCTCCAGTTATTTTTGAACGTCTGATCAAAAGGAGAAAATGTAAACCTGTCCATTTTTTGGATTCACTGCAGGCAGATCTGATAACAAATCTGTATTTGGTGCTTTAAGTAGCTTCAGGACTTCGTTTGCAGTAAGTGATTTGTATCTTAACATATAGACCACACTTCTGTTCATGATTATTTGCCAAATAGTATTCAATATCTGTAAACGAGAATTTTTTTTTTAAATAAATAAATAAATATCATGGAACTAAAATAAATTCTGAATCTAATTAGTGTTTATTGTTAGATTTCAAAACATGTGAAAACAAAGATAATTATTTATCAGCATAAAAAAACCTGATGTTTAAGTCCCATATTTTGATTGGAATGGGTGATAATAGAAGATATCTGGAAAGAAATAGTTAAGAATATCTTAGCCAGGAGTGATAAGTAAACCATAATTTAATGACACTATGGATCCAAGATGAGCTCTAAGCTCTAGCTTATATGATCATTAAACCCTCTCCCAGTCTAGTTTAGGAACTGGCATATGTCAAGAAGGATGTTTGGGTTGACAGAAAAATGTTACAAAATGTTCAAATAAAGGGCGGTCATATATAAAAAAGAAAAACTTGGACAGAAATCAATAGAAACATATGCCTATGTATATCTTCTTATCAAAGTGAGATAAGATAATAATATCTAAAGCATTGTTTAGATGCCAGTCATGTTTTCTCTTCATACAATTTGGTTGGATTTATAATACTCTGTATAGATTGAAAGTTATATGTAATTGTTCTACTGGAACAGGTGGACATATCCTTTAAGGGTGGGCTTGCCCTTTATCAACTTTTAAAGGTCTTTAAGAAAACCTTCTCCCTCCCATCTGCAAAAGGGTGGGAAAACATGTATAAAATAAAAAGGTTAGTTACATGCGTCCAACACCATCAGATATATTCAGAACATTAATAGATGTATTATTAACCAGATATTTAAGGAAATTATTGCCCCATTCTGACAGAATAACCTCCTCCCTACATGCAGTCATTCAAGGTTGCATGCAACTGCTTAAATCACAGTCAATGATTGACTGCTGTTTTCCCTGCCGCCTCCACTGCACTTGCTCAAGCTTAAAAAACGGGAGACAGAAGATACATTGGATGCAAACGGAGACAGAAGATACATTGAGACTTGCACTTCAAGATGCAATCAAATATGTTTATTTACTGACACATTGTACACAAGGTTTTGGGGGATAAGGTGCCTCCTTACACAGGTTGCACATAAGGAAGTGGGCACATTACCTCCTGAAACATTGTATTTGATGTGTTTTCAGTAAATTAGCATATTTGATTGCATTTTGGAGTGTGACCCTCAATGTATATACTTTCATGTCTATATTCGTTTGAGTGTGGAATACCTCAGCAGTCTGCACCCATGGTTGGTTAAAGTGTATTAAACTATATTTTTGGAGAAGGCAGATACCTTTTCTTGAAAGGAATGTAATTTTTGGGGTTTTCGGGGCATTGGGGTATTTCTAGCTGTTTATTACTTGCCTCTAGGACACAAAATTTACTTGTAAGAGTCTGTGAATCCCCCCCCCCTTTTTTTTTAAAAAAAATATCTATTTTGTGCCTTAATGTATGTGAAAATGTTTGGCTTTGATGCTCTAAAGTACATATTTATGTGTGCTTGTAACCCTGTTGACTGTTGTGCTTATTCAAATTTTAATTATCTTTGACTGCTGGAATTGTGTCCTGTTAATGAACCTTTTGGTTGCTTGAGTAAGGGATGTAGAGTTGACCATTTAGCTTCAAGTACAGTGGTGTGTGTATAACGAGTAATAGTCAATAGGGATATTAGGGCATCCATATGGCCTTCAATCTTGGGGTGGTAATGATTGAGTGATTTTAACCAATAACATGCCTAGTAAATTGGTAAACATGTCAGATACACAACAATAGTATTGACAACCAATAAAAAAATCACTTAAAGGGCAATTGTGGTCTCCAAACAAGTTATTGTTAAACAAAAGCCTGCAGTATTTCCTTTAAAATGAGTCAAAAAATCACATAATTGGCATCAGCCTGTGGGAAATTATATTGGGGTGGTTTCTGTAGGTTGAGTGACTTCACATGACTACTCCGCCCCTCTGCTCCTAAGGGAAAAGCATGCTCAGTTAATGGGCATCTATACCGAAAAATAGGTTATTTTAAATTGACCATAACTGGAAACTATCATTCTTCCCAACCACCACTGTATCATTTTTTTTTGTTGATCTGCCCCCTATTTCTTTAGATATCCAATATAAAACTTCTTATGTTTCAGCTGTCAATCAAGTTCCTTCTTCTCAAAAACTTTTCTTCTGTGAGTAGGTTTACTGTAGATGGAATGGTGACAGAGTTTTGACAGTTGGAATGCTGTGTGCAGGCTTGACAGTTGGTTTGTGGGGAAAAATTCAGGTCGGATGGAAGTGGGAGTGGTTAAGAGGGAGGGGGGATACTGCTCCTAAACAAAATGTGTGCTGGAATGAAGGCATGCAGCAACAAATGCCAATCAGAGTAAGTTCTACTTACATGTATTCAATTATAGATTAAGACGAGGCAAAGTAATTTTTTCAGTATAGTGTCCCTTTAAGTCTTAATGCTGGGGGAAAATGTACAGTTTAGAAGGGGAGCCTATTAATGCAGGCAGAGGCTGGTCCCATGACTACAAGCTGGTCACATGGCTGAAAACATGAAGTGTTCAAGCGGAAAGTAATATTGCTGAACCTTTCCTGCAATAAATTTATACATTTTATCTAGAGATCTGATTTATCTTTTATTTTAAAGGTATGATGGAAGGCTTTGTATTTAATCCTTACTAATTTGGAAGATTTAGAGACCACAGTTATTCTTTTAGAATTAAGTTAATCATTTTCACATTGCATATATGTAATTGCACAACTTTTGACCTACAATACCACCACAATGTAATATAACAAACAATTCCCCAATATGACTTGAGTATACCTATATTGGAACTTAATAATTAAAACATAAGATTTTTTTCAATATTTAAATATGTATTTGAATTACAAAATTATTACCTTTGTTAAAATTCAGGAAGGATCTTGTGGAATGCTCTTGCTTCCTTTCCAACTTGTGAAATAAAGGCTCTACAACCAAGAATAGCAAATTAAACACAATCCAGCTTATTTACCCAGAGCCGCTGGGCAACTATAAGGGGATAAAGTCGCGCTAACTGGTTCGCTATTGGTTAAAGCGACTTTAATTCCATATTCAATATCACTTTTGTGCTACTTTTAGTACATCATTTTAATGCCAGCTAATAGCCGGTGTTAAAATCACACTGTGGGTAAATTCCTGGGGGGTTCTTACACAGCACATCATTGACTGTCACAGACAGTGTAACTTTACAAGCCTATAACTTAAGGTTCAGAGAAACAGATATATTATCCTAGCCTTATTTGAAAGGCATGAGAGAGCACTAGTATGGAGACCACAGTTACGCCTCATACACACGTACAATCTTTGCACCGACCCATGCATGAAAATCAGCCATTGTGGCCTATAATTGCACGTGTGTATGCGTTCGGTCAGGGGTCGTTCATTGATCCGCCATGGCGTGCATGCGTCGTGGTCGGGGGTCGGTGTAAAGATCGTACGTGTACAAGCCTTTAGACAGTAAAAATATTTGATGGGGGATATGCTACAGAAAAAAAACTCCCTTGTAGAGGTGTTAAAATCAAATCAAACCATAAACAGAAGTAATATGCAAATACAATTAACTCAAGTGAATGAGAATGAGCTCATACAGTGATTGTTAAGAGCTAAAAGCTGAAAGCAGAATGGGAAATTCGAAAACAGGAATGGAAAATGGAATAAAAATGGGGAAAATGAGAGATTAAAAGTGGAGTTTATGGGAAAAGTGAGAATAGTGAAAAGAAGAATTTAAATGTGAGAAGATGGGAGAAACAGAATGCAATTAGAAAAGATATTTAAGTATACTTTGGATAAGTCTGGAAAGGCTGAAAAAGCTCTATTAATGTGAGTGTCTTTGTGTGTGAGCTTTAAAACCTGCCTATGGGACACAGGCAATGAAGAAAGGTAATCAGCACTGATCATGTCTGGTCATTGCTGAACGTAATCAAAAGAAAGCTAATCAGCACTAGAGATGGCCGAACTTTCGAAAGTTCGGTCCTTTTTCGAACTTTCGAAAAATATGGAAAGTTCGAAAACTGACCCATTAAAGTCAATGGGAGTCAAATAGTTCGAAAAGTTCTAATGAAATACAAATAAAATATTAATGGTAACTTAATGTAAATGCCTGTGGGACCTGGGAAATGGTCTGGGGAACATGTTCGAATATCCAAATTCGAAAAATCAATTTTACTCGCACTCGCGTATAGGCTTAAATAGACACTTTACTCGCGGATTTGATGTTCGCACCTAGATACCATGGACATTTTACTCGCGAATTCGATGCTCGCGTATAGGTTTTAATGGACACTTTACTCGCGGATTCGATGCTCGCGTATAGGTATAATATGCATTTTACTCGCATATTCGATATTTATCGAAAGTCCGAAAATATAAAAAATCCGGGTCCGGGATAGTTCGAGAGATCCGAATTCGTTCGAATAGTTCAGCTCGAACTCGGGTTCGAGTTCTAGTCCATCTCTAATCAGCACTGATTAGGTCTACTTACAGCTGATGCAATCAAAGGCAGGTGTTGATTGCACATGTGACATGTCTATTGAAGTCATATATAAATAAAACATATATTTGCAGAAAATTGAAATGCTACTAATAGCACCTCACCTATGTGTCCTGTACGTCTCTACTGAATTTCGTGTCACTAGCTCAATAACTTGGGAGAAGATAAAGTCCAGAAATAGAAAGAGTAAATGGAAAAGAAGATGATGAAGAATAAATAGAAAAAAGTCAAATTACTGAGAGAGCAAGAAGAGGGAGAAATGGAAAATATAATTGTACTGTTATTGATTACAAAATGGGAGATAGTAACTTGTGAGTGTGACATGGTGTGTTTTAAGTGTCTTTACTTTAGCTTGGGGTTTGCACTAATTCAGAGCGAAATGCCAATATAGCATCACCCCCATAGTATTTATATGTTTATCTACCATAACACTAAGATATTGGTACATTTAGAAGTATTTGCTTTTGCTTGAAACAGAAGCCAAAAAATTAAAAAAGCAGTAAAATAATCTGACTATTTTGAATTGCCCCATGAAGTCTGTATGGAATACATGCTGGCTGTGAGGTAACTAGCAGCTTTTAAAGTCTCAAATATTTCCATATAGATGTAGAGACAGCTACACTCAGTGCCTGATGCAATAAAAGATGCAAAATCTTGCTTGTCCAATTAATTTGTCGCAAACAAAATGTTGGCTATTAAATGATTCACTGCAGTTAGAGAACATCTGATGCTGAACATCTGAAGCTGTAAATTAATAGCACAGGCAAACATTACATATGTTATTGCATCAGCCATTCTGTGCATAAGGACAGAGAATAGTGAGGTCAGGGGGTATGGCAAATAGGCGCACAAGTTCACAAGTCTCTACATGGGGGTTTTACTGGCAACAACATGGAAGCCTTCTTAGTTATAGAATATATTTCTCACATATAATAAATGCAACTTACTAGAGAAGAATTAAACTTTGTATAGGTGTTCAAAAAATAAGATTAGTTCTACTTTAACACTATGTGCATTCATCTGTGTGTAAGAAAGCATGGGTGAAAATATGGAAGAGGCTGTGTGTGTAAGTAATGAAGTAATTCTGAATGTGTTTACCAAGTGTACTAGTGTATGCATATGTGTGTACCAAACTGTTGGTGTGTACTCAAGTTGTATGCATATGTGTTTACCTGTGTGTAGAAAACTGTTTGTAAAAATGTGTGGTAGTGTGAATTTAGGTTTGTGTAAAGCAAAGTATGTATGATTTTATGTAGCAGTATAAGTGAGTGCGGTAGCATAAGTACAGGGGTCGCGACTGCAACCAGATCCATGCTCCTGAGGGGCCTGCCGAGGTGGGTCACGGCAGGCCGAAGTCAGAGATAATCAGCATTTTGCTTTGCCTTCCTGGGTCTACTAATTTGCAACAATGTAACAGGCACAGATCGGACTCTGTAAGTTTGCGATGTAACTAAACAGTGAAATGGATACAGACAGTTTAGTTACATTGTGACCTTACACTGCCAATCAGTACCTGTTACATTTTTGCTAAATAGTTGACACAGGAAGGCAAAGCAGCAGGTGGCATGAATTACCAGAACTTCCAGCAAGGACCCTTCTATACACATTAATGTTCGGCAGAAGAAGGTGAGATGGGAGTGGAGCTGAATGGCTGAAGGGAGAAGATTGGAGCATTAAAGGAGCTAAACTAAGAGGTACGGGAAGCTGCAGTGCAGAGTAAGAGGGGAATGTAATAAAGATGGGAGACTCCAATGAAATAAATAGGAAGCAAAAAGAAAGAAAGAAAGGACATGGATGTGAGAAAGGAGAGAAAAATAATTAAGGAGAGAAGAACAATGGACAGAATGGGAACAGAGAGAAAGGGGCTAGTAAAAGAATGAGATTATGGGAAACTAAAAGTGGGAAGCAGTAACTAAAGGCAATAAGATGAAGGATGGAGGGAATGGAACAAATAGAAAGAAGGAAATAGAAAAGTATCATAAATGAGACCAAAAAGGTCTCACGGGAAGAAGGGTCGAAGAGTGGGGAGATGTTTGGCGTGAGGGAAGGGGGCCCAGGTCTGAATTGCGCATCAAGGCCCATAAGAAAGTAGCTATGCCACTTGGTGTGGGACAGGGGTATGTAGCAAAAAAGTGTGTATTTCAGTTTATATATTTATGTGTGTGTATGTGTGTATATGTGTAGTGATTGTTGTGTGCTGGATGTTTATCATAGCGTGTGTGGCAGTGTATGTATTTATGTGTGTAGCAAAATGTGGGACTGTTGCAGTATGTTTGCAAAAATAAATTGACTGTTTGTAGCAGTTATATTTCTTTGAAGATTGTGTAGTGGCATATGTATGTGTGTGTACCAGTGGTTGTGTGTACTTTGTGTAGGAAAGGTTTTAATAGTGTGAGTGGGATTTTATGTGCATACTAGAGTGAGCATGTGTACACTGATTTGTGTAAAAGTTGTTTATTAGTGTGTGTAGCTGAGCACATGTTTTGCACATGTACTTCTGAGTGTGTGTATTAGTGCATCTATGTATGTAGTGTGTGCTGGTTAATAATGTATAAGTGTGTAGGATGTGTGCAGCTAAGTGCTTAAGAGTATGTGTAACAATGTATATACGTGTGAGAGTTAATATAGTGTGTACCAGTGTTTGTGTGCAACATTTGTGTGTGTATTTTGGTATGTTAGTGAATGAGTGTAGCTGAGTGTATGTTTAGCAAAATATTGTGTATTACTGCATGTATGTATGTGAGGAAGTATATAAGTATATATACACAAGTGTGCATCTAAGTAATTGTGTGCATGTTGCAGTGTGTGTGTAGGAAAGTTGTATGTGTGTATAGCAGAGTATGTGTGTACCAGAGTGGACATGTGTGTAGCTTTGTATGTATGTATTAAAGAGGGCTTAATACTCCACTCAACCTGCCTAAGTGCCTATCACTGTGCGTTATAAAGTAGAAATAGAATGCGCTCACTGGTTTCTTCTCAGTGAAATATTTTTTTATTGCAACCCTCCTAACTTATGTTGCAATAAAACCTTTTTTTTTAATAAGAAGAGATCTGTGAGTGCAATACATTTCTAATATTTATAAAAATCTATTGTGTGTGAGACTGTGCATAATAATTTATGTGTGTGAGTGTTTTAAGCACTAGTTAGTGTGTTTGAGTAGCACGGTTGTGTGTGTAAGGTTTGGATGTTTTTAATCAGTGTGGGTGGCAGCGTATGGGTGTATCAGGGTTTGCATACATGTGTTGCAAACTAAGTATGTGTGTACTGATTTGTATAGCAATATGTTACAGTGTGTGCGTGAGTGTGTTTTATAAATATTGTATATTAGTGCATGTATGTATGTATTGTGCAAGTGTATATGTGTGTAGCTAAGTATTTGTTTGCATACAGCAGTGTGTGATTGTGAAATTGTAGAATTTTTTGTGTGCATTTGTGTAGCGGAATTTGTGTGTACCAAAGTAAGCATGTGTGTCTAAATATGTATGCGTGTATACTGATTCGTGTAGCAATGTGTTTCTGAGTGTATTAGTGCATATATGTATGTGTGCATGTTATTAAGGTATTTGTGTGTGTAGGATGTGTGTCTTTTTGGGACTGTGCATAACAATACATATGTGTGTAGCAGACTGTGTATGTGTGTACTGGTTTGCTCAACAGTGCGTGAGTGTGTACTGTAACTGTATGAATGGTGTTTATTTTGTGTGAGTATGTGTTTTACCAAAGTAAGCATGTGTGTAGTTATGTATGTGTGTGTACTGGTTTGTTTCTGAGAGAATGTAGCTAAGTGTGTGTGAGTGTTTAGAAAAAGTATTTCAGAATGTGTGTATTAGTGCATATATGTATGTGTGTGCATGTTATTAATATATAGATTTGTATGTAGGATGTATGACTTTTTGGGATTGTGCATAACATTTATATGTATATCTGTGTGAGTGTATATAGCAGAGTGTTAGTGTGTACCAGTGTTTGTATGCAGTGCACTTGTGTAAGGATTAGAAAGATTATTTAAGTGTGTGGCAGTGTATGTGTGTACCAGGGTGTGTATACACCTTTAGCAAACTAATGGTCCGACACAGTGAAAAAAAAGTCCGGGATCCTGCAATGCTTTAAAGTCTCTAGCAAGAATTACTGCATCGTGGGATCCTGGTCTGGTAAGACGCAACTTCTTTTTCTCTGCATCAGGTCAGTACACAACAGTGGTAATGGCGTTAAGACTAGTGCAAAATTATTGTGCTAATCTTAACTTAGCCATTACTACATTGGCTACGCTGCGCTGTTTCCAAAAATTCTTAGAAATGTTGCGGCCAGCGCAAAAGTAGTTCAAAACCCACACTAACCTGATATTACATTGTTTAGCATGGGGTTTGGACTACTTAGAGGCAAAAACTGCCTTTATAGCATTGGCACCTAAGTATGTACAGCAATGTTAGTGGGTTTGTGTAGCTTTGTGTGTGTATTAAGCAATATATTGTGTATTAATGCATGTCTGTATATATAGTATGTGTGCAAGTATATATATTGTGTGTAGCAGAGTAATTGTGTGCATACTGCAATGTGCAAATTTGGGGAAGTATGTGTAGCTGTGTGTATGAGTGTTTAGAAAATTATTTCTGAGTTTGTAGCTTGTATTTGTGCATATCTTTATATATGGGTTTGATGTTAGAATTTTTTATGACTGCGTAAAAATTAGTTTATGTATGTATATAGATGTGTGTTTCTGTGTAGCTGAGTAATTTTGTGTATGTTGCAGTGTGTGTGAATGTGCAATTTGCATGTGCAGCAGTAAATGTCTGCATAGCGGAGTATATGTACTGTAACAATGTATGCATGTGCATAGAAGATTATGAATATCTGAAGTAATGAGTGATAGAAAGACCGAGGGTCAGACAGATAGAAGGAGAGAGGGACAGACAGATAGATAGGAGAGAGGGACAGACAGATAGATAGGAGAGAGGGACAGACAGATAGAAGGAGAGAGGGACCAGACAGACAGATAGAAAGAGAGAGGGACAGACAGATATGCTTCTTCACTATTTGCACCCCTTCGTTCTGTGTCCATTCCATTTAAGCTGCAGGTTCTTCACTCTATATAGTACTTACTGAGTTAGCCGCTCCTCGATCGCTCTGCCTTTCTTCCTCTGCGGAAATAGAATCCGGAACGCCCAGCTCACCAGAGACCGGAAAAAACAAGGTCTTAAATTACAAACCGGAACACTTCAGTTATCTCCGGAACGTTCCGGCATCGCAAAAGCCGTAACGCTGAGGAATTAACGGAACAGCTGGAAATAGATCCTTCCAAACGAGAGGGGGCAGCAGAGAAATTGCGGTTCCGGTTCCGACTTTTATCTATACCCTTTAAAACAGCATTAATATCTACACTCGTATAAAGGTGTAGATATTTCACTGCAGCTCCACCTGCTCCCTACTCATAATCCTCTGTTATGGTACCTGTGCATCGTAACTTTTACTGCCTCCCATAATGCAAGTTTAGACAGTGGGTGGAGACTGAAATGTATATTCTGCAGGACATAGTTTTCAAACATCTAGGAGATCTACTGGTTACCTATCCATGATTTTATAACTAACTCCCAGCATTCCTTGGCTATACAGTGAATGCTGGGAGTTGTATTTTATAAACCATCTGGATTACTACTGGTTACCTATCCCTGTCACAGATCAACAAGAAAATAGTTGCAGATTAAAGATTTAAAATGAGCTGAGGCCCAAGGGTTGGTAGAAGTTGAGGACAGCAGGGATATAGTATACAGTATAGTGGAGGACTCCAGGTGGGAAGAATCATTTGTATGGCTGAATAAAGGAAGTCTGAATATTTAAGGAAAACAGCCCTAAAGGTTCTATGTCGAACTTACAGTCCCAACAGTTCTGAAAAGAATTTTCCCCTCCACTCTGCTTTAGTGGCTGCAGAAAAAGGGGAAAAATGCAACACGTATAGTGGACATGACTCACAGTACAAGAATGCTGGGGAAAAGTGTTCAAAATGTTAGTAGAAATGATGTTCATACCTCTATCTCCAGATCGAGGAGTAGCTCTACTGGGCCAAGAATCCCCAGATTTAAATGGAAATAAACTGATCCAATATGCAATGCTAGTTGCAAAAATCCTAATAGGGTCCCAGTGGAAATCACTGACCCTTTACCTTAGGCAGGGTAATTTCAAGCTAAATATATTACATCCATACGACAGAATCAAAGAAATATGTAAACATACAATACAAAAACATAAAAATATTGAACAGTAAAAAAAAACAAAAAAAAAACCTGAAGGTGAAACTTCTAATTGTCCTCTGATATGATCTATTTGAACAATTCAAGCCAGGTTGGCTACTGCAGATTAACACATATATACTATATATACTAAAAGGTGAAAATGTTTGCATATTTATGGGCGACTGTCCAATGGGTTCAATGTACTTATTAATAGCAATCTTAGGCAGGGTACACACAAAGGGACTATTTGTCCCGAGCGCTTGCAATAGTGGCCGCGGCCGACAGTTCGTGAGATGGATTGTGCGGTCGGCCGAAAATATCTGCTGGTGTGTACCCAGCCTAACACTTGTACTACCAGTTACGCAGGTGTGTGTATAGAACATGAATCCTGTAATTTGTCATTATTAGGGTAAACTTATCCAGGTCCTCTAAACCTGTACATGAAATGAGTCACATGGACACAACTATTATTTTTGCCAAAATGTATGTGACCCAACCAACAGAACTTTAGAAGCAGGAATGTTTGTTCTAGAATTATCTTTAAACATTTATTGGGAGTATCCCCTTTTGGATTAATGCCCATGTATTCCCAATATTAAATAAAACTAGGTTTATGATCATAACCTACAGTTGTAGTCCTGAGTTCTGTAAAGATTTACGGGGAGATCCAATATCCCATGCAGCGTTACTTACCTTAGCCCGATCCCGCGATACAATAAAAATGAGATTACGTCCATTATTGCATCGTGGGATCGGGCTAAGGTAAGGAGCGCAAATCTTAACAGCAGGGGTTTTGGATCGTTAGCACAGCGCTGTTTCCAAAAACATTTGGAAATGGCGCTGTGCTCTAAATTCCGTCTAAAACCCACATTAACCCGAAATTTTTTCGGGTTAACGTGGGTTTCAGACGGAAAAGCCATATATTGAATCTCTCCCTTAATATTTAAACTGTGTGGAAACGATGTTACAATGATTGTTTTTTTTTTTTGTTCACTGAAGAAATATTTTTCTTTTGCAGGGTTAATAGTTTTATCTGTCCACTCCTCAAAAGAAATATGTCAGGATATCTTTATAATATGTCAAGGACTGCTTCAGTTGTTAAAAATGGAAGAGCTTTATTGCCCAATCTAATAAAGAATCCTAGGCTAATCCTAGGAATAGAAACGAGCTGCGATGATACTGCAGCCGCAGTTTTAGATGAAAACGGTACAATACTTGGAGAAGCCCTTCATTCACAGAAGGAAGTTCATTTAAAGTAAGTATGGTTATTTGCACTCTAATGCCTACAATCACAACTCACAAACTGTACAAAGCATACTAATGTGCATATTTATAAATCAGCACTATTTTGCGTGTTTTGTCTCCACCAGACTTAGACATAGGTGTTTTTGTTTTTTTCTTTAAACTATATATAATTTTTTTAATACATAGTACTACAAAATTTCAGGGATTTGTACAGTTAAAAAAAAAGGCAAGATGTTAAAAAAAAAAAAATACAAAAAAAAAAAAAAATTAAAGAAATCCTTGTTCTTTTAGTGTCACATCCCCTAAATGAATTTTACACAATATACAGAGGCAGAAGGGAACCTATTGGGTGTACCCCAATAGGTATTAAAGGGGACATATATACACATCTTTTGGATTGTACTGGAAGTGCCAGTGCTTTAGAAATACATGTTAAATATACATAAAGTGCAGCCTAACATCTAGATAAGACAGACATTATCCATCTTATATTTGTTATATAACACAATCACATTTTTCTGTTTTCTTTAATGATTTGTTTGATAAATCTATACGGGAAGATATTTAAATCCAAGGTTTTGTCTTTTTTTGATTATAGATTGGCGAAACTGCTAAAATCTGTTCCGTCTGTGGACCTGGAAAATGGTCTGAGAAAAAAGTACATACATGCAGAATTTAAAAAAAATAACTTTCCTCACGATCAAACTGTTTTTCTAGCTTCCGCATTCTATTTTCGAGGGTCACTGAAATTTTAGAAAATTAGAATTTCAAACATTTTCAAAAATTTTGTAAAAATTATACATTAACTTACTGTAAATGGCTCTGGGACCTGGGGAACAGATAATCAGATTTCAGCTTTAAACTCAGAATTGGCTGCAATTAGATTATTTCAGGAAGAAACTTTCTGAAAGAATCTGATTGTAACCAATTCTGATTTGGAAAAGAATCTGATTGATATGCTTACCAATCAGATTATTTCTGAAAGAATCTCATTGTAACCAATTCTGATTGGTTGGTATACAAATAAGATTCTTTCTTAAAAAAACAAAAAAAAATGATTGTAACCAATCAGAATTTGGTTACAGAATTTGATTGATTATAATTCGATTCTTTCAAAAAGAATCGAATTGTCTTTTTCCCCAGACCATTTCCCAGGCCCCAAAACTATTGACAATAAGTTACTGTATAATTTTTACAAAATTTTCAGATATTCCTTGAAATTTTCTTTGAATTTTTGAATGTGTTTCGAAAAAATTTGCAAAGCAAAATCCTTGAATCACGGGAATCCTTTGCGGAACCGGGTTCAGATCCGCGATCGGGTCCATCTCTATTCTTGATATATTTATTGTAAAATTGTATAGAGTGTTATAGTTTAATAGAAACACAACAGTGAAATACAACTGTTGTACAGAGCTTGAGTCAGTCTTCTCCCTTACATTTCCAACCAATAATAGATCAATAGAAGATCCACTGGATCATTCTATAATTAAAATTATAATTCTGTCTTTTAATACTCACCCTCCCTATTAACTCACAGCTGTCACCAGGGATTCTGAGAGGGATCACTACTGGAAAATCTGAGGTCCTATAAAGAACCCAGGCTATCCTGTCATGTTTCAATCTTACTACATTTTATCAGTTCAGGACACAGGTTCATGGCTTCTATGGGGTCTATTGCTTAAATAATGTAATAAATGATTAAAGGATAATTGCACTGTAAAATCAAGTTATGTTCATTTGGAAGCTGTAGCTTTAAAAAATACTGTTGCCATATTTTTTTTAAGCTATGTCCCTCCAGAGCCTCTGTTTTTGTGCTTTGAAAGTTGCTGACATCTTGTTACTGGTTTGCTGAATGTTAAGCTCCGTCCCTCTGAGATTTCCCTCTGCTTTCTCCTGCTTGAGCCTCAAATGGTAATGCCTGTGAGTTCTGTGCACTCTCCTGCTTGAGCCTCAAACAGTAATGCCTGTGAGTTCCGTGCGTTTGCACGGAACTCACAGGCATTATCGATTTGAGGCTCAAGCAGGAGAAAGCAGAGGAAATCTCAGAGGGGCAGAGCTTAACATTCAGCAAACCAGTTACAAGATGTCAGCAGCTTTCACTTCCTGTCCAGCAAACAACAGCTCTTTTTTATTTCTATTGAGAGGGGTGAGGTGAAAGTTAGAAGAATGTTTTACTTTGCTAAGACTGTCAAATCTTTTACAAAGGAAGTGACATAAGTCTTGCAACTTTCTACTAACGCTCAATATTTTTTTTTGATTCGCTAACATTGCTATCAATCTTGGATACAAAACTCCCTTTTAGGGAAGTGATAAATGTTTCTTTTTAAACTTACATTGCCTCCATGTAATGAAGATTCCATTACAAAACAGGAGTAGGGACTATGCAACTACTTTTATTTATTTATATATTTTGCCTTATTTACATTTCTATATACTTTAATATCATTACTACATATTTGTTAATATTGATATAACTATTTATTTAGTGCTTAAACAACACATAAACACTGTCCCTATCTTTATTACTTTTACCTACCCCCACCAACATAGTACCTCTGAAAAACCCCATGAATTTATACATTTATTTATATGGCAAAATTATAGGACAGTGCTTGCTCAGTAGTACTGGTGTGTTAATGCTCCTTAAACTGCAAAAGAGATTGTGTTGCCTAATTGCACACATTTGCATGCAGGGCATCCTGTGATCAATATGAAGGGCCACTGTCATCAATTGGATAAAGTAGAACAGATATATAAATATTTATATTATAAATGATTAATTAAAAAAAAATCATATTATTTTGCTCATCAATAAGAATTGAATTGTAGGGCAGCGTTATCTAAAAATTGCAGAGGGCACAAAAGTATTGCGATCATTCTTAATGGGCATGTCCACCACCAAAGTAAACACAGTTGAGGGTCGCATTCCAGTAAACAATTGTATTTTATTTGTGACCACACATCATATCAAACAACGTTTCAGGGGGAATAACGTGCCCCCTTCTTCTTGGTCCAGCCCTTCACGACAATCCAAGTTTCTCATGTGGCCCCCATGATCCTGTACAGGAATACCTTCTGTATGACCCTGATTGTGGCTCTGAATTTGTTTGGATACATACATTAGAATAAAAGGTATATTAAAGGGTATCTCCACTCATAAAAACAACTTTGCTTCCATGCTTCTCTCTTGTGCAAGTTATTTACTTTTGCAATCTGGAACGCTGTGCAGGACATTGCTCTGCCCATTATGCACTCCCTTCCACAAATGCACTAGCCATTAGCAGCTCCATTCGTACATGCGCAGTAAGTCCGGTGCGCAGTTGGGGACTGAAAGGCAATGGGAACATAAGGGGTACGTTCTCATGGCAACTAGTGATGGGCCGACACTTGTGCGTCTGGGGAACGCATGAAAGTTGTTCTGGATTCTATACACTCCCAACCCCCTTGCATCTTAGCGTGGCACCATTTTTTACCTTTCCTCACCTGAACATGATCATGCAGGGGCAGGGAAGAAAGGTTTTTGTTTTTTTTTAACAAAAGTGGGCATGTTGGCTTGCATGTGACTGATAACATTTCCAGCACAGGAACAGACACGCCCCCAGGAATGTATACAATTTTCCTAGGCTGCTGCAGAGATTCGGAGGAGAAGTTTGAGGAAAAAACGGTAGGGGGAGGGTTGGGAGATGGTGTACTTTTCATTTAAAAATAAATTATTATTTTTGAGTTTTCATCACTGAAAATACCCTTTAAAAAATTAAAACGGAGAAATGCTGATTATTTTTGTAATAGTCCTCTTAACCCTCCACTTTGTGTGGCAATAGCGTCGGATCACGTGTTAAAATGCGAAAGTGTGGACTAGCCCTTAGTCTGTCCACTTTGGCCCACTGAATGTTTATACAGATCTTGACTAAGTTTCAGTAAACTCCAGTTCCTTCAAGTAATAATACATACAGAGACTGATTACTGGCACATGGTGCCCTAGGCTAATTATCTTCTGGATTTTTTTATCCCTCTATCAGCCCCTATAAAAAAAAAACATTAAAAAAAAAGGTGTTTGTTTCTTCCACTAGCATTAGGAAAAACCAGCACAATAGGGGACCAAACTACCACATAGCTATGAAGAAAGTCAACTCTCCCCTTTCCACCAAATTCTTCCAGATGCCTCTACTCCTATTCTGACTCCTTTTTTCCATCTATTCCAGCCTGTTCCTTTTTTACCTATCCTATTCTGCTCCATCGTACCTTTATGCTATTCTCGTACAATGCTAGGGTAAGAGCAGATTGGAAAAAAGAAAAACAATAAGAAGACTGGGAAAAGATGAATAATGGTGGGGGGGGGGGTTTAAAGGAAAACACAGATTAGAAAAAGGCACAGCAGGTTGGAAAGTGAAAGCAGAATAAGAAAAGGGGTATGCAGAAAATAAAAAGCAAGAGCAGAATGTGAATAATATGCTTGTGAAGGTTCTCATTCATCCAGGTCATGGTATATCTGTTGTATTCAATTAGATCAACTGGACTTGAAATGTAGTTCTTGAAGACGTTTCGCTAGTCATCCGACTGGCTTTCTCAATTCAGAAATGACTTGTACAAGAATCGTGGCAATTTGTACCCTGGAAAATCCCAATTAGCATATCACAGCCAGGTGTTAAGGGTGTGATTAGATAGTGGCTAAGAGGTGTTATAGGAACGCCCAGAGTTGATTAATACCTACTCTGGGCGTTCCTATAACACCCTTAGCCACTATCTAATCACACCCTTAACACCTGGCTGTGATATGCTAATTGGGATTTTCCAGGGTACATAATTGCCACAGATTCTTGTACAAGTCATTCTGAATTGAGAAAGCCAGTCGGATGACTAGCGAAACGTCTTCAAGAACTACATTTCAAGTCCAGTTGATCTAATTGAATACAACAGATATAATGTGAATAATAGTGAAAGCACAATAGAAAAAGGGAAAATAAGAAAACCAGAAGCATGAACCCTGCTAGTCCTTATAAAATTTTGCATTTCACAAACTGCTCTTCCCTTTTCATACTTTTCTATTCTAAATATTCTACTTTTGCTCTTTTACTCCCTAAAATATTCTACCTCTAAAATAATATTTAATTCCCTGTGCTCTGCATTTCTTCACTGCAGACTTAAATTCTGAAATAAAATTGCATGCAAGAATAGAAGAAAAATTGAACAACATTTTTCTGTATGAGGACCTTAGACAAGAAACAGTAAATAAAGCCTAGCGTATATACTCGAATATAAGTTGATCTGAGTATAAGTCTAGGTACCGTACCTATTTTTACCTAAACAAAATTAGTAAAAACTGATTGACTGCAGTATAAGTCGAGGGTAGAAAATATGACCGCTGCTGCCTTCTGATTCTGTATTGTTTTGAGGATTTAATTGCCTTTTAAATGGACAGCAGAATTCCTAAACAGTAGTCCCATACAGTAATAGCCAAATTCAGTATGGATATTACTGTATGTGACTACTGTATCGGAATTCTGCTGTCCATTTAAAGGCCAACTTAAACAACACAGAATCAGAAGGCAACAAGATACCATTCTCCTTCTGATTCTGTATTTCGAGGCATTAGTTGCCCTTTAAATGGACCGTGGTAATCCCATACAGTGACCCACAATTCCTTGGCACTCCAGATGTTTGGAAACTACAACTCACGGCATGCTTTATTTGCCCGGATTTGTCATTTCCAAACATCTACAGTGACAAGCAGCACCCTCAGGCCAGACCCCCCAGTTCAGTGGAGACTAAGGCTGAGGCCACACTACAACGCACCAAGCGTGCATGCTTTCTGTGCATTAGCGTGTGTTACTTTCTCTGTCACCCCAGTGGCAGCACTTCACCAGACTGGGATATCCCTGGCTCACAGGAAACGCACGGTATAAAAGACCCTCCCACAATCCACTCCTTGTCTTTTTGCGTTTCCTGTGGCTAGGAAGCATGGTGTAGTGCTGACACTGGGCTTACTGCCATTGTGGCTTTGCCAGATGCAGTTCTCCCTCTCTCTCTGCATTGAAGCCTTCCCTTTTTTGTTGCATCAGGCATGCCAGGGAAGGGCCCTTGTGACCAGGGCTGTGGAGTTACGGATGGATTCTGTGTCCATATCCTCACTCAGTATGGTGTTGTTCCTTCAGCCGGCAGTTGCCTCCTCCTTAGAGCCTGTTACAGCTTTCGCGGGTAAACGCCGGGCGCGTCTTTGGAGTCCAGCGGTGTGTGTTTTACTTCGCGTCGCGCTCCGGTGACGTCACGCTAATCGCGCGAGACTAGTTAAAAGCCACGAGGTTCTCAGTACTTCGGTTTGGACCGGATCGGTCTGTGAACACGCTGGGAGAGCGTTCAGGATATCTGAACCACCTGGCATTGGAAGTCTTTTCGGGAAAGACTGTTTTCGCCAGTAGGATCCCGTGCATTGCGCTTTGCAAGTTGCCTGCCTCAATGTGAGTAAATTACTCTATGCTTTTTGGGCTATTGTGTGGCTATTATCCTGGTCTGTATCAAACACCTTGATATGTGTATATCTATTCCTGTATAGATATGTCCTCGCTATGGAAACTAAGTCAGTGAGTGATGGTACCAATACCTGGAACTAGGTAAGCCAGGTAGGTGTTAGAAAGAGATGATACAATAGTTTTTTAGTCCTAATTTTTGTCTTTGTATATTTGTTTTTATTTTTCTTAGTGCCCTGCTTCAGATAGATCTTCAAAGTCTAAAGCATCTGCTAAAAGAAAGAAGGCAGAGAAAGAGGAAGAGAGAGTGCAGCTGCCAGAAAAACTAACTATGGATAAATTGATGAGCTTAATTAAATCAGCTGTCACTGAGTCAGTTAAGGAGAGTAAGAAGAAAAAAGCTAAAACAAGACATTTGTCGGATGTTTCAGATTCAGACCAATCACAGGTTGAAGGTTCAGATTCTTTTGAGGAGCAGGGGTTTGAGTCGGATGAGGAAGAGGAGGAGTCCGAATCCACTTTCGATCCTAGTATCGTTATTCCCTTAATAAGGCAATCAGAGAGACTTTCTCTAACATTGGAAGAGCCTGTTGCAGTTCGGCAGATAAGTATTTTCCTTCTATAGAGAAAAATGCCGTATATTTTCCAGTTCACAAATCTATGAGGCAGGTTATTTCCCAGAATGGAAGAAGGTGGAAAGAAGAGTAGACGTGGGCAACAGGTTCTGTAAAATAACCCTTTTCACACGGAAGATGCGGAAGCGTGGGAATCACCTCCGAAAGTGGACGCGGCAGTAGGTGAGATTGGCCAGAAGGACTACGTTACCAGTAGAGGACGCAGCCACCTTTAAAGATCCTATGGATAGAAGGATAGATACGAGTGTTGAAAAAATCAACATAGCAGCTGGAGCAGCTTGTAAACCTTCTATGGCCTTGACCTCAACTTCTAGGGCATTGAAAGTCTGGTTATTGGAACTACAGCATGCATTGATTCCAATGTTCGAAGACCCAAGCTTTAGTATGGTCCAAGAGTGTGTTTTTGCTACTGAATTTATTTCTGAGGCATCAGTGGACTTGGTAAAACTTTCGGCAAGATTATGGCCCTGTCGGTAGCGGCTAGAAGAGCCCTATGGTTGAAAAAACTGGTCAGCAGATATTAATTCAAAATCAAACCTATGTCAGCTCCCTTTTGATGGAAAATGCTATTTGGGGAAAAATTAGACGATCTTATCAAGCGTTTTTCAGGTGGGAAAAGTATATTTTACCTCGGGAAAGAAGATTCAAAAAATGTTGGTCTGACAATTTTTCACAGAAGAGTCGTGAAAGATTTTTCGTTCTTCCAGACAGACTAGAGGAAATAGAGACTCCTTTCGTCAATCGAACTGGAGAGAAGACAGGGACAGCCCATCAGAAAATCTGCAACATCATGCCAAACTTGTCCAGTCAGCAATGACAGGACGCAGAGCCCACCTTTGAGCATAGGAGGCAGACTAAAATATTTTGCACAAAGGTGGGCCGATCTGGTTCCCGATTCTTGGGTAAAGTGCTATCCGAGAAGGGTACAAGATAGAATTTCAAAAGATGCCTCGATTTCATCAATTTTTACCAACAAAGAGTCTCAAAATTTGCAAGAGAGGGAGCTCATTACTCATTATATGAACCAATTAATTTCTATAGATGCGGTTCAAATAGTGCCGGAACAACAAAGGGGGAAAGGGTTCTATTCCCGATATTTATGGTACAAAAGGCTCAGGAGGTTTAAGACGTTCTCAATCTAAAAAAACTGAACAGTTCCTAAGACTAAGGAAGTTCAAGATGGAGTCTTTACAAACTATTATTCAGCAGTAAACAGAGAGGTTTGGATGGTTACTATAGACTTAAAAGACGCCTATTTTCACGTACCTATTCACCCAGATCATTGGAAATTTCTAAGATTTGTAGCAAACGGTATCCACTAGAATTCAGATGTCTTCCTTTCGGTCTAAACCAATCCCCGAGATTATCTCTAATAGCCGAGATAAGAAAACAAGGTATTCGGATTTTCCACTACCTAGACGATTATGTTTTTGATAGCAGATTCAAGGGAACTAGTTATCTCATACTACCAAGGTAATAGACATCTTGACAAGCTTTGGTTGGTTCTAAATCAAGAAAAGAGTACACTGACTCCTTCGCAGAGTATGGTCTCCTAGGAGCACTATTTTTATCTGCAAAAAATCTAATAGTGTTACCAGAAGAAAATAAGTGCTGTGATGTCGAAAGTTTCAAAATTTCTAACAGCAAGAAGGATCACGGTAAGACATTGTATGATGATCTTAGGTCTGATGGCCTCGTGTATTCCAATGGTGGAATGGGCGAGATGGAATATGAGGAAGTTGCAGAACCATCTATTGTCATCAGTAAGGAATCCCCAATTCAACCTTTCAAAACTGGTTCTAGTTCCAGAAAGAATAAAACAGTTTTACTTTGGTGGACGTGCCAGAAAATCTGCGAAAGGAAGGCTAATAGAAGAACCATTAAGGATTCCAATTACTACGGACGCATCCGAAACGGATGGGGCGCTCATGTCAAGGGTCTTTGCACAGGGAGATTGGGGTCGTCGCCAGAAAATATCCTCAAATATCCTGGAAATGAGCAGTCCAAAAAGCAGTCCTTTCTTTGCGAAAAGGTGGTAGGAAAACATGAAAGATTATTTCCGACAACGCTACCGTAGTAGCTTATATAAAAAAGCAAGGCGGAACAAGGAGCAGGTCTTTGATGAAGAAGTTTCCCCAATTCTAGAGTGGGCAGAAAAAACCTAGAACGTATTTCAGCAGTTTACCTGGTCCTCAAAACAATATAGCAGATTTCTTAAGCAGAAGCTCGGTCCATCCAGGGAGTGGAGCCTTCACGACGATCTATTCCACATGATATGCAGCAGGTGGGGAACCCCGTCTATAGATCTATGGCCACGGAAAACAACACAAAATGTCGGAACTTCTTTTCAAGGATACCAAACAGCCGGGCAGCAGGAACAGATTCGCTGGCTCAAGATTGGTCCAAGGGGCTATTGTACATATTTCCTCCGATTCCGATGATTTGGAAGGTCTACAAAAAAAAATGGAAGGGGCATTAGTCCTAGCAGTTATTCCTTCTGGCCAAGGAGGCCGTGGTTCCCACTCCTAAAATCTCTGGCGGTAGAGAAACCTTGGAAAATTCCGGTTTTTCCAGGATGGTTGAGTCAGGGACCAGTAAATTTTCAGGAAGACAACAGTTTAAACTTGATGGCCTGGAAATTGAGAGGAACAGGCTAGCGGCACTAGGATTGCAGGAACAGTGTTCAGTCTTATTGAAATCCAGGAAAAATTCCACCTCAAAACAATATTATAGAGTCTGGGATCAATTTGTTAAGTTTGCCATGGACTCTGGTCTGCATCCGCTAGAGGCAGATTCTTCTTTCATTGTAAAGTTCTTGTTTTCAGGATACAAGTTGGGATTGAGCAACAGTACTCTTAAGGGGCAAGTTTCAGCGCTCTCTGCAATCGTGATAAAACCGGGCCACGGATCATCTAGTTTCAAGATTCTTTAGGGCTCTAGTTCGGGGAGACCTCCATCAAAGAGTCGTGTCCGTGGAGCCTTCCAACAGTCCTTAAAGCCTTGACTATGAAGCCCTTGAGCCATTAGGAATCTTCAGACTGGATGCTGACACTAAAGACTGTTCTGCTAGTCGCCATCACATCAGCATGTAGAGTGGCGGAATTGGCAGCTTTCTCAGCCAAACAACCAGACACAACAATTTTTCATGACAGAGTCAGGATTAAACCTGCCTTGGCTTTCTTCCAAAAGTGGTTTCTCTCCCCCCCTTGAACATGGAAATCAATTTACCATTTTTTGTCCAGAACCCAAAACAGAAAAGGAACGTAAACTTCATTCACTAGATTTGGTCAGACTTATGACCTACTACTTAAAGAGAACAAAATCTTGGAGAAAGTCAGAAAGACTTTTGTATCCCTAGAGGAATTAAGAAGGGTGAAGCCCCTTCAAAAAGGACTTTGGCTTTATGGCTTACTCAGGCTATAGCGAAAGCATATCAGATTAAAGGCGAGGCAGTTCCAGTGGGTCTGAAAGCTCACTCGACAAGAGCAGTATCAACCTCATGGGCTTTGGAGTCTAAAGTTTCCTTAGACAACATTTGTGAAACTGCTAAATGGTCATCATGGAAAACCTTTGTACGACATTACCGCCTAGACGTTTCTGCAACCGATAAGACAAAATTCGGACGCAGAGTTTTGGAAGCAATAATTCAATAAGAGAAAAAAAAAAGTAAGTTGCTACTTCCCGCCCTATGTTTAGCTTTGCTATGTCCACGTCTGGTGAAGTGCTGCCACTGGGGTGACAGAGAAAACACGAAATTGTTTACAACATACCGTAATTTCTGTTTCTTGTCACCTTCCATGGCAGCATTCACCAGAGGATTTCCCTCCCTTTTGATTGATGTATTATGTGATTAATATTCTATGGTTATGTTTCCTATTACAGCTTTATAATAAAGACAAGGAGTGGATTGTGGGAGGGTCTTTTATACCGTGCGTTTCCTGTGAGCCAGGGATATCCCAGTCTGGTGAATGCTGCCATGGAAGGTGACAAGAAACAGAAATTACGGTATGTTGTAAACAATTTCGTGTTTTCGCATTTGCGCTTGCGTTTTCGCTATCTTTAATGCAAAAACGCAAGCGATTGTGCGAAAAAATGCTTGCCGCAAGATGCAAACTGACGCGCAATCACATGCGCATCTGAATTTGCAGGAACGTTCGTGTTCCTGCGATTTCCATGTTAGTGAAAATTGCAAGCGCAAAACGCACTATTGTGGCCTAGCTCTTACTGTTAATACAGTATTCAGCTGCCTCTCGCTCTGCAATCCATCTGCCGCACGCTCTTGTCTACTCTATATGCAAGTACCGGTACTGATCTGGCCAGTTGACGTCGCTAAACGGCGCTGGGCAGTAAGAGACAGGCACAGATAGTGACGTTGGCCATCAGATCAGTACTTGCGGTAGTAGGGCCCGCCACAAGCCCAAGATGCCTCCTGTGATCAGTAGTTTAAACAGCCAATTGCACATATGAATAAAACATACGCGTTTAAAAGACTGGACCCGAACTTCCGGAAGGCTGATCGCACGTATGTTTCGTTCATACGCGCGATCAGCTGTTTAAAACGTCTGTTTGTGGGAGGTATCCTCAAGGGAGGAAGGGGTCAGGGCCTGACCTCCATTCTCGCGCCCTGTGGGGGGGGGGGGTTCAGTGCCCCAGAAGCTACACCCCTGTTCTTCCAGTTACCAAATGTTGGTTATGGATTTGACAGTTGACATCACAGCCAATGACTGAATTTTAATCCCCTATCTGCCTCTTCTGAGCATGCCCAGGCTCTGTACAGGCTTTTAAATTGCTCAGTTTCCATGGGGCATCCAGAAGCACAGCAGGCATACAGTAATGAATTCATAGGACAAAGTATGAAATATCAACATATTTTAAAGAGGCCATTCTTTCTAAAATATGTTCTTATGAGGGTGGAGTTGTCCTTAAAGTCATTAACTGAGCATTCAGGTGATGTCACTCAACTAACTGGAAGCAGGAAATTTGAACATTTACCCCAATATAATTTCTCATAGGCTGTAGCCAGAGATGTGATTGTTGGCTCATTTTAAAGGAAATGCTGCATGCTTTCTTTTATCTTGTTTGGAAACCATAGTTGCCCTTTAAGTAATGGTAAGGTTCGTTATTTATGGTAAAAATCAGTAATATCATTTGCACTTCTAGGTTACTTTGGTCTTTCAATATTACAGTGCAGCTGTGTATTATAATTTTCTCTTTTTTTTTTTTTTTTTTTGTAGGTCTGGTGGAATAATCCCTCCTGTTGCCCAACAGCTTCACAGAGATAACATTGAAAGAATTGTTAATAAAGCCATCTGTGCCAGTGGGATTTCTGCTCGTGAGCTTTCTGCTGTTGCTACTACAGTTAAACCAGGACTTGGACTAAGCCTTGGTGTTGGCCTTTCATATAGCCTAAGACTAGTTAATGAGTATCATAAACCCTTTATTCCTATACATCACATGGAGGCGCATGCACTGACTGTTAGGCTGTTACACAATGTGGAGTTTCCTTTTCTGGTACTCTTAATCTCAGGAGGTCACTGCATTCTGGCTGTAGTTAAAGGCATTTCTGATTTTTTGCTACTTGGCCAGTCAATAGATGAAGCTCCGGGAGACACACTTGACAAGGTACCGATATCGTAATATTTTATGAAATGTTAAACAGTAGAACTGTTAATTATTCTTAAAATATTTATAACCAGTTTATACAATAATACCATCTTAGTTGTATAGAAAAACAAATATTGTAGAAAACAAATATTAATTAAAATCTTTTGGCTTAGAAACATTTTCTGTTAATTTGCCTAAACCAATCGTATGTTACAATTGGATTGGTTGCTGCAGTTAAATAACATGGCCAAAAATTAGCACCTCTTAATATATTGGCCCCAATGAGCATTAAAGGGTACCTCCACCCCCAAATATAACATTTTCTATAGTATAGGGGCCCCCCCTCCAACCCGAAATGCTAGGGTTTTAAATTTAAAAAGTTACCAGAAATAGACTTACCCACCTTCGTTCCCTCGGTCTCTACTGCTACTTCCGGGAACGAAACCCTAGAATTGCAATTCTTACTTGGCTCCCTGGCATTCCACTGGTCCCTCTTTGCCTTCTGTGGTTCTTCTGGTTGTTAGAGTTCACAGGCACTGCCATGACCAGTGGCGTCACAATTCGCAAATCCGCGAGCGGACCCATTAAAATGGAAAATATCCTCAAAAATACGAGAAATCCTCGTAATTTCGGAAATAAGTATTTTTGAAAATTTTCGAAAATACGAGAAATCCTCGGAATTTTTGGCAAATTTTCGAAAATACGTATTTCGAAAATAAGAGTAATCCTCGTAATTTAAAATTTTTTCGAAAATACGTATTTGAAAATACGAGTAATCCTCGTAATTTTGAAAGTTTTCGAAAATACGAGAAATCCCTGGTTCGGAAGGCGGAAAATTTCAGAAAATCCGCCGTTCGCGAACGGGATAAATCCGCGGTGGATCCGGGTTCGGATCCGCGAACCGGCCATCCCTAAACAGGATATCTGGAGTCTGCATGAACTGGCTCTCCTCAAGGAAGACCCTGTTCTATGCCAGAAGAGCTATAATCTTATCTTGGATGGCACCTACCTCCCCAACTCTAAAAAGCTGGAAGGCTATGATATCGCATATGCTCCCACACTTAAGGCTAATTTACATTAATCACAAATGCTTAGACAAGTTCAATAAGATATGGTCCCTATGGTACACATTATACAGAAAACTCCTGAAACCATCTCACAATCTAATTTAGAAAATGTCTCTTCCCCCCTCTTTTATAATTCTAATACTTCATGATTGCGACTCTATATAGATAATATAGTGGATAATGTACCCCCTACTGTAAATTATAAGGATATTATAAGTCACCGAGGAGTTCCGTGACCATATAAAAGCACGAGGCCGCACTCCGAGGTGTCTTCTAATATCCGTATAATTTTCTGTAGGGGGTACATTTTCAATTATAATTCACCCCTTTTCGAGTTTTTTGTGTTAGAGATTCCCTGCCTGTTCTGTGTTAAACACTGCCTGTTCTGTGTTCCTGTTCTGTGTTAAACACTGCCTGTTCTGTGTTCCTGTTCTCTGTTAAACACTGCCTGTTCTGTGTTCCTGTTCCTCTGTTAAACACTGCCTGTTCTGTGTTCTCTAACAACTGCCTGTTCTGTGTTCCTGTTCTCTGTTAAACACTGCCTGTTCTGTGTTCCTGTTCTCTGTTAAACACTGCCTGTTCTGTGTTCCTGTTCTCTGTTAAACACTGCCTGTTCTGTGTTCCTGTTCTCTGTTAAACACTGCCTGTTCTGTGTTTCCTGTTAAACAGCGTGTTTCTTTGCTCTGTTTAAACACTGCCTGTTCTGTGTTCCTGTTCTCTGTTAAACACTGCCTGTTCTGTGTTCCTGTTCTCGGTTAAACACTGCCTGTTTCTGTGTCCTGTTCTCTGTTAAACACTGCCTGTTTCTGTGTTCTGTTCTCTGTTAACACTGCCTGTTCTGTGTTCCTGTTCTCTGTTAAACACTGCCTGTTCTGTGTTCCTGTTCTCTGTTAACACTGCCTGTTCTGTTTCCTGTTCTTGTTAAACACTGCCTGTTCTGTGTTCCTGTTCTCTGTTAAACACCTGCCTGTTCTGGTGTTCCTGTTCTGTGTTCAACACTGCCTGTTCTGTGTTCCTGTTCTGTGTTAAACACTGCCTGTTCTTGTTCCTGTTCTGTGTTAAACACTGCCTGTTCTGTTTTTCCTGTTCTGTGTTAAACACTGCCTGTTCTGTGTTCAGACAGTCCCCTCACCTTAGTTTCACACATACCTCCTTTTTGCCTGCACAGTAACTCTTTGTGGCTTCCCCCTCCTCAACCCCCCCTTTACCTTTCATGGAAGGCAGAGCAGCAGCATCCCGATGTTTCAGTTTCCTCCCCCGCTGTCAGGAAGAGTTACAGCTAATTAAATATTCACTTCACTCTCCGCCCCCTCTGCTTCCGCACAGAATTTCCTGGCTGAGGATGACTCAGCATGAGGTTGGGCGTGCTGCATACAGACTCCACAGTGAGTAAAAGACACGGGGCATCACTACCTTGTTATAATCGGCGCGCTACTACGCAGTAGCGCGCCGATTATAACAATATTATTTACAGTTGGGTCCCATAGGGATCCATGGGAGGGGTGGGTTATAATTCTATAATTACTTTTAAAGTTCTCCCTCGCAAGATAGTGAGAATATATTATAATTTCAATAACTATGAGACAGACGATAACATATCCCCCATACTTATACCTAGTTGTCCCCTCCCTATCCCTAAATATATATATATGTACTTGTATAAAATCATAACCAGGAAAAGAAACTATGACAACAAAATTTATTTACGGTATGCACTTATCAGGAACACCTCTGTATCCATAAATATTTATGAATAAGCAAACTGTCAAATCATGCAACTGTTGTTAATTACCCTGGTCAACTTAAATAAAATAAGAATAATAAAGAATAATAAAAAATTTAATTAATAGGATTTATTAAATTAATAGTGAGCAGGAGCATTGTAACGGATACATTGATTCCTCAAGGAGTGATTTGGGAAGCAAAGCTGTGTTTTTTCTTCAGAAAAGTATTGTGAATTTGTAAGCCTTTTTTATGTACATAAATTCACAATTATATCTGCGTGTGCTAAAAGACAAACACATTATTTTATAGTTCTTTTTGAATTTTAGATTGCCAGACAGCTGTCATTGACAAGTCACCCTGAATTTTCTACTATGAGTGGAGGACAAGCAATTGAACACTTGGCTCAAATGGAGAACAGAGTAATTTTTGAACTGAAGATCCCAATGTCACAGCACAGAGACTGCAATTTCTCGTTTGCAGGTCTGCGTAGCCAAGTGAACAAAATCATCCGGCAGAAGGAAGCTGAAGAAGGTATGGAGCTTTAAGTAGCTTTGTATTACTGAAATTACTCCTCACTAATGAACACTGAATACCTATATCCTAAAATTATCAACCCCTCACATATAGCTAGGTGAAAATATGCAGTGCATGCTAATGTGAACATGTTCACACGATATAGATGAAAGGGACTGTCAGAAGAGTCTGTGGAAGACTTGTCAAACTGTAGCATTGAAAGCTTTCTTTAGAACTGCAGTACTCTTACCTCCCTGGGAATTCTAGATTTCTTTAAAGAAATGTTTTCAACATCACTTAGTGTCCCTTTCAATTATTGTGATATACAATAGATATTTCGCTTTATGTATTACAGAACTGTTTTTTTTTTTTTTGTTCCTGTAAAACAGAATATTTCAGAATATTATAATATCCGATATACTTATGGCTTCAGAGTTACTAGACCTAGGGTTAGCACCTTGCCAGCTAAAAAAAAGGTAAAATACCAACCGGGTGATAGCCCTATTTAACCCAAATATTATGCACAACAGTAAAAATTACCCTGACATGCAGAAGCAGAATATACCGCTTGCCGTTTCTGAAGGTCACACGTGTGTAGCCATTTGGTCAGATGTCTTTTGGCAGATCAACAATCTAAAAAAACAGCCTGTGTATGGGCTGCTTTTGTATAAGTTCACAGTGCAAATTGCAAAGCAGTAAAAGATATGCAAAATGTGAAACGCATTGCATTAGGTGGAAATGGGGAGATAAGGTGGTGAAGGAAGATCAGTTTGTAAGGGACAGAAGCATAGGGACGCTTCTTCCCAGCTGATCAATCCCAACAGATTTGCCGTTTTAGGTGAAGATGTGGAGGACAATGGCTCAGTAGTAGCATGTATGGAGATGGCCATTCCCTTTAGCACCCAAGGGACGGCCATCTCTAAACTGGGAGAACTGAGAGCTAGGAAGCATAGGCAGGTCGTAGTGGTAGGGGACTCCATTATTTAAAAGGTAGATAGGTAATAATCTAGATAATCTGCCGCCTAGCCCCTACATGTGCTGCCTGCCCGGGGCTAGGATTCAATATGTGGTGGATTTTGGATGGGGCTGGGAGTGACCCGGCAGTCTTGGTTCACATTGGTGTAGTATAGTATTTGAGGTTAATTAAAGACATACGTCCATCCAGTCCAACCCATCTAGCAATATCCTCATTTCCTGCCTAACTGTTGATCCAGAGGAAGGCAAAAAAACCCCACCAAATTTATGACCCCAAGTGGCAATCGGAAATTTCCCTGGATCAACTCTACTTTATGAATCAATACCAGTAACTTGCAGCATTCATTGTTTGCAGAAACTCATCCAGCTTTAAGCCTATATATATCCACCTAAACTCCAAGATCCCTTTCCAACAGGGATTCACTTAACACAGAGCCATTTATAGTATAAGTAGCACAAGGATTTTTAAGTCCAAAATGCATCACCTTACATTTATCAACATTGAATCTCATCTGCCACTTAGCAGCCCAATGTGACAATCTATCTAGATTCCCCTGCAACGATTGCATATCCTCTGAAGTTTTTTATGGTCGACAAAGTTTTGTGTCGTCAGCAAACACAGAAACCTTGCTGACAATACCCGCTTCCAAATCATTAATAAATAGATTAAATAGAAGCGGCCCCAACACAGAATCCTGTGGCAACCCACTTAACCCTTTAGTCCATAATGATGAAGCCCCATTTACAACTACTCTCTGCATCCTATTCATTAACCAATTTACTATCCATGTACAAATGTGACTCCCCAGACCAACAGACCTCAGCTTATACATTGGTCACATTGGCACTGATGACAAAGTTAGAGGAGGTGAGGTCCTTAAAAATAAGCCTGTTTGACCTTGGTTGTTTGGTCCTCATAGCGTAGTTACATTGGGGAAGTCTCCTTTGCATCCATTATATGGCTTGGGTGGTTCCTCAGTTGGGGGTTTGAAGGGTTTTGTTTGGTTGGTCCGGGGCACCAGGGGAAAGTCCGGTGTGCCGAAAGTAGGTTGGTGGGGAGACTATCGGATCGTCTAGATTCATTTCAGGTTGGTATTTGTCTTTGATGGGTAAGGAGGGAACTCTTGTCTGGTTCCCCAGGTTGAGTCTTTCCGGTTTAGAAAAATCTGTTATTTTTCTTGAGTATATCATGCCACCTTTTGGTTTTGAAATCTTAAAGGGATAGTAAGTTAGGCTGGAAGGATGAGATGGATAGACAGTGGGAAATCGAGTGGGTAAAGTAGATGCTTCATGTTAGGCTTGGGTCGTTTGACCTTCAAGTATTTGGTTGATTTGGGTTTTTGTCTCTTTTTGAGGATAAAGTGTTTGCCTTTTAATGGACCCACATTTGGTTTAATTTGACTATTCGATTGGTGGTGGGTCTATTCGGTGTGGGTCATTTTCAGGTATTTTTGAAATGTCGGTCATTCATTCCCAGTTTGTGTAACAGTTTTGGGCCATCCTCTGGATACGAAGCTGTGACAAATTTTCCATTGGGTAAATTAATTGTTGGAGTGTGTTATAAGCCGCCAAATGCCGGGGAAGAGGTGGAAATGAATCTCCATATGCAGTTGGCGAAGGCTGCTGGTATGGGGCATGTTCTGGTTATGGGGGATTTTAACTACCCTGAAATAGATTGGAGTAATGGAACTGCCAGCACCTCAAAAGGTATAAAGTTCTTAAATTTCCTATATGAGCATTTTCTTTCACAGATGGTAGAAGTTCCTACTAGAAAGAATGCGTTGTTGGATCTGGTGATATCTAATAACCCAGAGCTCATTTTGGAGATGAAGGTAATGGGAAGCTTAGGGAATAGTGACCATGATATAGTGTCATTTAATATAGGTTGCAGAAAACTAAAGTGCACTGGCTTAACAAAAACTTTTAACTTTAGGAAAGCTAATTTTATGCTTTTAAAGGAATCGCTCCTGCTCATAGACTGGGGGGAACTGTTTCTAGGTAAAGATACTGAGCAGATGTGGACCACTTTTAAAGGGATATTAAACTATAACATTTCCAAATCGGTACCTTTAGGAAACAAGTGTAAAAAAATTAGGTCCACTCCTGCATGGCTTAATGCTCAGGTAAAAAGGGAAATGGAAAAAAAGAAAAGGGCTTTTAAAATTTTGAAAGCAGAAGGCACAGAACAGGCTTACAGGGACTTCAAAAGTTGTAATAAAGAGTGCAAGAAAGCAATTAAACTAGCTAAAATAGAAAATGAAATACGGATTGCCGAACAAAGCAAGTCCAACCCCAAGATGTTTTTTAAGTATATAAATGGTAAAAAAATGAGGACTGAGAATGTGGGACCATTAAATAATGGAGCTGAGGTGGTTGTAGAGGATGCCGAAAAGGCTAATCTGCTAAACCGTTTTTTTACATCGGTTTTTACTGTTGAGAATCCTTACAGTAGGGATTGTAACAATGTGCAGGGAGGAAATGAAGAGTTTTCACATTGGATAACACAGGATATGGTACGGAATCAATTAGACAAAGTTAATATCAATAAAGCGCCAGGACCAGATGGATTGCATCCTAGGATTTTAAAAGAGCTTAGTTCAGTTCTAGCAAGACCACTGTGTCTCATCTTTTCAGATTCGCTTTTGTCTGGGGATGTGCCGCTGGATTGGAAAAAAGCCAATGTAATACCAATATTCAAAAAAGGTAGTCGTTCACAGCCTGGTAACTATAGACCTGTAAGCCTAACATCAGTGGTAGGGAAGGTGATGGAAACTTTGTTAAGGGATCATATCCTTGACTTTGTCTCCAGAGATCATCTTATTAGTAGTAGTCAGCATGGATTTATGAGAAATAGATCATGCCAGACAAATTTAATTGGTTTTTATGAAGAAGTGAGTAAGAAGTTAGATTCAGGCACAGCTGTGGATGTGGTCACAGCCTGGTAACTATAGACCTGTAAGCCTAACATCAGTGGTAGGGAAGGTGATGGAAACTTTGTTAAGGGATCATATCCTTGACTTTGTCTCCAGAGATCATCTTATTAGTAGTAGTCAGCATGGATTTATGAGAAATAGATCATGCCAGAAAAAATTTAATTGGTTTTTATGAAGAAGTGAGTAAGAAGTTAGATTCAGGCACAGCTGTGGATGTGGTATATTTGGATTTTGCAAAAGCCTTTGATACTGTGCCACATAGGCGACTAATGTATAAACTGAGGACTGTTGGCCTTGAAGAAAACATTTGTTCATGGATAGAGAACTGGTTATTGGACCGCAAACAGAGAGTGGTGGTTAATGGAGCTACATCTATGTGGGCTAAAGTTCTAAGCGGAAAAAAAAATGTGATGTTCATAGTCCATAAAAACATTTATTTTGTACCATGTTAGCCTGTCTGACAAAAAAAGCTTAAAGGGCATGTCTACCCCCAAAACTATAATTAGCCCCAGTGCTGGACCCACTGTGTAGTATAAAAAAATCCTTACCTCTGCTCTTTATTGTTCTCCTGCATTGTCTGTCCAAAGTAAAGAGTAGGGGCTGTCTAGGAGTAATCCGGTCCCTGCTTCTTCCTTATCATCGTTGAGGACAATGTTATGTGTAGGGGAGGCTTCCCCCTCCCTCCATGCATCCAAATCCATCATTGCTGCCTCATCCCCTATCAATAAAAACTTTTTACATAGTGTAGCCTACCTCAGCCCACCCCTAACTGCCAACTTTGTTTTGTAAAACAAGCTACAGAAATATACTTACACTCCTGCATTCCATCAGCTGTTTGCATAGCCTGTGGTCCATCTCCTTTCTGCTACTTCTAGCAAGCAGATAGAAGGTAGCAGACAGCTGAGGGAACGAAGGAGTGTAAGTATATTTCTGGGGCTGAAACTGGTTTAAAATATAATAACAGTCCATCTTTAATTATAAAATAAATTATAAAATGAAACTTAAAGGATATTTGCAGGGCTCCCTAGCTAAGGCATGGTACACATTTGAAGGAGACATATACTCATGCAGTAACTGGCTTCTTTTTAGCTCCCCCCACAGTCACTGTCACTGCCGATTCTCCCATCTCTGACATTGGAGAACATATGTTAATGAAGGAGGAAGAGAAAGCAGTCGGTTAGTGAGGGAGAAGATGGCTAGGGGGTTGGAGGAGATTTTAAACTAGGTATGGGGGGGGAGGGAACGTTTAACTACACAGGGGTAGATAGAGAAGTTAGGGATCTGGGGGCTAGTAACACAACGGAGGGAGGAGAAGGAGGAGGGGGGAGCATAGAGGAAAAGGAGGCATGTACGACCATGTATGGAAGTAAATCAATTGATAATCTAAAATGTATGTTTACAAATGCAAGGAGTCTGGCTGGAAAAACCGGCGAACTTGAAATAATAGCGTTAAAGGAAAGGTATGATGTAATTGGTATAGCAGAATCATGGCTTAATGATTCACACGACTGGACAGTAAATATTGAAGGGTACTCCTTATTTAGACATGACCAAGTTAATAAGAAAGGAGGAGGAGTATGTATGTATGTTAAACAGGAATTGAAGCCAAATTTAAAAGATGGAATAGATGGGGGAGCAAACGATGCGGCAGAAACATTATGGGTGGAACTGTCTACAGGAAGCAAGAAGGTGGGTAAATTAATTGTTGGAGTGTGTTATAAGCCGCCAAATGCCGGGGAAGAGGTGGAAATGAATCTCCATATGCAGTTGGCGAAGGCTGCTGGTATGGGGCATGTTCTGGTTATGGGGGATTTTAACTACCCTGAAATAGATTGGAGTAATGGAACTGCCAGCACCTCAAAAGGTATAAAGTTCTTAAATTTCCTATATGAGCATTTTCTTTCACAGATGGTAGAAGTTCCTACTAGAAAGAATGCGTTGTTGGATCTGGTGATATCTAATAACCCAGAGCTCATTTTGGAGATGAAGGTAATGGGAAGCTTAGGGAATAGTGACCATGATATAGTGTCATTTAATATAGGTTGCAGAAAACTAAAGTGCACTGGCTTAACAAAAACTTTTAACTTTAGGAAAGCTAATTTTATGCTTTTAAAGGAATCGCTCCTGCTCATAGACTGGGGGGAACTGTTTCTAGGTAAAGATACTGAGCAGATGTGGACCACTTTTAAAGGGATATTAAACTATAACATTTCCAAATCGGTACCTTTAGGAAACAAGTGTAAAAAAATTAGGTCCACTCCTGCATGGCTTAATGCTCAGGTAAAAAGGGAAATGGAAAAAAAGAAAAGGGCTTTTAAAATTTTGAAAGCAGAAGGCACAGAACAGGCTTACAGGAACTTCAAAAGTTGTAATAAAGAGTGCAAGAAAGCAATTAAACTAGCTAAAATAGAAAATGAAATACGGATTGCCGAACAAAGTAAGTCCAACCCCAAGATGTTTTTTAAGTATATAAATGGTAAAAAAATGAGGACTGAGAATGTGGGACCATTAAATAATGGAGCTGAGGTGGTTGTAGAGGATGCCGAAAAGGCTAATCTGCTAAACCGTTTTTTTACATCGGTTTTTACTGTTGAGAATCCTTACAGTAGGGATTGTAACAATGTGCAGGGAGGAAATGAAGAGTTTTCACATTGGATAACAGAGGATATGGTACGGAATCAATTAGGCAAAGTTAATATCAATAAAGCGCCAGGACCAGATGGATTGCATCCTAGGATTTTAAAAGAGCTTAGTTCAGTTCTAGCAAGACCACTGTGTCTCATATTTTCAGATTCGCTTTTGTCTGGGGATGTGCCGCTGGATTGGAAAAAAGCCAATGTAATACCAATATTCAAAAAAGGTAGTCGTTCACAGCCTGGTAACTATAGACCTGTAAGCCTAACATCAGTGGTAGGGAAGGTGATGGAAACTTTGTTAAGGGATCATATCCTTGACTTTGTCTCCAGAGATCATCTTATTAGTAGTAGTCAGCATTTCTAAAGAAATAATCCAACAAAAAATGGATGTACAGTGATATTTAAAAAAATGACCGTTTCCAGTAATGGGCAATTAATCCCCCAACCCAAGTATAGAGTAGTTAAAGGAGAACTAAACTTCATTTTTGCTTTTCTCCCCAGAACACCATGTAGTGCATGTAAGTTATATTTCCTGTAACTAAGAGGGCTTTCATGTTGTTGCCAGTAAAGCCCAGAGACCACACCTCCTCTCTTCAAAAAGCTACACCTCCTGACCCCAATATTCACTTTTTGCAGAGAGCATTTTCTATACAGATGTCTCCACACCAATATGGAAGTCCTTGATAAGACTTAACTGATAAGATTTAGTGTGAGCATACAGACTTTCTGGGGCAATACAAAGTAGCCAGCACATTTTACGAAAATAAACGGTCCAAAAGTTTCAAAAACGTTCCAAAAGAGTTAAAATCTCCAGACTTTCTTTTGTTTGTTTTCATTTCAATCCTAGGAAAAGATAAAGATTCTACCAGGGAGATTCAATAAAAGTTCTTATCATTAAAAATAGTGCTAATTTTGCCCCAACCAATCAGATGTTCAAATGTTAAATAAGATCTGATTGGTTGGGGCAAAATTAGCACCATTTTTAACGATAAAAACTTTTATTGAATGTCCATGTATAGTATAGTATAGTATAGTATAGTATTTGAGGTTGAATAAAGCCATACGTCCATCCAGTCCAACCCATCTAGCAATATCCTCATTTCCTGCCTAACTGTTGATCCAGAGGATGGCAAAAAAAACCCACAAATTTATGAAGGGGGAAAAAATTCCTTCCTCACTCCAAGTGCCAATCGGAAATTTCCCTGGATCAACTCTACTTTATGAATCAATACCAGTAACATGCAACATTCCTTGTTTGCAGAAACTCATCCAGCTTTTTCTTTAAACTGACCAATGAACCTGCCATAACAACGTCCACTGGAAGACCGTTCTATAGCTTTATGGTTCTCACAGTGAAAAACCCTTTCCAAACTTTAGGCCTAAACCTTTTTTCTTCAAGTCTTAAGGGATGTTCGTGTGTCCTCTGACATGTTCTATTGGTAAACAATGCCCCAGATAGTTTATTGTATGGCCCGTTAATGTATTTATACACAGTAATCATATCCCCACACAAGCGCCATTTCTCCAGCGTACATAATTGTAACTTTTCCAGTCTCTCTTCATATTCAAGCTCCCCCAATCCCCTTATTAATTTAGTTGCCCTTCTCTGAACCCTGTACTAGCATTGTACATAGTTGTTCTTATGGGTTAGGGGTATGAAGATTTGCTTTTAGCAAGACAAGAGTACATCAGGTTGTAGGTTCAGTTCCCCAGACTTTTAATTTTTTCTAAAATGTTAATATTCCGTTTCCTTCATCGATGCTAGCTTAGAAATAAACTGCAAAGATTTTTTTTTCTTTCTTTGTATGAAAAGAAAAAAATATCCGTAAAGTTAGTTAACTAGTTTGTATTTCTTCAGGTCAGCTGTTGGTATATAAAAAAACAGAGCTGCTATATATATAAAGTTTGTACATATTATTTTCTAGAAACATGATGGATACAAACAAGTCTACTTGGGCAGTAGACTATTTTGTATTATTTCCAATTCTTCCAAACTAGTAAGGGTTATTTTAAAATGCCCTTCATTGTACCTTCAAAATGAACCCCAAATCACATATCTAGATACAATTTGTGAGCTGTTTTTGCTGGAAAGGTTCAGCAATATTCCTTACTGGTTTTCAACCATGTGACCAGCTTGTAGTCATGTGACTAGCCTCTGCCTGCATTAATAGGCTCCCCATTTCAACTTTCAAATTTCTCCTCCAGGTGCATCCTGTTTTTCCTCGTATTAAGCATCAACTGAGCATGCTCTGCCCCTGGTGCAGAGGGGTGTGACAGAGGTCAGGTGATGTTATTCAACCAACTGGAAGCAGGAAATGAACATTTGCCGCTAAATCATTTCTCACAGACTGCAGCCAAAGATGCACCTAGGGCTAATTTTAAAGCAAAGACTTTTTATCTTGTTCAGCAACCACAGTTTCCCTATAAGTAAACCAGGGGATTTAACCCTGTGTCTTCTTGGGCTGTGTGTTTCTAAAAACATGGCATTTAGATGTTGTGCCAGCAGAGAAACCACAATGATTACAAGTACACTTAGAAACTATCTTTCACTAGAAACAGAAGCAAGAAACCCTGTGAATATTAAAGGGTATCTCCACTCGTTTTTCTAAGTTTTCGTAGTCCAGTTCTATTGAAGAACGGGAGGTAAAGGAGCTGTGCCTTACCTTCCGTTCTTCAATAGAACACACAGGAGCCAGGAGAGAAGGTAAGAACTTACCCGCTCGCTTGCTCCCCCGGCGCTTGGTCTGACAGGTCCCGACGGACCTTGTCTTCTATGCGCATAGATCGCGCAAACTTAAATCTACGACCGCCAATAGAAAATAGAATATCATTACGGTAGTTTACAGCATGGTATTCTACTGCCACGGTCATACAGTAATGAAAATCCGCGGTATCGCAAGTTTTTAAATATGGCCCTCCAACACTTAAACAATAGATTGCAGGTGAAACACACAAAGACACCGGTCTGTAACTGTAAATAGTGCAGGTTTATTGTAAAACATGCGTGCTACATGTTTCTGACCCACTTGTTCTTCCTCAAGTGCTTGAGTGGGTCTGAAAGATGTAGTACGCATGTTTTGCAATAAATCTGCAATATTCACAGCTACAGACCTGTGTCTTTGTATGTTTCACCTGCAATTTATTGTTTATATATCGGAAAGCCATAGGTGAGACATACATTATTTCAGATCTGGACACACTAGATACCCAGACCTATGTAAATCACACTACAACACTGCTACTAGGAAAGTGTTAATCAGCTGCACCACCAATTTGAATATTGATGATTTGATATATTCCTACATCATAGGGGTTAAGAGGTGGGAGTGGAAATCACACAGGTTCTGAAAATGTAATCAAGGTAAAAGTACTGTCAGGGAAGGGAAAATGTCAGCTTCAGAGTTGGGGAACAAACAGAACTGAAAATGAGCTCATAGAGGTAAAGAAAAGGCCCCTGGGTGGAACCTTCCATGCTGAAAAGGATGTGGAGGCAGGTACTTTCTAACTTAAACTTAGATTTTTTGGGGTTTAGTTCTCCTTTAAATGTGGACGCTATTAAGATTTTATTCTTTGAACTAGTTATTGAAAGTATGTGTATCCATTTTGAGAAGAACAAATTTAAAAAATGTAGACTTGAATGCTTATATTCAATATAAACATTGTCAAAAGAACAAGCCAACATTCCAGTCAGTCATATCTGGTATTTACTTACATCAAATGGACTTAAAATTTAGTTCTTGAAAATGTTTAGCTAGTCATCTGACTGGCTTTCTCAATTCAGATCTTTTACTAATAAATACCCTGGAATGTGTCTCAATCAGCATATAACAGCTAGGTGCTAGGGACCTCCTAAATGCAAGGGGTTGAATGCATTGTAGCTAAAAGCTGTTATCAAAACTGTCCAAGGTAAGGCGCCAAAACAGCATTGTACATGGCAGACAATTGGTATTTTTGGCATTGGTTTTTTTGGTGCATCCAAAAGATGGCCAGACATGTTTTGATCTTTCTACAAAAATTACTTGGATACAAAATTATTTCTAAGGAAAAATAGCACAACTAATTACTAAGTACCCTAATCCCCATTAATTAATGGTGCCACATTCTCAGTCCTCACCTTCTTACTATTAATATACTCTCCCGCGGAGTAGAAGTGGCGAGGGACCGAAACAGGTAAGCAAGTTCTGCTTAAAGAGTAGTTATTTTTGGGCTGGACGTGCCCTTTAATGAATACAATTATGTACACTGGAGATATGATTACTGTGTATAAATACATTAACGGGCCATACAATAAACTATCTGGGGCATTGTTCACCAATGTCAGAGGACACGTGGACATCCCTTAAGGGCTAGGCCACACTAGCGCGTTTTTCGCGCGTTTGCGCCGCGGGAATTTTTCCGATGCGCATGCGATTGCGCGTCCGTTCGCGTTATGGTAACGCATGCGTTCACCATTTTTGGTGCGTTAACGCATGCGTTTCCATAACGTGAAAAGGCGAAAACGCATGCGCAAAACGCATGCGCAAAACGCGCAAGAATCGCGCACACAATCGCGTGCGATAACGCTCGCGATTTTGTGCGCGATTCCTGTGCGTTGCAGTGTGGCCTCACCCTAAGACTTGAAGAAAAAAGGTTTAGGCTTCAAGTTCGAAAGGGTTTTTCACCATGGGAATGGTAAAGCTATGGAACAGTGGACGTTGTTATGGCAGCTTTACAAAAAAAAGCCGGGTGAGTTTCTGCAAACAAGGAATGTTGCAAGTTACTGGTATTGATACATAAAGTAGAGTTGATCCAGGGAAATTTCCGATTGCCACTTGGAGTCAGGAAGGAATTTTTTTCCCCTTCATAGATTTGGTGGTTTTTGGGTTTGTTTTTTGCTTTCCTCTGGATCAACAGTTAGGCTGGAAATGAGGGTATTGCTAGATGGGTTGGACTGGATGGATGAATTTTTTTGTTCAACCTTACAAATTACATCTTGTTAAATATCTAATTTGCAGAAGATCCTTTTGATAAAAGGGGTTAGGATGGTTATATTTTTTTACATCGAAATTCTGGGTAAGATTAAAATTGCTTTGTTTAGAATAGAATAGTAGTCCCAAATGCTTGCATAGTGAAAGGAAAATAAAAGGGAATTAGTTGATTGAAATGAGTAGCCTAAAAGATACTATGGTTGGTAAAAACTGAAAAAAACTGAATCAATTTGAACCCTATTTTTTAATTGTATTTGTTTGCAAGTGCTTTGTTTGCTCTATTGTTTCCACTTTTTAATAATTTTAGATATTGGGAGCCCAAACCTCCACCTTGTTTAGCACGGTACAAAGTCAAAATGCAAATATTTTAATATTAACATTAATTTTATAATGGCAGCAACAAAATATTCTTATAATAGCCACTCAGCTATGTGACCAATATAAATTCACTGTTGCTGCCAGTGTACAAAGATCACCATAGCAATGCAGCAAAGCAGAGGGCCTGAGGGATGAGAACAGATCTGCAGAATAGAGTATATCTAGTAAGTGGCAGCTGATCAGGTCAAGTTATACTCGTCTTTGGAGGAAAGAGACCTTTAAAAAGTATTTAACAAAATAATGTGCCCCTTAAATTGTAATATAAAGATATTGTCCCCCCAGGAATCCCTTTAGCCTTCCAGAATTTTATGCTTGTGAAGGTTCTCATTCATCCAGGTCATGGTATATCTGTTGTATTCAATTAGATCAACTGGACTTGAAATGTAGTTCTTGAAGACGTTTCGCTAGTCATCCGACTGGCTTTCTCAATTCAGAATGACTTGTACAAGAATCTGTGGCAATTATGTACCCTGGAAAATCCCAATTAGCATATCACAGCAGGTGTTAAGGGTGTGATTGATAGTGGCTAAGAGGTGTTATAGGAACGCCCAGAGTAAGGTGTTAAAACACCGTGTATCTGCATCTTAAGGATAAAGGACATACCTTTGAAGATTGTAATGTAATATAATGGCGAAGAACGTGACTGGTTCAAGAGAGGTGTTAAGGAGGCCATTTATGTGAAAATAAAGAAACCAAGCCTAAATAGAGGTGGGGGGGTCGACACCAACTGTCTGCCATGACAATGCTGTTTTAACACCTTACTCTGGGCGTTCCTATAACACCTCTTAGCCACTATCTAATCACACCCTTAACACCTGGCTGCTGTGATATGCTAATTGGGATTTCAGCGGTACATAATTGCCACAGATTTTGTACAAGTCATTCTGAATTGAGGAAGCCAGTCGGATGACTAGCGAAACGTCTCAAGAAACTATTTTCAAGTCCAGTTGATCTAATTGAATACAACAGATAGACCTTCCAGAATTTTATATAGCCAAGAAATAATATTTTTACTCTTTCTGACATCTGCTGGTTAAATTTCTCACCCAAATTAAATTTATTATGTTGTTTAATAGTACAGATCTCTGGTCTGTAAGGAAAATGCCCAATGAAGGGGAAAGACACCCCCCCCCCCCAAAAAAAGTTCTAAATATTTGGATTCTATTAACCATTGAAGTAAGGGTCTGCACCCACATGGGCAAGAGTAACTATTGTGCTCAAACAACTTTCTTACCAGTAAAACTGTATTTAACAACAAGGAGACTACACATCTACCTCCAATTTTGCCCTTTCAGTAGTTTGGTGAGCTGTTATAAAACAGCTAGCTCGGCTGGCATCTCCACCACTTCTCCCTGCCGGTTACCACTCTCTTCCTAAGGGAGTGTGCATGCATAACTAGGGCGTAGTTGGGAGGTAGGAATACTGTCCCCTATTTCTTTGCAAAATATTGTTTTACTGGCAAGAAATTTGTTTGGGCGCTATAATTTCCCATTAGCACTTTTTTCTGCATTATATAATGTATTCTCTGTTTAGCTGAATAAATGGTCTACTTACTAGAGTATTCTATTTTCTAGGTATACAAAAGGGTGAGATGCTGTCTTGTGCTGCAGAGATTGCTGCTTCTGTCCAGTACACTGTAGCTCATCATATAGCCAAACGAACACAGCGAGCTATTTTGTTCTGCAATAAAGAAGGACTGTTACCATCAAAGCATGCATGCTTGGTGAGCATTAGAAATGTTTATTATAAACTGACAAGACATTCTTTTACTGTTTATTCAACCTTTAAGTATTATTTTACTGGAGCTAATTTTCTTAATGAGCCACTTAAATAAAAAATATGCATCCATCTGCTAATTCATATGAAAAAGGTAGTAGTGTCCAATAATGGATACACAGGCCTTATAAGCATCCCAAGGAAAAGTGAATGACTATATAACAAACTTTACTGTGAAACACAACTAGTCCAATCTTTACACCCTACTCTTAACCCTACCTAACAGTTGATCCATAGAAAGAACAAAAAAAATTTCCTTTTCTGACTCGAAATGGCAAAAACCTGAATACCAGTAATGAAAATGCCCCAGGTACTTTACATTTCAACCAGTTTTTTAAAAAGCTCTTTTTTTTTTCTCCTAAAAGGGCATGTCCACCCCCAAAACTATAATCCCCCCCCACTACTGGCCCCATCATGTAGTGTAGTTTAATACTTACCTCACATCCCAGCTCCATATGGTTCTCCTGTAGTCCCCCCCCCAAAGTCCCAAAAACTGCCCACCAGGAGGATAGCAGAGTCCATATAGGACTCTGCCTCCTACCTGGCCTCCGGGAGAAGTTTGGCATGCGTACTGCAGCCCTTCTCCCCCTCCCTCTCCCTCAGGATTCCCTCCCCCTAGTGTAAATCCCTTTATATGTACCATTCCCCCTGTCCCCCCAGCCCCAACCGCTCTATTTATTTTATTTGAAAGTGCCCCAAACTTTACTTACCTCCCCTCTTTCCTCCACCGCAATGAACTCCCGGCAGCCGCGTCTGATTGGCTGAGCGGCAGCTGATCCCGCCCCTCTGCTTGCATTTTCTCGCAACAGAGGGCCGGCTGCGCGGCGGAGGAAAGAGGGGAGGTAAGTAAAGTTTGGGGCATTTTCTAATAAAATAAATAGAGCGGTTGGGGCTGGGGGGACAGGGGGAATGACATATAAAAAATTTCAAGGGTGGACATACCCTTTAAATTGCACCTGTTAACGCGCATATCAATAAACACAATAAAAGGATATGTAAATGGTATTTCTTAATACTACTGTGTATATTGTATTATATAGGGGCCCCTATGTCCCCCTCCTGTACAGTGTACCAGTCACTTATCCACCTTTCATAATTCCAAGAGAGCACTTTTCAGAAACGCTGAAACCGCTACACATTACAGTATTACTGGAGATAAAATGAAAACCAGAACACTATAGTTAACATTAAATCTCACCTTTTAGGTAGGGTTGATAAGTAAGCTACAAGGGTTGGACTAGATAAATATACAGTATATCTTTATTCAACCTACATTTCTATGTTACTTATCTGTAAAGGTTTGCACAAAGGTACTGTATATAATAGAGGTTGCATACCACAACTCATAACTCAAAAGCATGCAATACTTTTAATGGTTGGCTATTAATACCATGTGTTTTAAACCGCACTTAATTGGGTGTAATGATGCAAACCTAATATAATATACAGTACCTTTTAAAGGTTCCTTATATTTTAATGAGTTAAAACACATACTGTGGTTTCCACATACAGGAGGGTGGGCTTTTTTCTGTTTAAAATGGGGGTAGTAACATTTACAACTGTATATATTTTTTTTGCCAATAAGAAAACCCTACTATACTTTATATGCACCCCCAAAACTATAAGTTAACCCACTACTGGCCCCACTGTTCAGTGCATAAAAACCCTTCCCTTATATCCCTGCTTCAAATGGTTCTCCTGTAATGTCCCTGTAAAGTCCTAAAACTGGCCACCAGGAGCCTAGCAGAGTACATATAGGACTCTGCCTGCTGTCTCTCCTCCGGGAGAATTTGCTCATGCCCAATGCAGCCCCTCCCTCTCCCACCCATTTTGGTCTCCCTCCCCCTAGTGTAATTCCCCTTTGGGGTACTGTAGATCTCCCTCCCCCAGCCCCAAACACCATATTATTATGTCAAGAAACTCCCCTGATATTTACTTACCTTCCCTCTCTCCTCTGGCGTTCTGAACTGCCGGTAGCTGTGTCTGTGATTGGCTGCCTCTCAGCCAATCACGGACGCGGCTGCTGGTCCGGCTCCCTGCTTGCAATTCCATGCAAGCAGAAGGCCAGGCAGCGCGGTGGAGGATAGAGGGAAGGTAAGTTAAGAGCGGGGGAGTTTCTTGACATACTAATATGGTGTTTGGGGCTGGGGAAGGAGACCTACAGGATCCTAAAAGTTGGGGAAAGGGGTAGACATGCCCTTTTAAAGGGAATATACAGTTTAAATCAAAGATCAGTCCATTGCAAAGCAGTACCTTCAAATCACGCTGTTACTCTTATTTTTCTAAGCCATTGGCAAAGCTTACCTTTCCCACTTTACTTGCTGGCTCTTCCTGCTCACCTGTAATCTCATTCAATCCACTCCTCCTGTGAGACTTGCTGAGACTTGCTTTACACTTAAAGTAAAATGTGGACCGGAACAGGGACTGGATTAGCAGAGTTCCGCTTCTATGTATATAATGCAATGCTAATACTGTAGCAAATGAATATTGGTGGCATTGAGCAACAGTCATCTATCAATGTGTGACTATATATGCGGTTAATCTTTTTTTAAATATTCCTGTGAACTTCCTTGCACTCTTAAAATAAAGTTTTTCTTTTCCATTTGTCTTTTTATTTTTGCAAGCATAAATTTTATGTGAGTGTGGCATCTGTATTGTGTTTTCTGAAGGGCATTGTGAGTCTAGTTTATTTTGGTCGATTGCAGTACTTTTAAAAGTGGGGTTTATTGTTGTGCAACATAGTCTGAGTTAAGGGGATATTGCAAAATGCCCAAATTTGTGGACAAATTATGTTTGGGGTTTACGCTAAAATATAAATTGTGAGATGTTGTACTCATTGTTTAAGGGGAAGTGGATATGATATGCTTTAACAGGTATCAAAATCAACTTCCCCTTTAACACGTTTCACATCAACCTCCCCTTTAATACAAATCCCATTAACTTTATCAAGTTTAAATATTTTGCAATATCCCCTTAATAGTGCCTTTTTTGCACAACAATAATCCCTAAATTTAAAAGTACTGCAAATGATCAAATTAAATTGACACACAATTTCCCCCAGAAAACATTATTCAGATGCCACACTCACATAAAATGTATGCTTGCAAAAACAAACCAAAAAATGATACATGGAAAAGAAAAACACTATTTGAAGTGTGCAATAAGTTCACAGGATAATTTCAAAATATTACATAGGTAGTCACTAGAGACTGAGCTGGATTAAGAGCAAATAGGGCCCTAGACAAATGGTGAGTTTTGGCGCGATGTGAACTGATCTTCATCTAAGTCACAACATTAGACAATCACGGTCTGCCACACCAATAAATACATGAAAAAATTTGAATATTTACATGGTGTGTTAAATAATTAAAGTGCAGTTGGAAAAAGTATGTGAACCCCTAGACTAATGACCTCTCTAAAAGCTAATTGAAGTGAGGTGTCAACACACTGGAGTCCAATTTATGAGATGAGATTGGAGGTGCTGGTTACAGCTGCCCTGCACTATTAAAACACACAGTTTTGGGTTTGCTTTTCCCTGGAAGCATTGCCTAATGTGAATGATGCCTCGCACAAAAGAACTCTCAGAAGACCTTGAGTTGTTGACTTGCATAAAGCTGGAAAGAGTTATAAAAGTATCTCCAAAAGCCTTGCTGTTCATCAGTCTATTATAGACAAATAGTCTATAAATGGAGAAAGTTCAGCACTGCTGCAACTCTCCCTAGGAGTGACCGTCCTGAAATATGACTGCAAAAGAACAGCGCAGAATGCTCAATGAGGTGAAGAAGAATCTGCTAAAGACTTACAAAAGTGTCTGCTAACATCCCTGTTAGCAAATCTACTCTACGTAAAACATTTGACAAGAATGGATTTCATTGGAGGATACCACATAGGAAGCCACTGCTGTCCAAAAAAAGCATTGCTGCATGTTTAAAGTTTGCCAAAGCTGAGTTGTTTGGAAGAAAAGCACAACACTATATGTGTGGAGAACGAGGAACAGCGAACCCACATCAAAACCTCATCCCAACTGTGAAGTATGGTGGTGGGGACATCATGGTTTGGGGCAGCTTTGCTGCATCAGGGCCTGGACGGATTGCCATCATCAAAGAAATAATGAATTCCCAAATTATCAAGACCTAAGACTTGAGATTTTTTCAGTATGTATACTGAAAAAATGACTTTGCTTAATCTTAATCTATAAATAAATATGTATAAGTAGCACTTACTCTGAGGGGTGTGTGTTGCTGCATGCCCTTATTAAAGTACTTTTTTTGCTCAGGCTCTGACCACTGACCTATTTTCCCCCATACCAACTGTCAATACTGCATTCAGTATACAGCACATGAACTGTCAAACTATTCCAGATACAGCAAAACTGCTTATAGAAAAATGCTGAAATGCAAGTAATAGGGGCAGATCAACAAAAAAATAAAAGTGATAGTTGGGATGAATTTTAGTTTCCACTAATGGGCAATTTAAAAAAAAAAAAAAATTTGCCTATTGTACATACCCTTAAGGCCATCTGTCCACCAGATGAAGCTCAGAAGTAGATGGGTGTTGCAACAGGACAACGAACCAAAGCAGACCAAAAGTAAATAAACAACAGCTTTCTCAGCACTGTAAGGGCAAACAAAGGCAACAGAACAAGTTCTCTATTCTGTCATCCCAGAACAGCCCCAAAGGAGAACAACTACCTTGGATACAAAAGGAGGGAAGTGTCACTTCATCAAACAAGGAGGAATGGGTGAGAAACTTGTCTAACAGGACCCTGACCCAGCCAGAAATGGAAGTCCTTGGTAAGGGCTTGAATTTTGCCATCACCCCTAAAGCCATCCCTGTGGTGGATATTATAGCAGCCACAGAAGCCTCTATCCACAGTAATAAGGTATCACAGAGTGAGGCAGAACAACTTCGCCTTAAGGTATCTGCAGCCTTAGCCAGTGCTAAAACTCCTTCATCTAACCTGACTACACAGGAAAGAAGAGCCTTAACATCCCTCAAGAAAGATTCCAGTATCACCATTCTACCGGCAGATAAAGGAAGATGCACAGTGGTACTCAACACCTCAGACTACCATGATAAGGTGACCATGCTCCTGGCCGATAACAACACATATGAGGCTTTAACAAGGGATCCCACCAGCCGTTACAAGAAAAGAGTCATAGACTTACTACAACAGCTTCAAAAGGATAAAGCCATTGACCGAGCAATGTATCATCGCCTCTACCCTGGTGAGGCACATCCATGCATATATGGACTCCCAAATATACATAAGGAAGGGGCCCCACTAAGACCTATAGTCAGCAGCATCAACTCGGTAACATACAAGGTGGCAAAATATCTAGCTAACATCTTAGGACCTTTGGTGGGAAGTTCTAAGCATCACATCCAGAACTCTCAGGATTTCACCAACAAGATTGAAGATATAGTACTCGGTGTAGAAGAAACTATGGTGTCCTATGATGTGACATCTCTCTTCACTTGTATACCCACCAAGGAGGCTGTTGACATGGTGAGAAAACGGCTGGGCCACGACAGCACTCTTACCAGCAGAACTGATCTCAACCCAGAACAGGTGTGTTCCTTGTTGGACTTGTGCCTGAATACCACCTATTTCAAATACAGGGATAAGTTCTATAAGCAAAAACATGGATGTGCTATGGGATCTCCAGTTTCACCCATTGTGGCCAACCTTTACATGGAGGAGGTAGAAACACAGGCGCTTAATACCTTTAAGGGCATAGCACCCAGCCACTGGTTCAGATATGTTGATGACACCTGGGTTAAAATCCACCAGAAGGAAGTACAAGCTTTCACAGAACACATTAATGCGGTGGACCAAAACATTAAATTCACAAGGGAAGAGGTACAAAACAACAAACTGGCTTTCTTGGACTGCTTGGTAGAAGTTAAGGAAAATGGTAAACTGGAAGTAGAGGTTTACAGAAAACCAACACACACAGATCAGTATTTGATGTTTGACTCCCACCACCCTTTAGATCACAAGCTGGGTGTCATCAGAACCCTGCAACACAGAGCCGAGAACATCCCCACTAGCACAGAGGCGAAGGCTAAAGAAATGAAACATCTCAGAGGAGCCCTTAAAACTTGTGGATATCCAGACTGGGCCTTTGTCAAAAGAAGTAGAAGGAAAGAAAAGAACACGAATACCAACAGTGAAGGGGAAAAGCAAGACAGGAGGAAGAACATGGTCATCCCATATGTAGCAGGGGTCTCCGAGAAATTAAGAAGAATTTTCAAAAAACATCGTATCCCTGTCTGCTTTAAACCGAACAACACACTGAGGCAGCAATTGGTACATCCGAAAGACCCAATACCGAAACACAAGAAAAGCGACATCATATATGCGGTGCAGTGCAGTGAAGAATGCTCTGATTTGTATGTGGGGGAGACCAAACAGCAACTGCATCAACGTATGGCCCAGCACAGAAGAGCCAATTCCTCGGGTCAGGACTCAGCCGTGTATCTGCATCTTAAGGATAAAGGACATACCTTTGAAGATTGTAATGTTAACATACTGGCGAAGGAACGTGACTGGTTCAAGAGAGGTGTTAAGGAGGCATTTATGTGAAAATAAAGAAACCAAGCCTAAATAGAGGTGGGGGGGTTCGACAACAACGTCTGCCATGTACAATTGTGTTTAACACCTTACTCGGGCGTTCCTATAACACCTCTTGCCACTATCTAATCACACCTAACACTGGCTGTGATATGCTAATTGGGATTTTCCAGGGTACATAATTGCCACAGATTCTGTACAAGTCATTCTGAATTGAGAAAGCCAGTCGGATGACTAGCGGAACCGTCTTTCAAGAACTACATTTCAAGTCCAGTTGATCTAATTGAATACAATGGATATACCATGACCTGGATGAATGAGAACCTTCACAAGCATAAGACAACATACCAACAATGTATATTGTACAAAATGTAAACATTTAAAAGAGCATAAACCTTATATCAAATCCATATAGTAAGGTATATGTATGTCCTTATTGATAATTGTAGTTAAGACACCACATAAGACAGACCTATCTAGTATATATTGTATCATATAGTGAACATGTAAAAAACATGTAAAAAAAAACATCAGCAATGGTTAAACCATGTAAAACATTCACTGTTGGTATTTGTGTTCTTTTCTTTCCTTCTACTTCTTTTGACAAAGGCCCAGTCTGGATATATTGTCAAAAGAAGTAGAAGGAAAGAAAAGAACACAAATACCAACAGTGAAGGGGAAAAGCAAGACAGGAGGAAGAACATGGTCATTCCATATGTAGCAGGGGTCTCTGAGAAATTAAGAAGAATTTTCAAAAAACATCGTATCCCTGTCTGCTTTAAACCGAACAACACACTGAGGCAGCAATTGGTACATCCGAAAGACCCAATACCAAAACACAAGAAAAGTGACATCATATATGCAGTGCAGTGCAGTGAAGAATGCTCTGATTTGTATGTGGGGGAGACCAAACAACAACTGCATCAACGTATGGCCCAGCACAGAAGAGCCAATTCCTCGGGTCAGGACTCAGCCGTGTACCTGCATCTTAAGGATAAAGGACATACCTTTGAAGATTGTAATGTTAACATATTGGCGAAGGAACGTGACTGGTTCAAGAGAGGTGTTAAGGAGAGCCATTTATGTGAAAATAAAGAAACCAAGCCTAAATAGAGGTGGGGGGGTTCGACACCAACTGTCTGCCATGTACAATGCTGTTTTAAAACCTTACTCTGGGCGTTCCTATAACACCTCTTAGCCACTATCCAATCACACCCTTAACACCTGGCTGTGATATGCTAATTGGGATTTTCCAGGGTACATAATTGCCACAGATTCTTGTACAAGTCATTCTGAATTGAGAAAGCCAGTCGGATGACTAGCGAAACGTCTTCAAGAACTACATTTCAAGTCCAGTGATCTAAGTGAATACCAACAGATATACCATGACCTGGATGAATGAGAACCTTCACAAGCAGCGGCAGTAATGGAACAAACCAAAAGCTGGTGGAATGATGATGGGTTGAACTAGAAAACTCCATATTGGAAACGCCTTCATTAAAACTTATATTTCTAGCTAAAACAAACCTATACCCAATCAAATAATCCAAGCTACCATACAAAACTGGAACCACAATAACACCATCCAAAAGTGTCCCTCTACCAAGATAACTAACATCCCACTAAAGACACTAGAATTTATAATCTCCAATCTAAAACTTAACATGGATAGACAAAGGTATTACAGATATCAAACTTTTAAATGACAACGAATATAAACTTCATAAATTTGAATGGCTACAAAATAAATATAATCTATCCACACAAGACCACACAGTTACTATCAAGTTCTGAAGCTTTTTTTTTTTTTTTTTTTTAAAAGATACCACTCAAATTCAAGCAAAACTAACAAAATAAATGCTTGTGAAGGTTCTCATTCATCCAGGTCATGGTATATCTGTTGTATTCAATTAGATCAACTGGAATTGAAGTCCAGTTGATTTTTTGTTCAACCTTACAAATTACATCTTGTTAATATCTAATTTGCAGAAGATCCTTTTGATAAAGGGGTTAGGATGGTTATATTTTTTTACATCGAAATTTGGGTAAGATTAAAATTGCTTGTTTAGAATAGAATAGTAGTCCCAAATGCTTGCATAGTGAAAGGAAAATAAAAGGGATTAGTTGATTGAAATGAGTAGCCTAAAAGTAACTATGGTTGGTAAAACTGAAAAAAACTGAATCCATTTGAAACCTTTTTTAATTGTATTTGTTTGCAAGTGCTTTGTTTGCTCTATTGTTTCCACTTTTAATAATTTTAGATATTGGGAGCCCAAACCTCCACCTTGTTAGCACGGTACAAAGTCAAAATGCAATATTTTAAATTAACATTAATTTTATAATGGCAGCAAAAATATTCTTATAATAGCACTCAGCTATGTGACCAATATAAATTCACTGTTGCTGCCAGTGTACAAAGATCACCATAGCAATGCAGCAAAGCAGAGGGCCTGAGGGATGAGAACAGATCTGCAGAATAGAGTATATCTAGTAAGTGGCAGCTGATCAGGTCAAGTTATACTCGTCTTTGGAGGAAAGAGACCTTTAAAAAGTATTTAACAAAATAATGTGCCCCTTAAATTGTAATATAAAGATATTGTCCCCCCAGGAACCCTTTAGCCTTCCAGAATTTTATGCTTGTGAAGGTTCTCATTCATCCAGGTCATGGTATATCTGTTGTATTCAATTAGATCAACTGGACTTGAAAGTAGTTCTTGAAGACGTTTCGCTAGTCATCGACTGGCTTTCTCAATTCAGAATGACTTGTACAAGAATCTGTGGCAATTATGTACCCTGGAAAATCCCAATTAGCATATCACAGCCAGGTGTTTAAGGGTGTGATTAGATAGTGGCTAAGAGGTGTTATAGGAACGCCCAGAGTAAGGTGTTAAAACACCGTGTATCTGCATCTTAAGGATAAAGGACATACCTTTGAAGATTGTAATGTTAATATAATGCGAAGGAACGTGACTGGTTCAAGAGAGGTGTTAAGGAGGCATTTATGTGAAAATAAAGAAACCAAGCCTAATAGAGGTGGGGGGGTTCGACACCAACTGTCTGCCATGTACAATGCTGTTTTAACACCTTACTCTGGGCGTTCCTATAACACCTTTAGCCACATCTAATCACACCTTAACACCTGGCTGTGATATGCTAATTGGGATTTTCCAGGGGGTACATATTGCCACAGATTCTGTACAAGTCATTCTGAATTGAGAAAGCCCGTCGATGACTAGCGAAAAGTCTCAAGAACTACATTTCAAGACAGTTGATATATTGAATACAACAGATAGACCTTCCAGAATTTATATAGCCAAGAAATAATATTTTTACTCTTTCTGACATCTGTGGTTAAATTTCTCACCCAAATTAAATTATTATGTTGTTTAATAGTACAGATCTCTGGTCTGTAAGGAAAATGCCCAATGAAGGGAAAGACACCCCCCCCCCCAAAAAAAGTTCTAAATATTTGGATTCTATTAACCATTGAAGTAAGGGTCTGCACCCACATGGGCAAGAGTAACTATTGTGCTCAAACACTTTCTTACCAGTAAAACTGTATTTAACAACAAGGAGACTACACATCTACCTCAATTTTGCCCTTTCAGTAGTTTGGTGAGCTGTTATAAAACAGCTAGCTCGGCTGGCATCTCCACCACTTCTCCCTGCCGGTTACCACTCTCTTCCTAAGGGAGTGTGCATGCATAACATAGGGCGTAGTTGGGAGGTAGGAATACTGTCCCCTATTTCTTTGCAAAATATTGTTTTACTGGCAAGAAATTTGTTTGGGCGCTATAATTTCCCATTAGCACTTTTTTCTGCATTATATAATGTATCTCTGTTTAGCTGAATAAATGGTCTACTTACTAGAGTATTCTATTTCTAGGTATACAAAGGGTGAGATGCTGTCTTGTGCTGCAGAGATTGCTGCTTCTGTCCAGTACACTGTAGATCATCATATAGCCAAACGAACACAGCGAGCTATTTGTTCTGCAATAAAGAAGGACTGTTACCATCAAAGCATGCATGCTTGGTGAGCATTAGAAATGTTATTATAAACTGACAAGACATTCTTTACTGTTTATTCAACCTTTAAGTATATTTTACTGGAGCTAATTTTCTTAATGAGCCACTTAAATAAAAAATATGCATCCATCCGCTAATTCATATGAAAAAGGTAGTAGTGTCCAATAATGGATACACAGGCCTTATAAGCATCCCAGGAAAAGTGAATGACTATATAACAAACTTTACTGTGAAACACAACTAGTCCAATCTTTACACCCTACTCTTAACCCTACCTAACATGATCCATAGAAAGAACCAAAAAAAATTTCCTTTTCTGACTCGAAATGGCAAAAACCTGAATACCAGTAATGAAAATGCCCCAGGTACTTTACATTTCAACCAGTTTTTAAAAGCTCTTTTTTTTTCTCCTAAAAGGGCATTCTCAAAACTATAATCCCCCCCACTACTGGCCCCATCATGTAGTGTTAGTAATACTTACCTCACATCCCAGCTCCATATGGTTCTCCTGTAGTCCCCCCCAAAGTCCCAAAAACTGCCCACAGGAGGATAGCAGAGTCCATATAGGACTCTGCCTCCTACTGCCTCGGGAGAAGTTTGGCATGCGTACTGCAGCCCTTCTCCCCTCCCTCTCCCTCAGGATTCCCTCCCCTAGTGTAAATCCCTTTATTGTACCATTCCCCTGTCCCCCCAGCCCCAACCGCTCTATTTATTTTATTTGAAAGTGCCCACAACTTTACTTACCTCCCCTTTTCCTCCACCGCAATGAAACTCCCGGCAGCCGCGTCTGATTGGCTGAGCGGCAGCTGATCCCGCCCCTCTGCTTGCATTTCTCGAACAGAGGGCCGGCTGCGCGCGGAGGAAAGAGGGGAGGTAAGTAAAGTTTGGGGCATTTTCATAAAATAAATAGAGCGGTTGGGGCTGGGGGGACAGGGGGAATGACATATAAAAAATTCAAGGGTGGACATACCTTTAAATTGCACCTGTTAACGCGCATATCAATAAACACAATAAAAGGATATGTAAATGGAGTATCTTAATACTACTGTGTATATTGTATTATATAGGGGCCCCTATGTCCCCCTCCTGTACAGTGTACCAGTCACTTATCCACCTTTCATAATTCCAAGAGAGCACTTTTCAGAAACGCTGAAACCGCTACACAATACAGTATTAATGGAGATAAAATGAAAACCAGAACACTATAGTTAACATTAAATCTCACCTTTTAGGTAGGGTGTGATAAGTAAGCTACAAGGGTTGGACTAGATAAATATACAGTATATCTTATTCAACTACATTTCTATGACTATCTGTAAAGGTTTGCACAAAGGTACTGTATATAATAGAGGTTGCATACCACAACTCATAACTCAAAAGCATGCAATACTTTTAATGGTTGGCTATTAATACCATGTGTTTTAAACCGCACTTAATTGGGTGTAATGATGCAACCTAATATAATATACAGTACCTTTTAAAGGTTCCTATATTTTAATGAGTTAAAACACATACTGTGGTTTCACATACAGGAGGGTGGGCTTTTTTCTGTTTAAAAATGGGGGTAGTAACATTTACAACTGCATATATTTTTTTTGCCAATAAGAAAACCCTACTATACTTTATATGCACCCCCAAAAACTATAAGTTAACCCACTACTGGCCCCACTGTTCAGTGCATAAAAACCCTTCCCTTATATCCCTGCTTCAAATGGTTCTCTGTAATGTCCTGTAAAGTCCTAAAACTGGCCACCAGGAGCCTAGCAGAGTACATAGACTCTGCCTGCTGTCTCTCCTCCGGGAGAATTTGCTCATGCCCAATGCCGCCCCTCCCTCTCCCACCCATTTTGGTCTCCTCCCCCTAGTGTAATCCCCTTTGGGGTACTGTAGATCTCCCTCCCCCCGCCCCAAACACCATATTATATGTCAAGAAACTCCCCTGATATTTACTTACCTTCCTCTCTCCTCTGGCGTTCTGAACTGCCGGTAGCTGTGTCTGTGATTGGCTGCCTCTCAGCCAATCACGGACGCGGCTGCTGGTCCGGCTCCCTGCTTGCAATTCCATGCAAGCAGAAGGCCAGGCAGCGCGGGGTGGAGGATGAGGGAAGGTAAGTAAGAGCGGGGAGTTTCTTGACATACTAATATGGGTTTGGGGCTGGGAAGGAGACCTACCGGATCCTAAAAGTTGGGGAAAGGGGTAGACATGCCCTTTTAAAGGGAAATACAGTTTAAATCAAAGATCAGTCCATTGCAAAGCAGTACCTTCAAATCACGCTGTTACTCTATTTTTCTAAGCCATTGGCAAAGCTTACCTTTCCCACTTTACTTGCTGGCTCTTCCTGCTCACCTGTAATCTCATTCAATCCACTCCTCCTGTGAGACTTGCTTTACACTTAAAGTAAAATGTGGACCGGAACAGGGACTGGATTAGCAGAGTTCCGCTTCTATGTATATAATGCAATGCTAATACTGTAGCAAATGAATATTGGTGGCATTGAGCAACAGTCATCTATCAATGTGTGACTATATATGCGGTTAATCTTTTTTTAAATATTCCTGTGAACTTCCTTGCACTCTTAAAATAAAGTTTTCTTTTCCATTTGTCTTTTTATTTTTGCAAGCATAAATTTTATGTGAGTGTGGCATCTGTATTGTGTTTTCTGAAGGGCATTGTGAGTCTAGTTTATTTTGGTCGATTGCAGTACTTTAAAAGTGGGGTTTATTGTTGTGCAAACTAGTCTGAGTTAGGGGATATTGCAAAATGCCCAAATTTGTGGACAAATTATGTTTGGGGTTTACCCTAAATAAAATGTGAGATGTTGTACTCATTTTAAGGGGAAGTGGATATGATATGCTTTAACAGGTATCAAAATCAACTTCCCCTTTAACACGTTTCACATCAACCTCCCCTTTAATACAAATCCCATTAACTTTATCAAGTTTAAATATTTGCAATATCCCCTTATAGTGCCTTTTTTGCACAACAATAATCCCTAAATTTAAAAGTACTGCAAATGATCAAATTAAATTGACACACAATTTCCCCAGAAAACAATTCAGATGCCACACTCACATAAAATGTATGCTTGCAAAAACAAACAAAAAATGATACATGGAAAAGAAAAACACTATTTGAAGTGTGCAATAAGTTCACAGGATAATTCAAATATTACATAGGTAGTCACTAGAGACTGAGCTGGATTAAGAGCAATAGGGCCCTAGACAAATGGTGAGTTTTGGCGCGATGTGAACTGATCTTCATCTAAGTCACAACATTAGACAATCACGGTCTGCCACACCAATAAATACATGAAAAAATTTGAATATTTACTGGTGTGTTAAATAATTAAAGTGCAGTTGGAAAAAGTATGTGAACCCCTAGACTAATGACCTCTCTAAAAACTAATTGAAGTGAGGTGTCAACACACTGGAGTCCAATTTATGAGATGGATTGGAGGGTGCTGGTTACAGCTGCCCTGCACTATTAAAACACACAGTTTGGGTTTGCTTTCCCTGGAAGCATTGCCTAAGTGTGAATGATGCCTCGCACAAGAGAACTCTCAGAAGACCTTGAGTTGTTGAATTGCATAAAGCTGGAAAGAGTATAAAAGTATCTCCAAAAGCCTTGCTGTCTTCAGTCTATTATAGACAAATAGTCTATAAATGGAGAAAGTTCAGCACTGCTGCAACTCTCCCTAGGAGTGACCGTCCTGAAATATGACTGCAAAAGAACAGCGCAGAATGCTCAATGAGGTGAAGAAGAATCTGAAAGACTTACAAAGTGTCTGCTAACATCCCTGTTAGCAAATCTACTCTACGTAAACATTTGACAAGAATGGATTTCATTGGAGGATACCACATAGGAAGCCATGCTGTCCAAAAAAAGCATTGCTGCATGTTTAAAGTTTGCCAAAGCTGAGTTTTTGGAAGAAAAGCACAACACTATATGTGTGGAGAACAGAGGAACAGCGAACCCACATCAAAACCTCATCCCAACTGTGAAGTATGGTGGTGGGGACATCATGGTTTGGGGCAGCTTTGCTGCACAGGGCCTGGACGGATTGCCATCATCAAAGAAATAATGAATTCCAAATTATCAAGACCTAAGACTTGAGATTTTTTCAGTATGTATACTGAAAAAATGACTTTGCTTAATCTTAATCTATAAATAAATATGTATAAGTAGCACTTACTCTGAGGGGTGTGTGTTGCTGCATGCCCTTATTAAAGTACTTTTTTTGCTCAGGCTCTGACCACTGACCTATTTTCCCCCATACCAACTGTCAATACTGCATTCAGTATACAGCACATGAACTGTCAAACTATTCCAGATACAGCAAAACTGCTTATAGAAAAATGCTGAAATGCAAGTAATAGGGGCAGATCAACAAAAAAATAAAAGTGATAGTTGGGATGAATTTTAGTTTCCACTAATGGGCAATTTAAAAAAAAAAAAAAATTTGCCTATTGTACATACCCTTAAGGCCATCTGTCCACCAGATGAAGCTCAGAAGTAGATGGGTGTTGCAACAGGACAACGAACCAAAGCAGACCAAAAGTAAAATAAACAACAGCTTTCTCAGCACTGTAAGGGCAAACAAAGGCAACAGAACAAGTTCTCTATTCTGTCATCCCAGAACAGCCCCAAAGGAGAACAAACCTTGGATACAAAAGGAGGGAAGTGTCACTTCATCAAACAAGGAGGAATGGGTGAGAAACTTGTTAACAGGACCCTGACCCAGCCAGAAATGGAAGTCCTTGGTAAGGGCTTGAATTTTGCCATCACCCCTAAAGCCATCCCTGTGGTGGATATTATAGCAGCCACAGAAGCCTCTATCCACAGTAATAAGGTATCACAGAGTGAGGCAGAACAACTTCGCCTTAAGGTATCTGCAGCCTTAGCCAGTGCTAAAACTCCTTCATCTAACCTGACTACACAGGAAAGAAGAGCCTTAACATCCTCAAGAAAGATTCCAGTATCACCATTCTACCGGCAGATAAAGGAAGATGCACAGTGGTACTCAACACCTCCGACTACCATGATAAGGTGACCATGCTCCTGGCCGATAACAACCAATATGAGGCTTTAACAAGGGATCCCACCAGCCGTTACAAGAAAAGAGTCATAGACTTACTACAACAGCTTCAAAAGGATAAAGCCATTGACCGAGCAATGTATCATCGCCTCTACCCTGGTGAGGCACATCCATGCATATATGGACTCCCAAATATACATAAGGAAGGGGCCCCACTAAGACCTATAGTCAGCAGCATCAACTCGGTAACAACAAGGTGGCAAAATATCTAGCTAACATCTTAGGACCTTTGGTGGGAAGTTCTAAGCATCACATCCAGAACTCTCAGGATTTCACCAACAAGATTGAAGATATAGTACTCGGTGTGAGAAGAAACTATGGTGTCCTATGATGTGACATCTCTCTCACTTGTATACCCACCAAGGAGGCTGTTGACATGGTGAGAAAACGGCTGGGCCACGACAGCACTCTTACCAGCAGAACTGATCTCAACCCAGAAAAGGTGTGTTCCTTGTTGGACTTGTGTATACCACCTATTTCAAATACAGGGATAAGTTCTATAAGCAAAAACATGGATGTGCTATGGGATCTCCAGTTTCACCCATTGTGGCCAACCTTTACATGGAGGAGGTAGAAACACAGGCGCTTAATACCTTTAAGGGCATAGCACCCAGCCACTGGTTCAGATATGTTGATGACACCTGGGTTAAAACCACCAGAAGGAAGTACAAGCTTTCACAGAACACATTAATGCGGTGGACCAAAACATTAAATTCACAAGGGAAGAGGTACAAAACAAACAACAACTGGCTTTCTTGGACTGCTTGGTAGAAGTTAAGGAAAATGGTAAACTGGAAGTAGAGGTTTACAGAAAACCAACACACACAGATCAGTATTTGATGTTTGACTCCCACCACCCTTTAGATCAGAAGCTGGGGGTCATCAGAACCCTGCAACACAGAGCCGAGAACATCCCCACTAGCACAGAGCGAAGGCTAAAGAAATGAACATCTCAGAGGAGCCCTTAAAATGTGGATATCCAGACTGGGCCTTTGTCAAAAGAAGTAGAAGGAAAGAAAAGAACACGAATACCAACAGTGAAGGGAAAAAGAGACAGGAGGAAGAACATGGTCATCCCATATGAGCAGGGGTCTCCGAGAAATTAAGAGAATTTTCAAAAAAACATGTATCCTGTCTGCTTTAAACCGAACAACACAATGAGGCAGCAATTGGTACATCCGAAAGACCCAATACCAAAACACAAGAAAAGCGACATCAATATGCGGTGCAGTGCAGTGAAGAATGCTCTGATTTGTATGTGGGGGAGACCAAACAGCAACTGCATCAACGTATGGCCCAGCACAGAGAGCCAATTCCTCGGTCAGGACTCAGCCGTGTATCTGCATCTTAAGGATAAAGGACATACCTTGAAGATTGTAATGTTAACATACTGGCGAAGGAACGTGACTGGTTCAAGAGAGGTGTTAAGGAGGCCATTTATGTGAAAATAAAGAAACCAAGCCTAAATAGAGGTGGGGGGGTTCGACACCAACTGTCTGCCATGTACAATGCTGTTTTAACACCTTACTCTGGGCGTTCCTATAACACCTCTTAGCCACTATCTAATCACACCTTAACACCTGGCTGTGATATGCTAATTGGGATTTTCAGGGTACATAATTGCCACAGATCTTGTACAAGTCATTCTGAATTGAGAAAGCCAGTCGGATGACTAGCGAAACGTCTTCAAGAACTACATTTCAAGTCCAGTTGATCTAATTGAATACAATGGATATACCATGACCTGGATGAATGAGAACCTTCACAAGCATAAGACAACATACCAACAATGTATATTGTACAAAATGTAAACATTTAAAGAGCATAAACTTATATCAAATCCTATAGTAAGGTATATGTATGTCCTTATTGATAATTGTAGTTAAGACACCACATAAGACAGACCTATCTAGTATATATTGTATCATATAGTGAACATGTAAAAAACATGTAAAAAAAAACATCAGCAATGGTTTAACCATGTAAAACATTCACTGTTGGTATTTGTGTTCTTTTCTTTCCTTCTACTTCTTTTGACAAAGGCCCAGTCTGGATATATTGTCAAAAGAAGTAGAAGGAAAGAAAAGAACACAAATACCAACAGTGAAGGGGAAAAGCAAGACAGGAGGAAAACATGGTCATTCCATATGTAGCAGGGGTCTCTGAGAAATTAAGAAGAATTTTCAAAAAACATTGTATCCCTGTCTGCTTTAAACCGAACAACACACTGAGGCAGCAATTGGTACATCCGAAGACCCAATACCAAAACACAAGAAAAGTGACATCATATATGCAGTGCAGTGCAGTGAAGAATGCTCTGATTTGTATGTGGGGGAGACCAAACAAACAACTGCATCAACGTATGGGCCAGCACAGAAGAGCCAATTCCTCGGGTCAGGACTCAGCCGTGTACCTGCATCTTAAGGATAAAGGACATACCTTTGAAGATTGTAATGTTAACATATTGGCGAAGGAAAGTCTGGTTCAAGAGAGGTGTTAAGGAGGCCATTTATGTGAAAATAAAGAAACCAAGCCTAAATAGAGGTGGGGGGTTCGACACCAACTGTCTGCCATGTACAATGCTGTTTTAACACCTTACTTGGGCGTTCCTATAACACCTCTTAGCCACTATCCAATCACACCCTAACACACCTGGCTGTGATATGCTAATTGGGATTTTCCAGGGTACATAATTGCCACGATTCTGTACAAGTCATTCTGAATTGAGAAAGCCAGTCGGATGACTAGCGAAACGTCTTCAAGAACTACATTTCAAGTCCAGTTGATCTAATTGAATACAACAGATATACCATGACCTGGATGAATGAGAACCTTCACAAGCAGCGGCAGTAATGGAACAAACCAAAAGCTGGTGGAATGATGATGGGTTGAACTAGAAAACTCCATATTGGAAACGCCTTCATTAAAACTTATATTTCTAGCTAAAACAAAACCTATACCAATCAAAATATCCAAGCTACCATACAAAACTGGAACCACAATAACACCATCCAAAAGTGTCTCTACCAAGATAACTAACATCCCACTAAAGACACTAGAATTATTTAATCTCCAATCTAAACTTAACATGGATAGACAAAGGTATTACAGATATCAAACTTTTAAATGACAACGAATATAAACTTCATAAATTTGAATGGCTACAAAATAAATATAATCTATCCACACAAGACCACACAGTTACTATCAAGTTCTGAAGCTTTTTTTTTTTTTTTTTTTTAAAAGATACCACTCAAATTCAAGCAAAACTAACAAAATAAATGCTTGTGAAGGTTCTCATTCATCCAGGTCATGGTATATCTGTTGTATTCAATTAGATCAACTGGACTTCAATTCCAGTTGATCTAATTGAATACAACAGATATAACAAAATAAATGTTTAGCTTTAAGAACACTGGAAATAATATCTCTACATTTTACACCCTATAAGATGACAAAAAGATTTTTACTAAAACCTTCACTTTTAGGAAGATGACTTACATTTACAATACACCAATGAAAACAAGCATATCAATGGATTTTTAGGTCATCTAAGTGCGTCACACACTGGGAGGTTTCAATTAAACTACCTACAAGATTGTACTTATCATCTTAATTGTTTGCTAATTACACCACCTCAAATTCACCCCCAGATACTTCCAGATGTTTGAGAGACTGCGGGCAGCAGGAAAACATTTTACATGTTTGGTGGACTGAAAAAAATATTGGGAAAGTGTATTCTCCAGGCTGGTTCCTACTATCTAAAGGCAGAGTCTACCCCTCACCAGAAACAGCCCTACTTAATATAAATATAGATCATTTCCCCATCAGTCGTAGGGTGCTGGCGGGGCAGATTCTAATGTGTGCTAGACTACTTATAGCACATATATGGAAAACCAATTTGATACCCTCAATGGAGAAATTGAAAGACACAGTTAACACCTAACTTCATATACAAGGAACATTATTCGATTTGTACAGGGTAATCATGAGAATTACCTTTTAACATTGGAGTCATTTTCAACAGTTGATCTGGAACATAACTTTAGATGAGAGACCATCTTGGTATACATTAAAGAGTTGAGATGGTTGGGGCCATTTAAAAGAATTAAATTAAACAAACAAAAAGTAAGGTATAGAAAAGGGCGGGTTATTACAAAACATTGTATAAGCCTAAATGATACTACCCTTTGGTATAATCAGTTGAACGTACCAATGATTAGATAGGTGGTTACATTTTTAATGTTTTACTTATTTTTATTGGAGAAGCACCTTCTTATAACATAAGGCATCTTGCAGTCTCATGCTATATGAATAGCATTGCCCACAACCTGTCCCTAACAATGATACATTTTTTTTTAGTTATAAATAAAAGCAAGTCTGGATTAAGGAACCTGCAACCTTTTCTACAACGTCTTGCTAAAAAGAAAGCTTTCAACAACTATCCCTCAATAAGTGCATGTAGAATCTTTATCTTTTGCCAGGAACATAATGTAAACAAAAGTCTGGGGGTTTAAACCTGTGATCCAATGGTCTGTGTGTTTCTAACACCAGCAATTTATCAGTGAGTCACCACTGCACATGCACAACTTGTAGGTACATTTAGGTATATTTTGTATTGGTCCAGGAAGGCTGTTGGCAATTCACACTTGTTAGTAAATAATAAAACAGACTTGCCGTGTATAAAGTAAACACAAATCTAACCTAGGTTAGGGAGAAAAAATATATATTTTTAGGCTTGTGGCTAGCTTTAAAAATGATTTAAAAGTTCAGGGGGTAAGGGCTTATGATGCAGCTAATGACGCTCTGTCCCAGCAGCCAAGCAATAGGCATGCTCCAACCTTAAACTTGAAGTGCTGGTGATGTCACAGCTCATAGTGCCAGCAGGAAAAACACCCTTTATACTGCTGTAACTTTGGATAGACTGCAGCTAGAACCATGATCCTGGATTAATTTTAAAGGTAGGAGTGTGCCCTTTTTAATAAAGGTCACTTGTATAGAAACAACAGTTCCAGTTTACTGAACTTATCATTGCCACATCTGATTGAAGGCCATTTCGCCATTCTCACTGTAAAGAAACCTTTCCTAACCTGAAACTTTTTTTCTTCTAATCTTAAATCTTGTCTAAGTAATGCAAAGTAAGTACTTCTCCATGCAAAGGCCTAACAATACTACTCCTCAGTCCATAAACTCTTTACAAGAATTGATTACACACTAATAGCACCCCAACTCTCAACCTTCTGTACATCTACAAAATATCCTGGTCGGACCATGAATTATATTAAAAGATCTGATTTACACCAGACCACCACCTTCATGGCGACTCAACAAAGCCATAATAATAGAGGGAAAATCGCTCAAATTACAGCCAGAACAAAAAAATAAATGGCAGAATGGAGGAACTAGTATCCCTGGAAAAAACTGCAAACATAAGCTCTGCAAACAATGGACAGAGGCTACCAGACAGCAATTAGACACCTATAAACACGAACTATGTTCACTATGCTCAAATAAGACTCTTACCAACCAAAAATTTTACTGTAAATTCAATAAGCCTAATACAATGCTAGTGAAAAAACTCAATCAAAAACTAATGGACAATTACACTATGATCCGCAATGGATCTCAAACCAATTTTCCACATACTATTAAAACATGTACAAAGAAAATACAGCACAAAATAACTATAGTAACATAGTAATTGAGGTTGAATAAAGACATGCGTCCATCAAGTCCAATCTTTTCCCCCTCCTTTTAAACCCTACGTAACAGTTGATCCAAAGGAAGGCTAAAAAAGGGGAAAAAATTCTTCCTGACTCCAAATGGCAATCTGAAAGTATCCCTGGATCAACCAGAACTGCAGTATATGAATTAATACCAGTAATTCTCAATACTTTTTAGTTTTAGAAACTTATCTAGTCTTCTTTTAAAGCTATTCAATGAACTTGCCATTCAACAAGAGACCTTTCCTAACCTGAAGATGAAACTTTTCTTCCAATCTTAAGGGATTTCCATGTGTCCTCTGATATGGCAATGCAAATAAGTTGCTGTGGCCCTTAAAGGACAACAATATCAAAAAAAAACATCACCCCCATTACATGTCCACACTTCCAGAAGCTGAAATCACTTACTCACATTTACAGCTGTGCTGCCCTCCATTAGATATCACACAGCAAATGAGTGCTAAAAGCCCGCCTCGTAGACAGCCCAGGGCCATGATTAACAACACTTGTCATTGGCTGGTGGGAATGTCTGTTACAACCTCTCTCCTCCTCCTCTGCCAGTCAAACAAACTTGAAATGTCCTGTTGCTAGGATACAGCCTACATAAACAAGCTGATCAATGGAGGGTGGAGGAATGTTTTCTACCATGCTAGCTTTGAGTGACAGTTAGATGCAGACAGAATTGTTATGTCCCCATTCACAGTGTGGCTAATTGGAGGCCTAGAGAGGCTCGAAATCAGGGAAAAAAATGTATGGGGTGGGCCGCGTACCTTTACTCTTTCTAAAGCAATTATTTTTAAAAAAATGGCTGAGAGGATTGCACCTAACGATTGAGGGCCATGCCACAAGTGGTGTGCTTGAGTGTACCTTATTGGTCCTCTGATATGACCGATTAGTAAATAATGCACCAGAGAGTTTATTGTATGGCCCATTAATATATTTGTATAAGGTGATCATATCCCCACGCAAACGTTGCTTCTCTAATGTAAAAAGACCAAACTTGTTTAATCTGCCTGCATAGTCAAGCCTCTCCATTCCCTTTATTATTTTAGTTGCCCTTCTCTGAACTGCTTCCACTTCCAAGATGCCCCTTTTGTATATGGGATTCCAAAACTGCACCTCGTATTCCAAAATGAGGCCTTACCAGTGCCTTGTAAAGAGGGAGTATAATGTTTTTTTCTCTTGAATCTATTCCCCTCTTTATACAAGACAATATCTTGCTAGCTCTAGCTGTTGCTGTCTGGCATGGTTTGCTACAGCTAAGACTTATCTATCAGAACCCCCAAATCTTTTTCCAGTCGAGATGCACTTAACAGAGTTATTTATGGTGTAGGAGGCACAAGGATTGTTAAACCCTAAATGCATCACCTAACATTTATCAACATTAAATCTCATCTGCCATTCTGCTGCCCATTTTGATAATCTATCTAGGTCTGCTTGCAGCACTTGCACATCATTTGAAGTTTCCAAAGCTCTGCATAGTTTAGTGTCATCAGCAAATACAGAGACCTTGCTAAGTCATTTATTAAGTCATGTATAATACATCGGACATACTGGACTCCTTTCTCTCTAAAATAAATCTACCGAAAGTAACAGAAGACCAAGCCCATTCTTTAATGAAACCTATTTCTCAGGAGGAAAAAAAAAAAAAAGTCTAAATTGACAAAAGCACCCAGCCCAGTTGGCTTCACTGACCATTATTATAGAAAATTCAACACAACTCTAACCCCACATCTTGTGAACTTCTTCAAAAGCCATACTACAAAAATCTGACATCTTCCCTTCTGAAATGCTAGAAGCACTTATCAGAGTCTTTCCCAAATCAGATAGACACCACCCAATTAACAAATTACAGACCAAAATTCCTAATTAACACAGACACGAAAATGTTTGATAAAATACTGGCAAACAGATTAAAATTATTTCTCCCCAGCCTGATCCATTATGACCAAAAGGGATTCATAATGGGATGCCAACCAACTGGCAATATTCGAACAGCTCTAAACCTCATGCAAATAGCCCAAACAAGTACTAACCGAGCAATGCTTTTATCACTGTATGTGGCAGAGTTAATTGGCAATACCTCAGAAGAACTCTCAAGATTTTTGGTTTTCCAGAGTCTATGTGGATGCTGTATTCGATCTATACCATGCTCCCAGAGCAAAAGTCTGTAACATGGGTTACCCCTCTCAAACGATACAATGACACAAGGCAGGGCTGCCCACTCTTCCTATTATGATAGGAAAATTCCGAAATACAAGGAATAAGCACAGGCAAGATGGAAACTAAAATATCATTGTTTGCAGACGACACACTCCTATACATTACACAACCCCATAACTCCCTACAGCAATATAAAGAACTAGAAAAATTTGGCAGGATGTTGGGATTCAAAGCTAAAAACATAGCCTACGGCATAGGGATATCTACAAGTATACATGGGGAAGTAAGGAACGGAAGCATAGGGACGCTTCTTCCCAGATGATCGATCCCAACAGATTTGCCGTTTTAGGTGAAGATATGGAGGACAATGGCTCAGTAGTAGCATGTATAGAGATGGCCATTCCCTTTAGCACCCAGGGGACGGCCATCTCTAAACTGGGAGAACTGGGAGCTAGGAAGCATAGGCAGGTGGTAGTGGTCGGGGACTCCATTATTAAAAAGGTAGATAGGGTAATCTGCCGCCAAGCCCCTACATGTGTTGCCTGCCCGGTGCTAGGATTCAACATGTGGTTGATTTTGGATGGGACTGGAAGTGACCCGGCAGTCTTGGTTCACATTGGTATAGTATTTGAGGTTGAATAAAGACATACATCCATTAAGTCCTAACCATCTAGCAATATTCTCATTTCCTGCCTAACTGTTGATCCAGAGGAAGGCAAACAAACCCACCTAATTAATAAAGGGGAAAAAAATCCTTCCTGACTCCCAAGTGGCAATTGGAAATTTCCCTGGATCAACTCTACTTTATATATCAATACCAGTAACTTGCAACATACCTTGTTTGCAGAAACTCATCCAGCTTTTTTTTTTAAACTGACCAGTTAACCTGCCATAACAACGTCCACTGGAAGACAGTTCCATAGCTTCGCCGTTCTCACAGTGAAAAACCCTTTCCGAACTTGAAGCCTAAACCTTTTTTCTTCAAGTCTTAAGGGATGGCCACATGTCTTCTGACATGCTCTATTGGTGAACAATGCCCCAGATAGTTTATTGTATGGCCCGTTAATGTATTTATACTCGTAATCATATCCCCACATAAGCGCCTTTTCTCCAGTGTACATAATTGTTACTTTTCCAGTCTCTCTTCATAGCTCCCCCAACCCCCTTATTAATTTAGTTGCCCTTCTCTGAACCCTTTCTATTTCAAAGATGTCCTTTTTGCACACAGGATTTACATTTTCCTCCCTTGAATCCATACCTCTTTTTATACAAGACAATACCATGCTGGCTCTGGCTTTTGCCGCCTGGCACTGCTTGCTTCCTTTAAGTTTGTAATCCACCAAAACTCCAAGATCCCTTTTCAACAGGGATTCACTTAACACAGAGCCATTTATAGTATAAGCAGCACAAGGATTTTTAAGTCCAAAATGCATCACCTTACATTTATCAACATTGAATCTCATCTGGCACTTAGCAGCACAATGTGACAATCTATCTAGATCCCCCTGCAGCAATTGCACATCCTGTGAAGTTTTTAATGGTTGACAAAGTTTTGTCATCAGCAAACACAGAAACCTTGCTGACAATACCCACTTCCAAATCATTAATAAATAGATTAAATAGAAGCGGCCCCAACACAGAACCCTGTGGCACCCCACTTAGCACTTTAGTCCATTTAGTCCTGTAATTACCCGGCTGTGAACAACTACCCTTTTTGAATATTGGAATAACATCAGTCTTTTTCCAATCCAGAGGCACACATAGTACCCATAACTACCTTAAATTATAAATCATCTGACCAGCCTTCTTAAACGATGGTCTTCATACCCAATCTCTTTGATGGGCAGAATAAATGCAGTAAAAAATGATACCACTACCTAAAATTTTGTACTTGTTCAGAGCATTACCCATTTGCCTAACAAAGAAAGATCTAGCAGGCTTACAAAAGGAAATCAAAAAATTTTGTTTAAAAAACAAAAGACTACGCATACTTGAAATATATTTAGCAAGAAATAAAGATAAACAAGTATTTGCCCTCCCAATACTTTATTCATACTATATAGCAGCAAGATTGGCACAATTGTATCATTCAATGGTTACAAAACCTGGGATCAACTAAATGGGTATCATTTAGCCCCTTATCACACCTCCTCTATATTCTGGATCTCACCCCAAGATCGCAAATCAACTTCACAAATTAGCGATTTTGTTATAAAAAAACACATTAAACATTTGGGACCAATGCAACAGAAAACATTCCTTTTATATCTTTCCCTTCAAATCACATGCCTTTTCTTTAAACCCCATACTTTGGAGGTAGAAAAACTATCATAGATGATAATGCCTGGCAAATGTTGAATATAACCAGAATCTCTGATATAATGGATGTGTCTGGAAACCCCCTACAGTGGAATTAAGCTAAAATAAAATTAAAAATCCACCAACACCTTTAATTCTCAGACTGCATGCTACGCCAGGAAAACAAAACAAAAATGCCTACTTGAACATTGGCCTTTGGATTATTTTGCATAAACACTCGACAACCCCAGGGATTGATAAGCTTCATGAACAAATACATTTTTCTACCTCACCACAGCTCCAGATTTAGCCCTCTAACCCGATCCACAACACAGCATGGGCCCCAGAAACAACACGAAAGAGCCCAAAACCGATCAACAAGGAGACTTGGGGAACTTTGTGCTCAGAGGCAAACAGGCCCAACCCAGCGATCATGGCAGCACACATAAAAACTAGCCAGCGGACCAAGCCAATCTAGATGACCTCTTTCATAACTTGGAGCAAGTTATCACGTCAGCCCACCAAAAGACCCTAAACAAAGTAAAGGCAGAGTAAGGTGCATTAGGAGACAGTCTCATCACTCGAATCTCACAGACAGCGACTACAAGGTACTGCCACCAGGTCAACACGGACCTAGACAAAATTAAAAAAACAAATCCAGCTCTTAACTGACATGCAAGAAGATGCTGACAATAGATCACGGAGCAATAATCTGCGCATACAAGGCATACCAGAGAGAGTGACAGACTTACACGCCTACCTCAAGGCATAATTTAACAAATTGGCGCCCAATATCCCAGAACCGCTCCTACTTCTTGACAGAGAGCATAGGGCCCTGAGACCCCCATCTAATATGGAAGGCACCCCCAGAGATGTCATAACCCGACTACATTACTTCCAAATGAAGGAACGCATACTAAGGGAAGCAAGGATACAAGGCCCACCAGAAATAGATGACACCGTTCTCCACATCTATCAGGACCTAGCTCCCAGAACCCTCCAGAGACGAAGGGCAATGAAGCCAATAATAGAAATTTTAATAGCACATAAAATCTGATATAAATGGGCTTTTCCTTTCCGACTGATTGCATCTTATGAAGGCAAATCGGCAACAGCAGCTAACCTAGAGGAGGGCCAAATGCTCTTTAGAAAGCTAGGAGTAATGGCTTCACCTCCCAAACCCTCGGAGCGACCCAGGCAGAGTGGGTCCACCTAAACTAGAATGGATTCAAACTTGAGGACTATTTCTCCCCCCAAATCTATCAGCGATGGATAAAATGCTAAAGGTAACCGCCCAAAAGTATACCTGGTCAGACAAGCGTTCACCCCTCTACTGCTTTTACCTACCCAGACCAAATCAAACAGACCTCATTGGACTAAAGACCGACAACCCAGTCAAAATCCTGAACCTGAGGCCTCCAACAACAACTAAGTTGTAAATCAGGGACGAGAAACAGCTCCTGTTACCACCTTCGGGTACCACCTTGTACCCAAAAACCTAACCTAGATGTCTACCTTTAACAACTGAACCTAACCTCAAGAATCTTACCCCATTACGACTTGAATTAAACAAAACCATGCCCATCCTAATCCATATTATTTTACATCCTGTTAATAAGCAGACTTATTAAGGCACAATCCCTAGAAGCTGTGGAAAGCAGGAAAAGATGAAATAATACAGCATAAAAGACTAAATCAAAGAGGACATAAAGTTGTGCACTGTACAAGCCCTTAAAAACAACTGACCCAACCCCCACCCTAACCCAAACAAACATATCTACAAAAACTAAACCAAATCCCCAGAAACAAACTGGACACTAACCAACTCTAGGATACAATACATATCCAAACTCAAGGAGTTTAGAAACCAACAGTGGGGCTCCATCAATCTAAAAAGAAAAGAAACAACAAATCTCCTTACCTAACACAATGAGTGACTTCACCTAAAGCCCAAAACAACTCTGATTGGACAAAATATTCTCAGTCAAGACAAACCATAACCCATCCAGACTACCCCCCCAAAAGGAGACAACATGAACAGTTGTCACAACCCAGCCGTTGCCCCCACCAACACTACCCCACACCCTGTTAAGAGCACAATATACAGGAGCAAAGCCTCGAAACACTGGAAAACAAGAAAACATAAAACACTTTTTTGCCCAAGGGAGGGTAAATCTAAAGTGGACCTCAAGGCCTATTTTCTATTTGACAGTAGTATAGAGTTCTTATGCACACAAACTGAGGTGGGTGCTGACTTCAAGGATTCTTCCCACTTCCAAGGAAGGTAAGTATCAGAAAACACTGGATCCTGAAGTCGCATTCACCTGAAGAAGGGGGCACGTTCCCCCGAAACGTTGTATTTGATATGTGGTTTCCAATAAAACACTTTGAATTCACTTAAGGAGTGCGACTTCAGAATCCAGTGTTTTCTGCTATTTCCTATTTGACTCTGAAAGCAACTAAATTACTAACACACCCACCCCAACCCAAACCGATATATTTACAAAAGAACCAAATTAAATCTCCAGAAACAAAATGGAATTAAACCTAACAGAGGATATACAAACAACCTATGCTCACGGGACTTAACTCCTTACAATGGAACTAGACCGACCTGTAAAGAAAAGAACTAAAAAACTTTCTCCCCTCCTTCTCTATCCCTAATCCATAAAACTGGAAAAGACTCTACCTGCTACAAAAATTATCGTCCCATATCTCTCATCAATATAAACCTTAAACTACTAACTAACATAATATGAAACAGACTATCAACAATTCTACCTAATATTATACATCCCGATCAATCAGGGTTCATCAAACATTGACAAACAACAGACAGCATCAGTAGAAACATACAGCTCATGCACTATACAAAAAACCCAAACACCCAACAGTATTTTTAGCACTCAATGCCGAAAAGGAGTTCAATAGAGTAGATTGGGAATACATGAAAAACATTTTAAAATATTACAATTTTACACCGAACTTCCACAACCTAATCAACTCCATATACTCAAACCTGACTGCCACAGTACACAATATGGGCTTCCACTCCGACATCTTCCAAATAAAGAATAGAACGAGACAGGGGTTTCCACTTTCACCCCTGCTTTTTGCATTATGCGTGGAACCCCTAGCCCTAGCAATTAGAAACCACCCGGATATCACAGGAATTACAGTAGGACCCTCACAATACAATATAGCGATGTTTGCAGACAACACTTTATTATCACTACAAAACCCACTAATATCTTTAACAAAACTATTCCATTTACTAGAAACATTCGGCCAAATATCAGGATTCAAAATAAACCGCTCCAAATCACTACTATACCCAATGAACATTTCTCCCCCAGAAGAAACAGAACTGAAACAGAAATACAATCTTAAATGGATAACATCACACATAACCGACCTATACCCTATACGAAAAAAACTTTACACCAATGTTCAAACAAATCAAACAATTACTCCATAAATGGACTCCATATCAAATATCCTTGTTTGGCCGAATATACACCATTAAAATGGCAGTCCTTCCAAAATTGCTATATCAATTCCACTTCCCAAAAAAGACATAACAAAATGTCAAACAGATATAACTAAATTCATCTGGCAAAACCGTAAACCAAGAATAAAACTATCTACCCTACAAAGACCGATCAACAAATTAGGAGCAAACTTACCAGATTTCAATAAATACTATTTAGCAGCTCGCTTAGCCCAAACACTACAATGGCATATGCCCCTCCATTCGGTAGAACTAGAACAAAATATGATAAACCAAACACCCTTACCTAATTTTTTATGATTACCCAACTATAAAACCACAGAAATAAAAAATTCAATCATAGAACACACAATAAAGCAATGGGGGCAAACCAAACTGAAATACGAACTTTCCCCACAACTTACCACAACCCTGATTTCCCACCAAGAAACAAAAAAATAGAACGGAAAGAATGGTATACTAAAGGAATAGAATGGTTATCCCAGCTATATATAGATGGCAAACTGATGACATGGGAAACAATACAAATCAAATGGAAACTCAACAAAAAAGAATGGCTCAGATACCACCAACTAGCACACCAGGCAAGTACAAATCCAACACCCGCTACCCCACCTCTCCTCATTGGAAACGATGGCACTCAATAACCCGAATGGACACAAAAAGATAACAAGTATCTTCACCAATATCACACAACACAAACCATTCACCAAACATCCGATGCAATCCAAATGGGAAGCATGACTTGGTTCACAAAAAACGGAGAAAGAATGGGAAAAAGCAGCCTCCAATATGAGGAAATGTACAAATAACATTATACTCCAAGAAAAAAGCTGTAAAATCATCCACAACTGGTATATCACCCCAACCAATCTACAGAAAATATCACTCTCTAACAAAAGCCCAACTAATGAACAAAATCTGGTGGCTCTATTATAATGATAAAACAGTATTCATAGCCAGAAACATGTTATCTAGATACGAAAAAATATGGGACGCATGGTTAATCCATATGGACCCAACCACTAGTCGGGATGAATCTAATGGACAAAACAATATGAGAAGGGCTGATCCAGCTTAAGGAGACGAGGAAGGTAAGATTTTCCTTTAATTAGAATGAGGATTTTCCTCCCGATACTCAACAAAAGTATTTACAGAAAAAGGAAACCAATCATAGAAACCAATTTTATTTAATTAAAATTATCATACAAAGACAGATTAAATATGTTTAATTTTGAAAAACAATTATTACAGAATAAGAAATGCACAAGATAAAGATGTACATAAGGTTATTTCATCTACAATCTATATAACGGCGAAATACAAGATATATAAGATAAAACATTTCAAAATGTACTAATATATATTTACCACAATAATGATTCAGTATAACATAATATAATTACAAACATATAATAAGATTATTATACAAACAATGATAATTCAATCATAATCTTTACAGTGTATATATAAATGTTATAAAAAAAAAAAAAAATTTCATGGAAAAAATCCTTTATAACTATTACAATCACCCCAGTCTTCCTAAACAAAGTAGACTCATCATTCACTGGGTCCTGCTTCCGCGGCTGTGTTGTGCAAGCAGACCAGTTCTATTGCTGGTGGGGCTGCCAGGAGGTTAAGCAGGCTTGGGCAGAGTGTCCAAAATACTGTGAAATTACCTCTCTGAGACCGAGTTGTGCAGCCATTAGCAGATCAGAACTCCACAGTCCACTTGACTTTCACTTTTAGAGGTCTTCACGCTGCATGATTGTTTTTTTTGTCAGGACCAGATCACCTAGACACAGGGCTGGATTTACCATTAGGCACATGCCTAGGGGCGCCTGACAATCTCCTCCCACCAATCCAACCTGTTTATAGTCTATAATTTTCCCCAAAAAAGAAAAAATGGGTATGATTTAGGAGTGCGTTCTGTGTTTAGAGGTGGAGCCGTTTTTACCAGATTTACCAGAGCCGTTCCCGGGCTCCCTATGCCCCCGCCCCCCCGTGGTCGCAGGGGTGGTGGGGGCAGTAGTTATGCCACTGGTGGACAGAGATTTGGGATATATGGGTTCTTAGAATGAAACAACAAAATTAATTCATATCAAACCCCTGGCGGATTCCCCGTGGGTGTGCTCCAGGAGAAATGTAATGAACCAAAAAAAAGAGAAATTACCTATTGGTAAACAATGCACCAAAGAGTTAATTATATGGCCCATTAAGATATTAAATGATCATATCCCAGCGCAATTGCTACTCCTCTTATGTAAACGGCCCTAACTTGGTCAAGCCCCTCTATCCCCCTTATTAATTTAGTTGCCCTTGTAAATTTACACATATAATCTTGTAATAGAGATTCTGAGCATGTTTTCAATATATTGTGTACACATATAATACGTATTTATTAATTTATAGATGACAAGTCATTACCTCGGTATAATTGCCCTAGAACAAAATTTAAAAGCAACATATGAAAAATTATCGCATTCTATTATGAGATCATATATATATATATATATATATATTATATTATATATATATATATTATATATATTATATATATATATATATATATATAGATTCATATGGTGATGTCTGCACTCAGTCTTCCTTTTTCTTTTTATATATATTTGGGTGGGTGCTTCAAGGAACACAGATGCCTCAGGTCTGTCCATACAATAAACCAAAAAAAGTAAGAGGTTCCGAGCACTCCTTCTCACACGAAAAGTTTTATTAACGTTTCGGTGTGACCACCTCTATAAAAAGTATTTGTGGTACTTGTGATATTTTCATAAAACCAACCATATGGACTATCGAAGACTGTGGTTAGCCAAAATTTGCAGACACATCCCTATTTTTTATTTCATATATAGCGATACATAGTAATTGAGGTTGAATAAAGACATACGTTTAAAAAAAAGGTTGGGGTGGGGAATCCTTCCTGACTCCAAGCAGCACCAGAACTACAGTAAATGTATTAATACCAGTAATTCTCAATATTTTTTAGTTTTAGAAACTTATCTAGGCCGCTTTTAAAGGTATTATATAATATATAATACCTTTAATATATAATCTTGCCATTACCACATCTGCTGGAAGACAGTTCCACAGTTTCACCGTTCTCACTGTAAAGAAACCTTTCCTAACCTGAAGATGAAACTTCTTTTCTTCCAATCTTAAAGGATGTCCACGTGTCCTCTGATATGACCTATTTGTAAACAATACACCAGAGAGTTTATTGAATGGCCCATTAATATATTTGTATAAAGTTACATAGTAACATAGTAATTAAGGTTGAAAAAAAACATACGTCCATCAAGCCAACCTATCACCATCTTTTTTTTAACCCTACCAATCCAGAGGAAGGAAAAAAAAAACAGCTAAAAAGGGGGGAGAAAATCCTTCCTGACTCCAAACGGCATCAGAAAGTATCCTGGATCAACCAGGTCTATATTCATTAATACCAGTAATCTCATATTTTTTATTTTAAAAACTTATCCAGGCCTTTTTTAAAGCTATTCAATGAACTTACCATTACCACATCTGCTGGAAGGCAGTTCCAAAGTTTCACCATTCTCACTATAAAGAAACCCTTCCAATGAAGATGAAAATTCTTTTCTTCCAACCTTAAAGGATGTCCACGAGTCCTCTGATATGACCCCTAGTAAACAATGCACCAAAGAGTTCATTGTATGGCCCATTAATATATTTGTATAAGGTTATTATGTCCCCACACAAACGTCGTCTTCAATGTAAACAGCCCTAACTTGTCTAATCTGCCGGCATATTCAAGCCCCTCCATTCCCCTTTATATTTTATTTGCCCTTCTCTGAACTGCCTCAATTTCCAAGATGTCCCTTTTGATTAGGGATTCCAAAACTGCCACGCATATTCCAAATGAGGCCTTACCAGTGCTGAAAAGAGGGAGAATATATCTTTCTCTCTTAAATCTATTCCCCTCTTTATACAGAAAATATCTGCTAGCTCTAGCCGTGGCTGTCTGGCCTTGTTTGCTACAGCTAAGTCTGTTATCTACCAGAACCCCCAAATCTTTTTCCATTACAGATGCACTTAACACAGAGTTATTTAGGTGTAGGTGGCACAGGGATTATCATCCCAAATGCATCACCTTACATTTATCAACATTGAATCTCATCTGCCATTCTGCTGCCCATTTTGTAATATTTCTAGTTGCTAGCACTTGCACATCATTGGAAGTTTCCAAAGCTCTGCACAGTTTAGTGTCATCAGCAAACGCTGAGACCTTGCTCTCAATGCCCCCTTCTAAGTCATTTATAAACAGATTAAACAGAAGCGGCCCCAGTACAGAACCCTGAGGCACTCCGCTTAGAACTTTAGCCCTCATAGATGTAGTTCCATTACCACCACTCTTGTTTGCGATCAATAAACAGTTCTATCCATGAACAAATGTTTTCTTCAAGCCAACAGTCCTCAGTTTAAACATAGTCGCCTATGTGGCACAGTATCAAAAGCTTTTGCAAAATCCAAATATACCACATCCACTGCTGTGCCTGAATCTAACCTTACTCGCTTCTTCATAGAAGAAACCAATTAAATGTCTGGCATGATCTATTTCTCATAAATCCATGCTGACTACTACTAATAAGATGATCTCTGGAGACAAAGTCAAGGATTTGATCCCGTAACAAAGTTTCCAGCACCTTCCCTACCACTGATATTAGGCTTACAGGTCTATAGTTACCAGGCTGTGAACGACTACCTTTTTTGAATATTGGTATTACATTGGCTTTTTTCCAATCCAGAGGCACATACCCAGACCAAAGTGAATCTGAAAAGATGAGAAACAGTGGTCTAGATAGAACTGAACTAAGCTCTTTTAAAATCCAAGGATGCAATCCATCTGGTCCTGGGGCTTTATTGATATTAACTTTGTCTAATTGTTTCCGTACCATATCCTCTGTTAGCCATTGTGAATACTCTTCATTTCTTCCCTGCATATTATTACAATCCCTGCTGTAAGGACAAGGATTCTCAACAGTAAAAACCGATGTAAAAAAACGGTTTAGCAGATTAGCCTTTTCGGCATCCTCTACAACCACCTCAGCCCCATTATTAATGGTCCCACATTCTCAGTCCTCATCTTTTTACCATTTATATACTTAAAAAACATTTTGGGGTTGGACTTGCTTTGTTCGGCAATCCGTATTTCATTTTCTATTTTAGCTAGTTTAATTGCTTTCTTGCACTCTTTATTACAACTTTTGTACTCCCTGTAAGCCTGTTCGGTTCCCTCTGTTTTCAAAATTTTAAAATTTTTTCTTTTTTTCCATTTACCTTTTTACTTGAGCGTTAAGCCATGCAGGAGTGGACCTAATTTTTTTACACTTGTTCCCTAAAGGTACAAATTTAAAAATGTAATAGTTTAATATCCCTTTAAAAGTGGTCCACATCTGCTCTATATCTTTACCTAGAAACAATTCCCCCCAGTCTATGAGCAGGAGTGATTCCTTTAACAATACTCATACACGATCATATACCCACTCAAACGTCGCTTCTCCAATGTAAATAACTCTAACTTGTCTAATCTGCCTGCATATTTAAGCCCCCCCATTCCCTTTATTATTTTATTTGCCATTCTCTGAACTGCTTCCATTTCCAAGATATCCCTTTTGTATATGGGATTCCAAAACTGCACCGCATATTCCAAATGAGGCCATACTAGTGCCTTGTAAAGAGGAAGAATAATATTTTTCTCTTTTGAATCTATTCATATTGCATATCACATTACAATGATTTAATTCATTCACATCAGACCCTGCCCCAGGGATCTTACAATCTAAACTCAAACATACAATCTATCAGTATGACTATCACTGTGGGGGAAACCCATACAAGCACAGGTAGGAGTCAGATCCAGGACTTTAGCACTACAAGGCATCAGTGTCTGTATGAGTCGCCATAATTCGGAATAAGTCGCCATACTGCAAGTGCAAGAAATCTTTTTACCAATTTTTGTAAAATTAATTTGGAAACATAATAGTTGTACTGCAAATTCCAGTCAATATTTTGTCTTGATCAAATAAGTTATTGTGCTGGGTTGGTTAATCAGGCCAAAATGTCAGACTTTGTGTCCCAGCCATGCATAGACCAATAATACAAAATTATTGATGACTCCCTAATTAGTTTCAATTGCTAAACTGTCTGAAATCAATTGAGCAGTTTTTTGATCAGATAGGTGAAGGAAATTTATTTCAGGCAAATTTGATTGTGTGGTTCCCGAGCAAAACAAAATTCCAAATATTGACCACCAATTTAACAAACTAGCTGGCACTAAAAGGGTTAATTCATACATAAAATTCCAATGAGTATTATTGACAGACTTTTTCCCTCTTATTTAAAATGTAATTGTGCTCTTTTGTTTTTTTTTTGTTAATTTAGGTTGTGTCTGGTGGAGTTGCCAGCAATAAGTATATCAGAAAAATTCTACAAAGTATAACTAATGCAGCAGATATGACACTAATGTGTCCTCCACCAAGGCTCTGCACAGACAATGGTGTTATGATTGCCTGGTAAGTTTACAAGCAAGTACTATTGCAGTTGCACATATAAGAAAGATACAATATTTGTCTTATGTTCTCTATAGATTGCACACACAAAGTAGCTTTATCTATGTGGACTGAAGTTCTAAGTGGAGTGCCTCAAGGTTCTGTACTGGGGCCACTTCTATTTAAAGGGCATGTCCACCCCCAAACCTATAATTCCCCCACTACTGGCCCCACTCTGTAGTGAATAAAAATCCTTACCTTACATCCCAGCTCCAAATGGTTCTCCAGGAATTCCCCCCCCCCCCCCCCCAAAGTCCCAAAAACGGCCTACCAGGAGGTTAGTCCATATAGGACTCTGCCTCCTGTCTCCCCTCCTGGAGAAGTTTGGCATGCGCACTGCAGCCATTCTCCCTCCCGTTTTGCGATCCCTCCCCCTAGTGTAATTTCCCTTTGCCAAATAATAGTTTACCTTCCCCCAGCCCCAACCGCTATAAATGATTTCTTAGAAAGTGCCCCGATAGTTACTTACCTTCCCTTTATCCTCCGGCGTTCTGTACAGCCGGCAGCTGCGTCCATGATTGGCTGCCTCTCAGCCAATCACAGATGCGGCTGCCAGTCCGGCCCCCTGCTTGCAGTTCTATGCAAGCAGAGTGCCGGGACTGTGCGTCGTAGGATAGAGGGAAGCTAAGTAACTATTGGGGCACTTTTTAACAAATCATTTATAGCAGTTGGGGCTGGGGGAAGGTAAACTATTATTTGGCAAAAAGTTAGTGAAAGGGGTGGACATGCCCTTTAATCTGTTTATAAATGACTATGGCTGTGTAAACATGGTCTAAAATTTCAGTCTAGTCAACTGCCGTGACCGAATTATTTTGTGTCGCAATGTGCTGATTTTGGTGGAACATTCATCAAAATTATTCAATTGGAAGGGCCTATAAATTATGGGCAATCGGTCTTCAATTTTGTCCACAGTACTCGTCCACAGTTCAACTAATGATGGTTGATCAGATTGAAATATCATACCGTGTGTTAAGAGCCTTAGAAGTGCGCATTGAGAGCAAGGTCTCTGTGTATGATACAAAATTTTATAGCGCATTGAAAACTTCAGATGATGTGCAGTTGCTGCAGGCAGACCTAGATAGATTGAATTTCATCAGCCACTTTTTTGCCCATTTTGACAATGTTGATAAATGTAAGGTGATTTATTTGTGGTTTAAAGGGCATGTCCACCCCCAAACTATAAGTTAACCCACTACTGGCCCCACTCTGTAGTGTAATAAAATCCTTACCTTACATCCCAGCTCCAAATGGTTCTCCTGTAATCCCCCCCCCCCCCCCCCCCCCCGTTGGGGCTGGGGGAAGGTAAACTATTATTTGGCAAAAAGTTAGTGAAAGGGGTGGACATGCCCTTTAATCTGTTTATAAATGACTATGGCTGTGTAAACATGGTCTAAAATTTCAGTCTAGTCAACTGCCGTGACCGAATTATTTTGTGTCGCAATGTGCTGATTTTGGTGGAACATTCATCAAAATTATTCAATTGGAGAGGCCTATAAATTATGGGCAATCGGTCTTCAATTTTGTCCACAGTACTCGTCCACAGTTCAACTAATGATGGTTGATCAGATTGAAATATCATACCGTGTGTTAAGAGCCTTAGAAGTGCGCATTGAGAGCAAGGTCTCTGTGTATGATACAAAATTTTATAGCGCATTGAAAACTTCAGATGATGTGCAGTTGCTGCAGGCAGACCTAGATAGATTGAATTTCATCAGCCACTTTTTTGCCCATTTTGACAATGTTGATAAATGTAAGGTGATTTATTTGTGGTTTAAAGGGCATGTCCACCCCCAAACTATAAGTTAACCCACTACTGGCCCCACTCTGTAGTGTAATAAAATCCTTACCTTACATCCCAGCTCCAAATGGTTCTCCTGTAATCCCCCCCCCCCAAAGTCCCAAAAACTGCCCACCAGGAGGATAGCAGTCCATATAGGACTCTCCCTCCTGTCTCCCCTCCGGGAGAAGTTTGGCATGCGCACTGCGCACTCCCTCTCCCTCTCGTTTTGCGATCCCTCCCCCTACCATAAAAACCCTTTGCCATATGGTAGTATTCCTTCCCCCATCCCCAACTAACAATAAAAGATTTTTAAGAAAGTCCCCCAAACTCTACTTACCTTACTTCTCTCCCCTGGAGTTCTGAGCAGCCGGCAGCCACGTCCATGATTGGCTGCCTCTCAGCCAATCAGGGATGCGGCTGCCGGTCCGGCCCCCTGCTTGCAGTGTCATGCAAGCAGAATTCTGGGCGGTGCAACAGAGGAGAGAGGTAAGGTAAGTAACTATCGGGGGACTTTCTTGAAAATCTTTAATAGCGGCTGGGGGAAGGAATACTACCATATGGAAAAAATTTATTATAAGGGTGGACATGCCCTTTAACAAATCCTTGTGCTGCCTATGCTATAAATGGCTTTGTGCTATAGTAGCAGGGCCACCACTCTCATGTGGTAGACTGTTTAGGTGGCACGCTTGCCACTCAGAGGAGAGACAGTCAGCAGCAGCAATAAAAAATGTAAAATTAAATAAAAAGTTAATTGTGCGTTAACGCAAAAACCGTGTGCACACAAGCAGTAGCGCTGCTTCTGGACAATAGCTGTGTGCCTCAACCTCTTCTAATCTGACCCCTGCCTGTCTTCTCCTAAAGGATAAGTACACTGTAAAATCAAGTTATGTTCAGTTGGAAGCTGCAGCTTTAAAAATACTGTTCCCTTAATCTTTTGTGCCTTTAAAGTTGCTGACATCTTGTTACTGTTTTGCTGAATGTTAAGCTCTGCCCCGCTAAGATTTCCTCTGCTTCCTCTTGCTTATTGAGCCTCAAATTCTAATGCCTGTGGGTTCCGTGCAACTTTCACAGAAAGGCATAGGCAAAAAAAAGTATTTTTAAAGCTGCAGCTTCCAACCGAACATAACTTGATTTTACAGTGTACTTATCCTTTAAGTAATGGTACAGTGAGTAAGATCAAACTTTTATATGTACCAGTCACACTGTGGGCAAACTTGTATGTACCAGTCTCCGTTCAACAGACAATGTTGGGTCAGTTCTCTAGTTCTCCATAAACTGTTGGTCAGCCCTCCAGTTCTCCAGCCACTGCTAGGTCAGCTCTCCAGTTCACCAACCAGTGCTATGTCTGCCCTCCAGTTCACCAGTTATTGTTCAGTCATAACTGTGTCTGGTGAACTGGAGGGCTGACCTAACAGTGTCTGCTGAACTGGAGTGTTTAGCCGCCACTGTTAGGTCAGCCCTCAATTTCAACAGACATTGTTAAAGGGCATGTCCACCCCAAAATTTAACTTTTCATATGTGGTAGGGCATGCTCCCCCAGCCCCAACCGCATTAATATAATTTTTAGAAAGTCCCCCGATTCTTACTTACCTGCCCTCTCTCCCCTGCTGCAGTGTTCAGGCCCTCTGCTTGCATGGAATTGAAAGCAGGGGGCGGGACCGGCAGCCGCATCCGTGATTGGCTGAGAGGCAGGGAGGGCTGCACTGAGCATGCCTCAACCTTGATGAGGTTGAGGAAGTCTCAGGCACAGCATGAGTCACACACTGCTCCTACACAGCAGTTTCCTGGACTTTGGAGGGGCACAGCAGAGAAACTATTTTGAGCAGGAATGTAAGGTAAGGATTGTTTTAAACTACTTGATGTGGCCAGTAAGGGGTTAAATTTTAGTTTTGGGGGTGGACATGCCCTTTAAGTCAAACCAGCCACTGTTAAGTAAACACTGGCTGGTTGGCTCTAGGGCTGACCTTACAGGGTCTGATTCTCTGGAGGGCTGACCTTACAGGGTCTGATTCCCTGGAGGGCTGACCATACAGGGTCTGATTCACTGGAAGGCTGAATTTAGTATCTGCTGAACTGGAGGGCTGACCTAACAGTGCCTGCTGAGTTGAAGGGCGGGGCACAGCTAGGCAGAACTGTCCATTACCTCCTACCTTTACATATCACAGCCCTTCTTTCTCCCTGGCCCACTATATGTAGAAACTATCCATTCTATAAATTGAAAGCCTATTTCTCTGTGACTGCATGGATCATAAAAAGGATTACTTGAGTATAAGACGAGGTTTTTTTAGCCTAAAAATCGAACTCTCGTCACTCACCTATAAACTCACCTGCCGCTCGCTCTCTCACAAATCACAATAATTACATTCACAGTACGTATGTCCCTATGCTTCTGGTAGGCAGCCGCTTTTTAAAAGTTCCCTCCCTCATAAATCCTGTGCTTAGTTTTGCTGATCACGGCAATTTTAATCCGAAAAGAGTGGCTGGACCAATTACATCAGGAATCAGGATGTCATTATGTCTGCACCCTGACCAGTCCTACTCCGGTACCGCCCCTCTGCATGTAAGTTACTGGACTCTGCACAATCTAAAAAACCCTCCCACTCCTCGCCCCCTTGTCTTTCGTGCATTTCCTGATGGACTTAGGAATCACATCATTTTATTATCTCATGCAAAATTTGCTCACCTGCCATAGTGGCATGCCATAAGGAGTTCTCTTCCATCTCACTCCTTCTGTAGCGCCTCTTATAGCTGCACCATGTGGTTGCCTAGAGGAGGGCCTAGTGACATTGGGTGATAAAACATAGTTTTTTCCTTGTCAGCAAGCAGCTTTGTCGTGCGTCTGCACTTCCGATTTTAACCGGAAGTGATGTTGCGGCCACTTGTGTTTTGAAATCCTGGATTTTCTCTGGGTCCATGCGCGGTGATGGTTTCCTATAAAGGAATTTGCGCTAAAACATCCTCAGGTTTTCGCGATACCGGAAGTGTATACCGGCGAGGTATGCTGGTTTGGCTGGGGTGAGTGGGAAGTTTGTGCTTTTGGATTCTAATTTCCCAATTATTGTTCTAGAACCCCTGGATTGGTGTTAAGCCTTGCCAATAGCTGCTTTATACAGCTTCTGTTGCTGTGAGTATGCTTTAATTTTTGCATCTGCTCACATTTTTTATAGCTACAATAAAGCACAAGCACAAAATGATGTGAGGGGCACACTTGAATTCCAATCAAAGGTTGTTTATTTCAATCACATAAACAACACTTCAGGTATCACTTTGTCCCTTTCATCAGGTGATGAAACACCTGATGAAAGGGACAAAGGGACAAATAAAACACTACCAGCTTCAAAGACCCTATGGATAGACACATTGAATATAATCTTAAGACAGTCAACCCACTTGGAAGGTTGGGAAACAGCAAAACCCTGCAAAAAGGGGGTTCTGCTTTCCCACAAAAACAACCTGATCACCAATTTCAGGATGCAGGTCCAGACGCAGGGCGTAGGGGGAAGGCTAATTTAATACTCTCATATCTGGACCTCAACAATTTCTGATTTTTGGATACAAGATACCATAGGAAGAGGTTATTCCTTGGAGTTCTTAAGAAAACCAAAACTAAACCATTTTGTACAGACAAGGAAGACAAGAAGCTCAGAAGAGAAAGAAGTAATTTCTCTTTATGTACAGCAGCTGTTAAAATTAAAAGTGGCGGAAGACGTTCTATTGCAGCAACAATGAAAACAGAGTTTGCAGGAATCTATGATCTGCAAACTACATTTGTCCTAGGGAATAAGGCAGCCACCTAGCAACAGCTGGTGGGTTAGGCGGCTGCCTCCCGAATCGCCGCTCCTGTGATGAACAGTCACGGCTTCCTGGTCCGTGACGTCATCGCGGGTGCCGAGATCTCGCGGCAATTTAGATTTTTTTAGGGAAGCGGATGACTGCCTTAAATCCTAGGACAATTTTACCTTTATTTATTTAGATATAAATGAAGACAGAGAGTGAGTAACTTTGACATAAGTTTATTAATAATTATTATATATAATATATAATAATATATAATTTTTTTTTAAATTTTTTTTTTGAAGAACTGGAAAACTGGATTACAGACATTGTTAATCCGAAACAGTAGCATTAACACATGCAGAAAAGGGGGGAAGTTGAGGACCTCTATAGTCGGTGTTGTGAGAAGGAATTATTTTTTAGCCTCTTGCTGGAGTAGTGGTTGCTGTTTCCTTTGGAGTTTCGCACCTCCTGTGAAATGAATTTAAACTGAGTTAATGTCAGCAATTAACATGAATATTAGAATTCTGCATTAAGTAGCAACACTAGGGCAGAAATATTTTAGGGTGGGAGGGTTGGGCGCTGTTGCTAGGTGGCTGCCTTATTCCCTAGGACAAATGTAGTTTGCAGATCATAGATTCCTGCAAACTCTGTTTTGTCCTACGGGAGGCAGCCACCTAGCAACAGCTGGTGGGTAGAGTAGCACACACCTTGTGGTTGCTCTGGAGAATTCAATTCTTTCTGATTCTGAAGGACGCCAGTAGTGTTTTATGAACGTTCTGTCGGAAGACCATCTGGCTGCTTTTAGGATTATTGCTAAGGCTACTCCCTTGGAAGCTGCCTTAGTACAAGCCGCACTCCTCAGGGAATGGGGCCTAAATTGAGAAGTATCAACTCCTGATGACGTCATAGCTTGTAATATCCATCCCCTTATAGTATTGGATGAGACTGGTCTAAATGGGAGTCTGGATGTTATAAACAGTTGTGTAATGTCTCCTCTGTATTCGGAGGAGAGTTGTAAATACTTTATTAAATGTGACACTATACAGAGAGAACCGTCTATTTTGTCTTCTAGAAGATCAAGCTCTACTAAATTTGGGGCAATGTGTGAGGTTTTTGTTCTACCTTTAAGTATTATGTGAATGCCCTCAGGGGTCGCCGACATCCATGGTTCTGATATGTGGATTAGTGTTAACTCTGAAGATCTGGCTGCAAGGGCTAGAGCTATTAAGCATGCCAGCTTTATCCCTGTGTCCCGTAGGGATAAAGAATTAATTTCCCATTTTGCTAAGAAGTTTAACAGTAAGTGAATGTCCCAAGTGGATTCGTACCTGGGTACTGGAGGGCGAGACCTCACTGCTCCCCTGATTATTCTAATGTATAAAGGGTGAATTGTTAAGTCTGGGATCAATAGGTTCAACGCAGAACCATATGATTTTAAAGTGGAGGTGGCTATTCCTGAATGGAATTTTATAGTGATAAATTCCAATGCCCCCCATAAAGCTCTAGGCTGCTCAAATTGAGTTTCTTTGTCCTTAAACCAGTGTAAGTATTCAGCAATTAGGTTTTTATAACGAGTGATCGTTCTGGGGCAAAGCGAACAGTCTATGAGGCTGTTGGCTGCGAGGGAGAGCTGTTGGAAGCAGAACAAACTATTTGAGCTGCAATCCACATTAACTGTGGGAGTTTGGATAGTAGGTCCTGTGACCCTTGGAAACATCCCACTGTCAGCCCCAGAGGCAGTTTCTCTCCCACTATGTGTCTGTGGATCGTAGGGAACCACGGTTTGGACGGCCAAACTGGGTACACTAGTACCAAGTCCTGTATCAACTCCGTTCTGATCTTGAAAAGGACCTGTGGCATCAGTGTGGGTGGTGGAAATGCATACAGTGGTGGGAGGTTCGTCCATGGAAAGGATAACGCATCCACTTTCCACGTTCTGTTGGACCATACCCTCGATACAAACTTCTGTGTTTGTGCCGATGTCTCTGAGGCAAATAGGTCTATTTGTCTCTTGCCAAACTTCTGTTCTATTTGAGCAAAGAGGTGAGGTTTGAGACATAGAATTGACAGAGATAGAGTGTGTCTTGAGAGGGCGTCTGCTAATTCGTTTGTGTGTCCGGGTACGTAATATGCTGTCAGACGATTCTGGAAGGAGAGAATCCTCTTCCATATTTCTAGTGTTTCTAGGCATAGTCGAATGGATTTGGTGCCCCCTATTCTGTTGATATGACACCGCTGTTCTGTTGTCTGATTGTACTAATATGTGTTTGCCAGAGAGCTCCTCTGTCACTAGAGTCTGAAGTGCTAGTTTTATCGCTCTCAGTTCCAAGAGGTTTATATGGAGTTTTTCCTCCTGATAAGACCATCGACCTCTGATCGCTTTCTGGGGGGTGAAAGCTCCCCATCCCTTTCGGGAGGCATCAGTGGTGATAATCAGATCTGGGGGAATAGGTCTGAATGGTCGAGGACGAAGATGTCGTATTGATATGATCTGTAGGAGTTCCCCTGTGACCTCTGGTGGTAGTGACACCTTTTGGGACCAAGAGGTATGGTTCCTCAGGCAATCTCCCAGGAATATCTGTGACATTCTGCAATATAGGGGAGCCTCCTCTGAACCTGGGGAAAGAGCTATTATTTTCCCTATGATTTTTGCCAACATCCGTAAGGACACGGATCGGTGTGCTAGGGTGGATTGTATGAGGGTTTGTAAGGATACCCATTTCACCTGAGGAATCTGTAGGGTAAAATGATGTGTATCTATGGAGAAACCCAGAAATATTAGTGATCTTGTGGGCTGTAGAATTGATTTTTCTGTATTTATCGTGAAACCTAGTTTCACGAAGATCGAAGTGACAAGGTCTCTCTGTTTGGCAAGTGTGTCCTCTTGTGGGTGAAACATGAGTAAGTCGTCTAGGTAGATCAGACAAAATATTGCTTTTTGTCTGAAATGTTGGACCACTGGTTTTAGAAGCCTGGAAAAGGTGTAAGGTGCGTTTGATAGGCCAAACACCATGACAGTCCATTGATAAATTTGACCTTTCCATCTGAATTGAAGAAACCTTCTGTGGTTTGGGGCAATGCAGATTGTATGAAAGGCATCTTTCAGATCTATCTTTAACATAAAGAAATCTCTGTCTAACAGGTAGGTTAAGTCTGACAGATTTTCCAATCTGAATCTTTTTGGTTTTATGTAGCGGTTCAGGTTCTGTACATTTAGGACCGGTCTCAGGGAACCGTCCTGTTTGGGCACTGGGAATAAGTGGCTCATCCAACCCCTTTTTGTAGGGGAAGATAACTCTATCTTCCCTTGTGATAAGGCCTGAGATAAATTTGCATCTAGGCTTTTGTGAGTGGACATCCTTGGGGGTTTGAATTGGTAAGGGAATCTTATTAGTGGTAGGGATAAGCCTTGTCTTATAACCCTTAAAACCCATCGGTCTGTGCAAATCTCGACCCATGCTGGGTAAAACCTCACTGACTGCAATGGGAGGGAGGAAGAAGGGGTAATTACCTGTGAAGCGTCTTTTCCCTGTGGGGAAGTGTCTTGCGGAGGTTGAAGGAGCTGATCCTTGAACTCTAGGGTTGTATCTCCTTGGTTGGCCCTGAGAGTATTCTCGGAACGCCCCCTGGGGCCTGGGAAGGCGTCCCTCCTGACGAAAGGGCTTATTGAAGACAGGAGTAGACCTCTTAAGATCTGCAAAGGATTTCCTGGCACGGTATCTGCCCTTCACTTCCTGAATAAACTCTGAACCAAAAAACAGGCTGGATCCTAAATTGGGATATTCATATGATTTTGGGGCTAGGTCTGACATTTTTGAACCTGTTAGCCAACGAGCCCTTCTGATATTTGATACATAGTTAAATGACTGACCAATAATAAGAACTGCTCTGCTTGTGGCCTTAAGTAACGCTGTCTTTGAGGATAGCAGCGATTCAATAGATTGGTCTATGGCGATATCGCCCTCTTGTTCTGCTTTCGACAGCATGAATAAGAGTGGGCCAGCTGCGTCTGCTATTTTAAACTGGATATTACGCAGTGTATTGTCGAAAGTATCCACTGGTCTGTGTGGATCTCCTGAAATAGACAGGAGGCCTGGGTCTATGTCAGGCGCTATTAATGCCTGCACATCAGGGATACCAATGTGGTTCCTGAGAACTAGCTCATCTTCCTTAACCAGTGTGGAGCGGAAAGATAGCTGAGCAAATTGAAAAACCTCAGAAGACTCTGATAAAGGCCAGCGCTGGGAGAAAAGTTTGGATGGTGGTGTTTTTCCCGCTAAACCTACACGGGCCATTTGTAATTCGCTCAGCTTGCCACGTTCAGATGAAGCTGACGTGCGTGATATATTTTCACAGTCCCAATCTACTTGACTGTGTAGCGGGGAAACATCAAACGATGTTGAACTGTGTGAGGCAAACGCCTCTTTCCCTCCATGCCATTTTGTGCTCAAACGAGCTCTAGAGGGAAAAAACTTTTTTCTTTCAGGTTTGTGAATTTGGTGAAAAACTCCACCTTTTTTATTTTGTCTAATGTGCCTGTTCCCTTTAACAGCAGGTCTAATAGGGCTGACATTTTCCTCAGAGCTGTTACTGCTCTGTAAGGGAGCCCTGTGGGAGGGGGTTTTCCTTCCCCTTTTGAATATGGGCTCTTCCTCTGAAGAGGAGGAGGAGTAGGCATCCCTAATTACCCTTTTCCTGGGTAGTATATGAGGTGACTTGCGAGTCTGAGGTGTCAAGGCCTCTGAACCTGTGGCCATTACACTCACTGTGTCCTCCTCCATGGCGCCGCTAAAAAAAAATCTAAATTGCCGCGAGATCTCTGCACCCGCGATGACGTCACGGACCAGGAAGCCGTGACTGTTCATCACAGGAGCGGCGATTCGGGAGGCAGCCGCCTAACCCACCAGCTGTTGCTAGGTGGCTGCCTCCCGTAGGACAAAAGGCTTTTACTTCATTATGTTTTTAGTGCCAAAGGTCTCGGGCGGATGGAGAGTAGTGTTAGATCTAAGCGTACTAAAAAAAATTTGGAGGTCAAGAAATTCAAAATGGGATTCTTAGCCTCTATAATCCAAGCCGTACAGAGGAATTCCTGGATGGGGAAGAAAGATCTGCAAGATGCTTACTTCCATATTCCCATCTCACAACACCATTGGAAGTATCTATGGTTCGCTGTTCTAGGGAAGCACTTTTAGTTTGTTTGCCTACCCTTTGGTCTTAATTAATCACCAAGGGTATTTACAAAGGTGTTAGTGGCTTTGATACCCAAGATAAGAAAACTAGGAATTCAGGTATTTCATTAGCTCAACGACATCTTAGTCCTCAAATTAAAACAAGTAGCAAGTCAACATGTGCATGAGGTAGCAGAGCACCTGATAAAATTCAGATGGATTATCAATACAGAAAAAAAGGCAGATTTAGCCATCACAGGAGTTAATCTTTTTGGGGGCACTGTTTATGAAGACAAAACAAAGTTTTTTTCCCTCCGCAAAAATGTCTGCAGTTGGTACAGAATGTAGAAAGGCTGAGAAAAGCACCGTCTATTTCAGTGAGAGAATGTTTAAAGACTTTAGGATACATGTCATCAGCAATTCCCCTCGAATGGGCAAGATGGGAAATGAGACCTTTGCAAAATTTCCTTTTGGGGATGGTAAAAAATCCACAGTTCCACTTAAAAAGAGTATTAAAGATTCCTGTGGACATAAAAAAAACTCTCTAAAATGAATGAATGAGAGTTGAAAACTTGTCAGAAGAAAAATGATTAGAAGATCCAGTAGCAATAACTAGAACTATAGACACATCTTTGTTTGGAGGATCAATGTGTGCAAGGCATTTGGGAAAGACAAGAAGAGACCCGGTCAAATGTCTTAGAAATAAGAGCAGTCTGCAAGGCTATAGAGGTGTTCGCTTCAAAGATAACCAACAAGCACCTGAGGATAGTTTCAGACAATGCTACAACAGAAATGGGGAACTCCTCTTGTCGAACTTATGATGACGGCAGAAAATACAAAGTGCAAAGACTTTTACTTGAAGTCCAGATTTGCGAGCGCTGGGCACAGACGCATTAGCGTCTCTCTCCTCCTCTATATATTTCCTTCAATACCAATGATTTGGAAGGTATTAAGAAGATAAAGAGTCAGCTTCTAAACAATTTAAATAGAGACTGAAGGTTTGTACACACCTGCAGATGTGCCCGACGTACACCCGCAACAAACGGCCGATAGTTGAGGGTCTGGCAAACATCTGCAGGTGTGTATGAACCGTAAGAGGTTAAAGTAAAGCAATCTAGGTCTTCAAGGAGACATTGTTAATTTCCTTTTACGATCCAGACAAACATCCACATCAAGGCAGTATTATAGAGTAAGGGGAAAATTCTTAAATTTCTGCAAAGACTCAAAAGTAGGTCTGGAGGATTTAGATTGTGTCATCGTTGTGAAGTTCTTCTTTCTAGGACTGCAGATGGGACTAAGCAGCAGTAGGTTGAGGGGTCAAGTATCTGCAATATCGGCACTAACAGATAAAGTGTGGGCGACTGATGGAGATTTTTTGATGCGCTGATAAAAATAAAAACCGCAGGTGAAGTCTTCTTGTCCTGCTTGGAGTCTACCTATTGTATTGCAAGCTCTAATTATGAAACCATTTGAGCCAATGGAATCCTGCTTCTATTTCGAATCTAACTCTTAAAGTACTTTTGTTAGTAGCTGTGACCTCAGCATGCCAAGTAGCAGAGTTGGCAGCTCTGTCAGCTTAAGAACCAGAGATGATTATATTTCATGACAGGGTCACTTTAAAACCTGCTTTTAAATTTCTGCTGAAAGTGGTTACCCAACAGCATTTAAATTTTGAGATCTCACTACATTCTGTCCTCGGCCAAAGAATAAGAAGGAAGAGAGATAACATACCTTAGACTTGGTCAGAAGTATGTCTCAATACTTGGAAGCTACAAAGTCATGGAGGAAAACAGACAGGCTGTTTGTCTTTCCAAGGGGTAAATAAAAAATTGAAGCATCTATGAAGAGAACTCTCGGTAAATGGATTGCGTTGGCCATTGCAAAGATTACTCCATCAGAACATTAACAATGTCACCAAGGGGTGTCATTTGCAATATTGCCATCGACCTTTCCTCTCTCAAGCCACTACTAAAATGCACTTATACTCTACCGTCTTGACTACTGTAACATTCCTCTGCTTAGTATCCCAGCCTGTCATCTGTCCCCTCTCCAGTCAATCCTTAACTCAGCAGTTTGGATCATTTTACTCTCCTCCAAGAGACAACCTGCAACCCCGATACTGCAATCTATGGGGTGGCTTCCCATCAAGCAAAGAATTATATTCAATATCCTTCTTTAGACCTTTTTAATCTCTCTAATCTGCTGAACCCCCTTACTTAACTTCTCTCTTGGCCCCATATGTTCTGGGCCGTGCCCTCCTCACAAGGCAAACTTAACAAATCCCTAACTAGGTGCCGTAAGCATGTGCCTAGGGGCACTAGTGGTTGGCTGTCAATTTCCCCCCATCAATCCACCCCCTTTATAGTCTATTTTCTTTAAAAAATGTGGCTTAAGGGTGTGGTCTGCATTTGTGAGTGGGGCTAAGGGCATCTGGCTTTTTCTGCCTACAGGCTCCTGAGGTTTAAATCTGTCCCTGCTCACACTTGTTCTAAATCAAAGGGTGTGCCATATATATACATGGGTGCCCATAAAGACATGGTCGCCAACAGAAAAAAAATCAGACTTTCACTATTCTAAACAGCTTCCACACTTTTAAATAAAACAACCCTCAAATTTTGAAAAAATACCTCGACAAACAATATATTTTTGAAATTTACACAGTGCCAGGCAGCAACAGCCAGAGCCAGCATGGTATTGTCTTGTATAAAGAGAGGTATGGATTCAAGGGAGGAAATTATAATCACCCTCTTTACAAAGCATTGGTAAGGCCTCATTTGGAATATGCCGTGCAATTTTTGAATCCTGGTGTACAAAAAGGACATCTTTGAAATGGAAAGGGTTCAGAGAAGGGCAACTAAATTGATAAGGGGATTGGGGGAGCTTGAATATGAAGAGAGACTGAAAAAGTTCAATTATGTACGCTGGAGAAAAGGCGCTTGCGTGGGGATATAATTACGTGTATAAATACATTAGGGGCTATACAATAACTATCTGGGGCATTGTTCACCAATAGAACATGTCAGAGGACACACGGACATCCCTTAAGATTGGTCAGATTGGTCAGTTTCAAAAAAAAGCTAGATTAGTTTCTGCAAACAAGGAATGTTGCAAGTTACTGTTATTCATTCATAAAGTAGAGTTGATCAAGGGAAATTTCCGATTGCCACTGGAGTCAGGAAGGAATTTTTTCCCCCTTCATAAATTTGGTGGGGGTTTTTTGCCTTTGGATCAACAGTTAGGCAGGAAATGAGGCTATTGCTAGATGGGTTGGACTGGTGGACGTATGTCTTTATTCAACCTCAATACTATACTATACTATACTATACACACCTGCTATGAAATTGTCATCTTTCATACATGCAGAATTCTTATACAGTTCTTTGTATAATTGTTAAATTTTAGTAGAATTTATGAAAAAGGCAGAAAAGGTTCAAACTTAAAAATTTTGACCAAACCTCCAGTACAAAGAAAAATTTACAAGAAAAGTTGATTTTCTCCCTGTCCCAAATAAAACGGTAGCCCACTTGCATCACTGTGCAGAGATTTGCGGCTTCAAGTGGCCCTCCGATACAAAATAGTACAAAGAAAGCTCACCTTTGTCAAAAAAATACAATGCCTCTATCAGTAATGTAATATCACTGCAAGTTTTTTAAATGCAAATACTCTTCACTCACACACACAAAACACACTTCTTTGAACAAAGATTATCTTGATTAACAAGTCAGCTGATGAATTCTTTTTTGTGTGTTTCTCTGGGGCAAAATCTTGTAGTGAAAAAAACGCCGCAGTGAAACGCCGCCCAAAGGCTCCTTTAAGAGCCGCTCACTGGGGGTCCCGGTTCGAGCTGCGGGACCCCCGCCAAAGGCACTTGTCAGTGCCGCAAGGGCCCTTACAAGGGACGGGGAAGGGGGTCCCGGTTCAAGCTGCGGGACCCCTTAAGCCCCAAAAAGCCCTCCTCAGGGCCCCGCTGGAGGGTGCCTCCACCCCTCCCAGCGGGCCCTTCACTTCCCCGCCAGTGGCTGCTGGGGAGGGGGTGCGCGGCGGCAACCACCCGCTGCAGCCTCTTCCCAGCAGTCCTTCCTAGCCTCCTGTTCAGAGATTGTCGCGAGCAGGGAAGGGTATGCCCCACCCCCTTAGCAGAGGCACCGGGAAGGGATTTTAAGTCCCTTTGTGGTGCTCTCCATTATAAATATGGCGATAGCGCTATTTTCGCGACCGCGATGTGCGGCGGTAATTTTTTTGTTATTTTTGTTTTTTTATAAATATGCCCCTATGTTTGTATTGGGGAAAAAAAAAAACATCTGTGAAAAAACCCAAGGAATGATAGCAAATGTAATGATAGCAAATTTGGAATACGGCATAAATCCCTGTTTTGCTAATTAATTAGAAAAATCACCCTGAAAGCATTTTCCAGGAAGGGATTTTTTTTATGGACACAGATCAATACTTGAAAATTAAAGGAGACGATTAATTCTAGGTGATCAGTCTCACCGGGTCATAAGGTATAAGCAGGCAATTCATCCCAGGGCTGTAATAGTAGCCAGACCACTGTATTTAAAGTTCTTGATTCCTTTATAGAATAAGCAGCACAAGGATTTTTAAGTCCAAAATATAACACCTGTGCAGTATTTTAAGTTCGCTAAATCAGCTTGAGAAGTTAAAGGAATACAGAAACCGTAGCACAAGTATCTCTAATTTACAACAATAGCAATATTAGACTAGGCAAGAAAATTAAAAGCTGTAAGGACAATTTAGAATGCATTTTAAATGCATAGTATGGTGCCAAAATTGTAGCTGACCATTTGTTTTCTTTTATGTAATTACTTAAAAAATATTTAATGTTTTTTTAGGAACGGAATTGAGAAACTGCAAGCAGGTGTTGACATTTTATACAATACAAAAGGAGTTTTCTATGAACCAAGGTAAGTCACAGATATTTCTTTTACTTTATGTTAGAATTTTTAGAATTTTGGTTTAATGAAAAATAAACATGAACAGAATTTTGTAACTTTTTTTTTGGAAATTAACTGTATTTTAAGTGAAATATCTCAAATTAATAACTTTTATTTGCTTTTTTTGTTATCTAGAGAAAGTTAAGTTTACACCTAAGTTTTATTGCTTATATTTCTCTAAATTAACCATGTAATACAATACCAGAATATATAAGTAACCCATTTTTCTAGTCTTGTGGAATATTACACAAAATTTTAATTTATAAGCACTTCTTACTGTTACTGTAGATGTGATGCGCTGAACAATCCAGAGTCTCTTTTAGTCCAAATACCCCAATATAAAACCACTGTCCTCTTCTTTAGCCAAGCCACCATTTGTCAGGATACTAATAATGCCTTTCTGGCCCCCTAGAGCATTTCAGAGCACAAGGTATTTGGATTGAAGGCCTAGGACACTCGGAAATTGGACAGAGCATCCGGAAAACTGGACTGAGAAAACAGAAAACAGAGAAGTACAAGTGGACAGGACAAAAATCGAAGACAGGAACAGACAAGGATTATAGACAGAAAAGATAAACAAGATACCTAGGGATAATCAGAAGAGTAGTTGAGGCAGGCAGAGGTCAGTTCAGCTGGCCAAGAATTAAGTTGAGGATCAGGCAGGAAGATGGCAACAAATAATCAAATATCAAGGAACACACCACGTAGAAGAGAGGTAATCCAGATGCTGTATCGGGGTGGGGGGAAAAGACAGGGAGATTTAAACCCAAATGAGCCAATAGCAAGGCAGTGTTAGGTGAGGGAGAGGAAGAAGACAGCCCCTGCGTGTAACGGCGAGATTGGAGCAACCATGTTGGACACCAAGCTCTGCTGGAAATTGCAAAGAAACTTGTCATGGGTAATCGAATCCTGACAGTAGAAAAACAACCAAATAGAGGTGAACAAAACTAGTGAGTTTCATTCCGATTCGAACCCATTGAAGCGTTATTTATTTTTATCTTTATTTTTTTTTTTTTTTACATTTTCGAGTGCGATATTTACATTTTTAATAAGTTACTATTCCGCTGGGTTTGCAGCTTTTTGAAACTGGCAGTTCCAAAATTAAACCAGGTTTCTTTCAGAACCAGGACTTATATCTAGAAACTGCATAACTCCTTGTTTTAGGTATACAATAAGTTTTGATTAAAAAGGTAGATACACTGACACAAATTGAAGGTTTTTTTTGTTTGTTTTTTTAAACCAAATGTTTTTTTTTAAGGCAAATATTTATTTTATAGAAAAACTGTAGTGGAATGTTTAAAACACGAATATGAAAAACTAATCTCTCTTAAAAAAGAAAGTTTGCTACATGCATAAGCGCACACAGAGATTTGTCCAGCAACTAACTCCAAATGTGACCAATTAATGAAGGTAATTACCGCAAAGAGTTTCAGCTAGCTCTGTATTTGAACAGTTTCTAGTGTTTCAAAGTAAGTATATGTAATGGTCACATTCTTTTATACCTACACACACAGTTACCTATAAGGTAAATACCATTCTGTTACTCACTTGATCTGACTGATATACACAGAGACGGATTAAGGGCAAATAGGGTCCTTGACAAATAGTGAGTTTTGGAGCCCTGTTTGTTAATGTATTAATATGCTTGTGATAAAAATTTGGGTGTCATGAGAACCCTGCAACACAGAGCAGAGAACATCCCCTCTAACACAGAGGCAAAGGCTAAAAAAATCATATATCTCAGAGGAGCCCTTAAAAAGCTGTGTAGTTGCACAGCCCATAGAAAAAGCTGTTGTGTAACACCCAACTGGGGTAGTGCTCCTGGTGAAATCAATTATAGATAAAATATAAGTAAGGGGCTAAAAAGACACCCTGCAAAAGTACACCAAACGGAGCACAACACTGTAAAACAGCAAAAAATGCAATTTTTATTATGCCATACACAGCAGTAAAGCCAATAACAAACCCTCAATAGACATACAGTACCCAATATAAAACCAGGGCATCCCCATTCACACTAATAGGAGCCTGAGATCCCAAACACAAGCCCCAAGTCCATGTACCGTCCACTCAGTGTTCAGAAGAAGGTAAAGGACACCTGCCCCAATACCAGTTTAGATGGAGAAATAAGCCACACTGTTAGATCCAGACAATATTTATAATGCAGTGCTTAGGAGCAAAAAAATCAGCAGCCCACTATTATGATAGGTAAGTAAACCATACTACATGGGCACCCTGAGGAAGCCTGTATGTGTGGGAAGCCACGAGGGGTAAACGCGCGTAGGTGCAAGTGAGATGCCATTCTATAGACAGAGCAGATTACAGAGGCACAGCAAGCTGGTTATCACGTATGCAGGTGGGCGTTGCTGGGTATGTGCACCTCCAACCCCCCCCCCCACCTCTATCCCCTGATGGGTGAAGAATTCTGAGATTTCCTGTGATGGTGCCCAAGTCCATGATGACGGCGGGGAGATGATGGAGCCAGAAGACCGATTGATGTCCCGTGGGCGATGAGCCTAAACGCAGGGCATTTATTGCTGTTTTACAGTGTTGTGCTCTGTTTGATGTACTTTTGCAGGCTGTCTTTTTACCCTTACTTTTATTTTATCTACTAGACATTAAGCCCGCTACAATAATGGGTGCTAGAATCCCTCCTCCATGTCCCAAGGCCAGAGTCCCCTCTCTGTCCCAAATCCAGGGGCCCCTGTCCCAAGCAACCTTACCTGCAGTCTGTTTAATTGCTGTTCTCCCTCCATGTGTTTCCTGTGTTTCTCCCTCTAGTGGGAATAGGAACTGCAGAGACTCTTCCTCTAGTGGTGAGTCAATAGGAACTGCAGAGACTTTCCCTCTAGTGGTTAGTCAATAGGAACTGCAGAGACTCTCCCTCTAGTGGTGAGTCAATAGGAACTGCAGAGACTCTCCCTCTAGTGGTGAGTCAATAGGAACTGCAGAGACTCTCCCTCTAGTGGTGAGTCCGTAGGAAGTGCAGTGACTCTCCCTCTAGTGGTGAGTCCGTAGGAAGTGCAGTGACTCTCCCTCTAGTGGTGAGTCCGTAGGAAGTGCAGTGACACGCACACACAGACACAGGGACGCACACTTAGGGTTTTATTATATAGGATAAACCAAACAACACCCTAAGCAATTTGTACATACGAATGATCCAGTACAAAACACAAGAAAAGCAACATAATATACACAGTACAGTTCAGTGAAGAGTGCTAGGATTGGTATGGTTTTTTTATTTGACCAAACAGCAACTGCTCCAACAAATGGCCCAACACAGAAGAGCCAATTCCTTGGGTCAGGACTCAGCCGTCTACCTGCATCTTAAGAAAAAAGGACATACCTTTTGAAGATTGTAATGTCAACATCTTGGCAAAGGAACATGACTGGTTCAAGAGAGGTGTCAAGACAGCCATTTATGTGAAAATAAAGAAACCATGCCTGAATAGAGGTGGGGGGTCGACACCAACTGTCTGTCATGTACAATGCTGTTTTGACACCTTACCCTGGTTTTGATAACACCTCTTAGCCTCAAGCCACACCTTGCATTCAGTCCCTAACACATGGCTGTCATATGCTAATTGGGACATTCCAGGGTACTTAATTGCCAACAGATTCTTGTACAATTTATTCTGAATTTAAAAAGCCAGTCGGATGAATAACGAAACCTCTTCAAGAACTAAACTTTAATTCCAGTTGATCTAACTGAATACAACAGATTTCATGTTTTAATCCTCAACCAATCAGCTCCTTTAATAAAGGCAATGCCTAAGTTCCGCTAAAACACAAATAAAGTTTACTCCTGTATTATTAAAGGACAATTTGTACTCACCTCAATTATACTCACCTCCCACTTGCTCCCATTTCTCACCTCCTGGGTACTTTGCAGAACTCCTGAAATACTTACTTAAAATCTCCCCCAATGCTGTTGTCCAATCACTGTAGTGACAGGTCATGAGGCAACCAATGGGAAGACACACACTCTGCAAGGAGGCGTTTCTTCCCATTGGCTGCCTCGCGCACTGTCACTGACAGTGCCAGTATGGAGGATCCGACCCTGGCAGCAAGGGAGATTTCAAGTAATGTTCAGTATGTACAGAAATGAAAGGACAATAATACTAGATCCATTGCTGCAAAGTACCCAGGGTGAGGGCTTATCTCTTTAGGTGCTCACTCTGGAAACTTTGCAGCAGTGGATTGTGGTATAATTGCCCTTTAATTTCTGTACATACCTCACTGCTTTTTTATTAAAAGCGTTCAGTGCTCCAGCAAAAAAACAAAACAAAACATAGACGTGGGTGTGGTGGGCTAACTGGCTGTTGTACTGGAGGGCTGAACCAACAGTGGATGCTAAACTCTACAGTTCTCCATTTCAGCAGACACTGTTAGGTCAGTCCTCCCGTTCAGCAGACACTGTTAGGTCAGTCCTCCGGTTCAGCAGACACTGTTAGGTCAGCCCTCCGGTTCAGCAGACACTGTTAGGTCAGCCCTCCAGTTCAGCAGACACTGTTAGGTCAGCCCTCCAGTTCAGCAGACACTGTTAGGTCAGCCCTCCAGTTCAGCAGACACTTCCCTCCAGTTCAGATGCTCTTAAGTCAGCCCTCCAGTTCCTTGGACGCTCTGAGACCAGCCCTCCAATTCATCGGATGCTCTGAGGTCAGCCCTCCAGTTCCTCGGACGCTCTGAGGTCAGCCCTCCAGTTTCCCAGACGCTCTGAGGTCAGCCCTCCAGTTTCTCAGACGCTCTGAGGCCAGCCCTCCAGTTCCTCAGACGCTCTGAGGCCAGCCCTCCAGTTCCTCAGATGCTCTGTGACCAGCCCTTCAGTTCCTCCAGCGCTCTTAAGTCATACAGCCCACAGTGGGACTGGTATATACAATGAAGCCTAACATTGATTTTTGATCAGCTGGGCTGACACTAACAGACTCCAGTAGTCTGAGGGATAAAAAAAATCATAACTTGCTGGAAACAAAGTTAACACCTTGTGGTCTGTGTCCCATCATTATGACTCCAGCTCTCATTAACTTTCCACACACACTAACCTGGTTAGTGGCTGGTTTGCCTTGTGTAAATCACATTGTACAACACTGTGGGGACTGGGAACTTACAATGGGGAATGGATTTCTGCCAATCAGAAGGGGGGGGGGGGGGGGAGTCATAGCCACATTCTGTTGGTGCAACGTAAGTCACGGCTTCTTCCGGGACCACATCTACCATGATACAGAGTGAGACATTAGTCTAGGGCCATATACATTAACCAGTGGTATCGGAAGTTGCAGATACCACCAGTTATTGTAAACATGGTATTGTATGTCTGATCGTACAATTACGATTGTGATTGTCATTGTACTGCCGCAATTGTAATTGCATGACCGCTATTGTACATTTACGATTGTAAAGTAGCAATACCGTGCCTTTAAAAATATGGTCCTTCATTTCCTACAGTGTTTTAACCATTGTTTACTTTGTGAAACTGGTGCAGCCAGTGCAATTATGGAGTTAAACTTGCGCTAACCTATTCAATATTGGTTAGCACGAGTTTAACCCTTATTTTTAGCACAGCACACGTGGGTTAATCAGGCCCTTATAGGGAAGTTCACCCAGAGTCGCAACTGCTCTGGGCAAATCTCCCGTACGGGATTTAGCAGTGGCTGCGTGGCTCTGGGTGAATCTCACAGTGACATAAGTATTTAACGCCAGCTATTAGTGGCATTAAATACTTACGTCTTAAAGAGCCACGCAGCCTCTGGTAAATAGGTTGGCGACCGCTGTGCAAGTTCCTGTTCTGGATCTCGCGCAGCCGCCGCAAAGCAAGCCTTAACGTTGCGCTAACTGAGCGTAAATCAGTTAGCGAAACGTTATGAAGGGGCAGGAGTGTTGTGCGCTGGCAGTGCTCCTGGGTAAATCGCCACAATGGTGTCTTATAAACAGGCAATGTGTAAAAGTATGATTATTTGCATGTGGAATGTTAGTATTTAAACCTTTCTTAAAGGGCATGTCCACCCCCAAATCTAAAATTTGACCCAGTGCTGGCTACTTTATATAGTTTTAAAAAATCCTTACCTTGCAATTGTGCTCCTCATGGTTTTCCTGCAGTTCATGTCCAAAGTGCAGAAAACTGAAGAGTAGTGGCTGTCTTCCTGTCCAAATGTCTCTGCCTTCTGTGATGCCTCCTGAAGGGATGCTGACATCTGCAAGGGAGCCCTTTTCCCCCCTTCCCTTTGTATCCCATCTTGCTGCCCCTTACATAGTAACATAGTAATTAAGGTTGAATAAAGACAGACGTCCATCAAGTCCAACCTATTCACTTTTTGTTTTTTTTTTAACCCTACCTAACAGTTGATCCAGAGGAAGGCAAAAAAAACCCAGCTAAAAAGGGGGAAAAAAAATCCTTCCTGTCTCCAAACGGCAATCGGAAAGTATCCCTGGATCAACCAGATCTATATGCATTAATACCAGTAATTCTCAATATTTTTTAGTTTTAGAAACTTATCCAGGCCTTTATTAAAGTTATTCATTGAACTTGCCATTACCACATCTGCTGGAAGACAGTTCCACAGTTTCACCGTTCTCACTGTAAAGAAACCTCTCCTAACCTGAAGATGAAACTTCTTTTCTTCCAACCTTAAAGGATGTCCACGTGTCCTCTGATATGACCTATTAGTGAACAATGCACCAGAGAGCTCATTGTATGGGCCATTAATATATTTGTACAAGGTTATCATGTCCCCACGCAACCGCCGCTTCTCCAATGTAAACAGCCCTAACTTGTCTAATCTGCCTGCATATTCAAGCCCCTCCATTCCCCTTATTAATTTAGTTGCCCTTCTTTGAACTGCCTCAATTTCCAAGATGTCCCTTTTGTATATGGGATTCCAAAACTGCACCGCATATTCCAAATGAGGCCTTACCAGTGCCTTGTAAAGAGGGAGAATAATATTTTTCTCTCTTGAATCTATTCCCCTTTTTATACAAGACAATATCTTGCTAGCTCTAGCTGTTGCTACCTGGCATTGTTTGCTACAGCTAAGTCTGTTATCTACCAGAACCCCCAAATCTTTTTCCATTACAGATGAACTTAACACAGAGTTATTTATGGTGTAGATGGCACAGGGATTATTAAATCCCAAATGCATCACCTTACATTTATCTACATTGAATCTCATCTGCCATTCTGCTGCCCATTTTGATAATCTATCTAGGTCTGCTTGCAGCACTTGCACATCATTGGAAGTTTCCAAAGCTCTGCATAATTTAGTGTCATCAGCAAACACAGAGACCTTGCTCTCAATGCCCCCTTCTAAGTCATTTATAAACAGATTAAACAGAAGCGGCCCCAGTACAGAACCCTGAGGCACTCCGCTTAGAACTTTAGCCCACATAGATGTAGACCATTAACCACCACTCTCTGTTTGCGGTCCAATAACCAGTTCTCTATCCATGAACAAATGTTTTCTTCAAGGCCAACAGTCCTCAGTTTATACATTAGTCGCCTATGTGGCACAGTATCAAAAGCTTTTGCAAAATCCAAATATACCACATCCACTGCTGTGCCTGAGTCCAACTTCTTACTCACTTCTTCATAAAAACCAATTAAATTTGTCTGGCATGATCTATTTCTCATAAATCCATGCTGACTACTACTAATAAGATGATCTCTGGAGACAAAGTCAAGGATATGATCACTTAACAAAGTTTCCATCACCTTTCCTACCACTGATGTTAGGCTTACAGGTCTATAGTTTCCAGGCTGGGAACGACTACCTCTTTTGAATATTGGTATTACATTGGCTTTTTTCCAATCCAGCGGCACATCCCCAGACAAAAGCGAATCTGAAAATATGAGAAACAGTGGTCTAGCTAGAACTGAACTAAGCTCTTTTAAAATCCTAGGATGCAATCCATCTGGTCCTGGGGCTTTATTGATATTAACTTTGTCTAATTGTTTCCGTACCATATCCTCCGTTATCCAATGTGAAAACTTTTCATTTCTTCCCTGCATATTGCTACAATCCCTACTGTAAGGACAAGGATTCTCAACAGTTAAAAACCGATTGTAAAAAAACGGTTTAGCAGATTAGCCTTTTCGGCATCCTCACAACCACCTCAGCTCCATTATTTAATGGTCCCACATTCTCAGTCCTCATCTTTTTACCATTTATATACTTAAAAAAAAATTTGGGGTTGGACTTGCTTTGTTCGGCAATCGTATTTCATTTTCTATTTTAGCTAGTTTAATTGCTTTCTTGCACTCTTTATTACAGCTTTTGTACTCCCCGTAAGCCTGTTCTGTGCCTTCTGTTTTCAAAATTTAAAAGCCCTTTCTTTTTTTCCATTTCCCTTTTTACCTGAGCATTAAGCCATGCAGAGGACTGGACCTAATTTTTTTACACTTGTTACCTAAAGGTACCGATTTGGAAATGTAATAGTTTAATATCCTTTAAAAGTGGTCCACATCTGCTCAGTTTCTTTACCTAGAAACAGTTCCCCCCAGTCTATGAGCAGGAGCGATTCCTTTAAAAGCATAAAATTAGTTCCTAAGTTAAAAGTTTTTGTTAAGCCAGTGCACTTTAGTTTTTTGCAACCTATATTAAATGACACTATCATGGTCACTATTCCCTAAGCTTCCCATTACCTTCATCTCCATAATGAGCTCAGGGTTTAGAAATCACCAGATCCAACAACGCATTCTGTCTAGTAGGAACTTCTACCATCTGTGAAAGAAAATGCTCATATAGAAAATTTAAGAACTTTATACCTTTAAGGTGTGGCAGTTCCTTACTCCAATCTATGTCAGGGTAGTTAAAATCCCCCATGATCAGAACATGCCCCATACCAGCAGCCTTCGCAACTGCATATGGAGATTCATTTCCACCTCTTCCTCGGAATTTGGCGGCTTATAAACATACTCCAACAATTAATTTACCTATCTTGCTTCCTGTACACAGTTCTACCCATAATGTTTCTGCCGTATCTTTGCTCCCCCATCTATTCCATCTTTTAAATTTGGCTTCAATTCCTGTTTAACATACATACATCTCCTCCTCCTTTCTTATTAACTCGGTCATGTCTAAATAAGGAGTATCCTTCAATATTTACTGTCCAGTCGTCGTGTGAATCATTAAGCCATGATTCTGCTATACAATTACATCATACCTTTCCTTTAATGCTATTATTTCAAGTTCGCCGGTTTTTCCAGCCAGACTCCTTGCATTTGTAAACATACATTTTAGATTATCAATTGTTTTACTTCTATACATGGTCGTACATGCCTCCTTATCCTCTATGCTCCCCCCTCCCCCTTCTACCTCCCTCCATTGTTGTTACTAGCCCCAGATCCCTAACTTCCCTATCTACCCCTGTGTAGTTAAACATTCCCTCCCCCCCATAACTAGTTTAAAATCTCTCAACCCCCTAGCCATCTTCTCCCCCAAAACAGCTGCACCATCACCATTAGGTGCATCCGTCTCTACTAAAGAGCCGTAGCCAACAGAAAAATCAGCCAGTTCTCTAAAACCCAAACCCCATCTCCTTAACCACCCTCTTAGCACGCTTATACTCCTGAGCTCCCGTGGTTCCTAGGTAGCACGTGGCTGCGGTAGTATTCTGAAATCACTACCCTGGAGGTCCTTGCTTTTAACTTGGCCCCTAATTCTCGGAAATCATTTTTAAGGACCTCACCTTCCCCCTGAACTTTGTCATTGGCACCAATGTGAACCAAGACCGCCGGGTCACTCCCAGCCCCACCCAATAATCTGTCTACACGATCCACCACATGTCGAACCCTAGCACCAGGCAGACAACACACTGTTCGGCATGTAGGGTCTTGGTGACAGATTACCCTCTCTACCCTTGTAATAATGGAGTCCCCTACCACCTGCCTCTCCTTCCTAGCCCCCAGTTCTCCCTCCCTTGTATTGGAGATGGCCGTCCCCTGGGTGCTCAAGGGAAAGGCCCGCTCCATACATGCTGCTTCCGAGCCATCGACCTCCACATCTTCGCCTAAAATGGCAAATCTGTTGGGATCGACCAGCTGGGAAGAAGCACCCCTATCCTTCCGTCCCCTACTTCCCCTGGTGACCCTTACAAATCTATCTTCCTTCTCCACCTTATCTGCCCCATGTCCACCCTCCAGTTTACTGCCCCCTGCCAGTACCTGCATTTCCCCCAGATTTGCCAAGCCCTGCAATGCTGCAAGTTTACCCCTTAGACTCTGGACCTCAGATTCCAAATGGGCAACCCACTCACATCTGACACATACATAGGTCCCTTGGGGCGGCTGCTCCAAGATCCCATACATGCGGCAGGATGCACATTGCACGGCCCCAACAAAACTGTCCATACTAAACAGCAATACACACCAGAGACACAGGAACAGCAATACACAGCAGAGACACAGCAATACACAGCAGAGACACAGCAATACACAGCAGAGACACAGCAATACACAGCAGAGAAATTGCAATACACAGCAGAGAAATAGCAGTGTTGTTCTTAATCGCTTTCTTGTTTTAAACGCTTTCGTTTTTTAACGCTCTCAATTCCCTTAAAAACACAAAAATCCCTTTAAAACAGAAAATCGCTCAAGAGCTTGATCGCTCTGGAGAAATGACTTAAATGAGGTTCAAAACCACAGAGCCAACAGCCCTTCTCCTAGCGTCAAATGCTTTTCATATAATGATCATTATGCTTGCCCATCCCCAACCACCATTTTAATACTAAAAAAAACCTTTCCGATTTATACTTACAGCCCTTCTCTCCCGCGCCTATCTTCACAGCTGGCAGCCGCGTCTGTGATTGGTTGACTGGCAGCCAATCGGATGCGGCTGCCAGTCTGGCCACTCTCTGCGTTTTCCTGTTAGCAGAGAGGGGAGAAGAAGCTGTGGGAGTGAAGGGGCTGTAAGTAATGTTCAGAAATAATTTTTTTAGTGTTATTATGGATGTTGGAGCTGAGCAACCCTAAAGATCATTATTCGTTTTTTAGGTGGACATGCCCTTTAATAAATACCTAAAATTTTATAATACTAAATATAAAATGTCATTGTTACTTAGTGATTTTGATTTAAAGTCGGCTATATATATTTTGTTTTACAGAGCTCCACTTGGAAGAGATATTTCTGAAAATGTGAGAAAAGCTGCAATTAAAGTGCCTCCTTTACGAAAAATATGCTGCTAAAATCAAATCTAATGTTTGCTGTGTTTACAATTTTACTGTAAATATAGTTGCTTAATTATTGGTGTTCTGCCTACCTAAAGCATTTTTATTTAATGTAATGGCAACCATGTCACCCCAAGTTATCATGTAGAACAGGATAGTTTAGAATAGGTTTATGATCCACCCCTCCCCTTTAATTGTAATATCTTTCAACTGTAAATTATATTGTTATAAGCGTTGTGTTGTAACATGGAAATGGTTCCCCCTTGTACACATAATGCACACTGTACCAGGATAGTCTTTGATAATGCTGTGTCATGCTGCTGAGCTCTAATGTGCAGGGGGTGGAGAGCGAGGTGCATAAACACTGAATGCCGGTCAGTAACTTGAAACTGGGGCAAGAGACAGGAAGATTGCTGCGAGTTAGTGTTATGGGATTAGGGAGGGGAAAGCACGGTATGTCATTCTGCAAAGGATCTGTTTGGAATGTGTGTGTGTTTGGGGGGGGGGGGGCTGAAGTGTGGAGCTGTTGTTTGATACATTACCATTTACAATTGCTAGCATTTGTCATAATTAATTAGATACATATTTAGTCATGAGATTACATTTAACCAATCACTGTTTAGAATTTAGCTCCAGATCATTGAGAGTTAAAACACTGTTCCCCTTATTCATGAACTTAAATTTGGACTTTAGTGGGCTTTCTTTTTTTCAATAAAAGTTCTTATTGTTAAAAATTGTGCAAATTTTTGCCCCATCCAATCAGATGTTAGCTTTCAAATGTTAAATAATATTTGATTGGTTGAGGAAAAATTGGCTCCATTTTTAACTAAGAACTTTTATTGAATCTGCCTGTAAATTTGCAATGAATAAGACCACCTTAACATTCCCCACTTGTGGTCATAACCATGACAAAAAACTAATCTTTTTCCCTAAGATGGACAATAACAACAGAGCTACTATGCCCCAGAGAGAGTCTGACTCTGAAACCAAGAATCCCATCCCAGACCATGATTCACATCATTAGCCTGAAAGAAGATTCAGGATGCACTCTGTGTCATTGACCACCCAATCTACCCTGATTATTCCAAATTTAGATTATTAAACACTTGCAAGAAAACATATTTGTTATAACCCACACCTAATAGATTCCATTCTGTCTGACGCTTAAGTTGTCTCCTTAATCATATGTTTTTCATATACACTCCTTTCTGATTGGAATATGTATATGCTTTCTTTAAAGCTTGAATTTTATCCCATTTACACTTAGCAATAATACCAAAAGATACACTGTAAAGGGGTGTATTATCCTTTATATAATATTCCTGCTTAAAAAGTATCTTTGCTTTAATTTTCAAAAGTGGGGAGAAATAGCCCACAATTTCAAAACAAAGGAGCTGTAGATCCTGAGAAATTGTTGTTTGAAATTAATTAATTGATACACCTGTCACTCACACCAGAATCTCCTGGCAGAAATTAAAGGTTTTTTTGGGTAACTGCAAACATAATTCCTGAGAGCACATTACCAGTGGCAATTGAAAGAGGCCCATATGAGTGGGGAATGTGTGCAAGTCTGTGGAGGTTACTTAATATTGGTGACTGTGATAGGAATGTAAGTACTGCATTTTGTACAGTGTAAAAATTGTAAATTACGTTTCTGCAAATTGTAATCTTTGAGTAAAGTGCCCCAACAAACACATTTTTCAGTGTACTTAACTTAACCAAAAATGCTTCTAAACTTACACAGCAAGATCCCTCACTGGAGTTCTTTCTTCTCCTCTGCAGCTTCCCAGTCTGGCAGTTGGTAAAAGGCATGACGCTTACAAGGCTAATTGCTGACATATCCAAAGCGTCAGAAAAGAAGCCTCCTCTGCTAATGTGGGGTGCGTAAACTGCAAATACAGGAGATTGCAGAAGAGACTTTCACCAGCGGGTGAGGGATGGGGCTGTTTACACAAGGGTAAGGTTAAAAGCTTTTTTAGAATAGCAAAGTATGTGTTTAGGGAGCCTTAAAGAGTATCTCCACCTTCTAAATAGTTTTTTTATATAATGTAGGGCACCCCTGCCCATGTTAGATTGCTAAAAAAAAAAAAAAAACTCTACTTATAGCTCCTCGCTGAGAGGCAGTCATTCACAGATGCGACTGCCAGCAATGCTGTGGGAGTGAAGGGCGGTAAGTAGAGTTCTGATTCTTGTTTTAGCAATCTAATATAACGGTTGGGGGTGGGCAGGCATGCCCTACATTAAAGAACTTTTTATGCTAGGTAACGGGAAGCCATGGAGGGATCAGGAGGGGGGGGGTATCGACTCCTCTGCGCATGCCTCTGTCCTCTCAGAGGACAGAAAGGAGACAGAAACATTTCCCACAGGAAGAAACCTCCTACTCTTCAGTTTCCTGGGCTTTGGACAAGCACAGCAGGAGAACCATAAGGAGTAGATATGTAAGGTAAGGATTCTTTTAAACTACACAGTGGGGCCAGTAGTGGGTTAAATTTTAGTTTTGGGGTAGAGATACCCTGGGTATCTCCACCCCAAAATTTACTTTTTTTCTGTAGTATAGGGACCACCCTCCCAACCCTAACAGCCCTGTTGAAAAACTTAAAGTGCCCAGTAACGTACTTACCAACCTACCAACCTTCTGCCTCTAGTGCTACTTGCTGGGCCAGACCAGCAGATGGGTCCTTGATTGGCTGAGCGTTTACCAATCACAGATACAGCTGCCGGCTATGGAGTCGAGGGAACGAAGGCTGGTAAGTACGTTTTTGGACACTTTTTTTAAGGTTTAAAAATGGTGGTTAGGGTTGGTTTCACTACAGAAAGAAGTATATATTTTTTTAAGAATATCTGCAATGACGCATGCGAGATACCTTTCTCCTCTGCTCCATATGGTTGTCCTTTAGTTCCTATTCACAGTCCAGGAAACTGAAGAAAAGGAGCCTTCGGGCACGGACACACTGCAGCGCAAACGCAATCGCACATGGAATCGCATGCGATTTTGTTGTGTTTGTGCATGCGTTTTCTTCATTCTGTATAGGAAACCACATGCGATTGTGATTAAAAATGCGGAAAGCAAATTGCAATCGCAACACACTCTAAAACGTGCATTTTTGGTGCATTGCCGCGTTTTCAATGATTGGAAAAAAACGCAAATGCAGAAAAATTGCAGCAGTGTGACCTAGCCCTTCCTGTATGTAAAAATGTAGGTATCTTTGAACACTAAGGGCTAGGCCACCCTGCTGCGATTTTTCTGCGTTTGCGCTTGAGTTTGCAAATGTGTTTGCATTTTTTTCAAATCATTGGAATCACGGCAATGCACAGAAAACGTGCGATTGCGACTTGCGTTCCGCATTTTAAATCACAAGCGGTTTCCAATACTTAATGAAAAAAACGCATGCGCAAATGCAACAAAATCGCATGCGATTCCGTGTGCGTTTGCATTGCAGTGTGGCCGTGCCGTAAAAGAATAATAGATAGGCACATTCACACACCTGCTAGTTATCACCGTTACTGCTACGTTCAAACCCCATTCCAAAGAGCCAATAGTCACTGCAGAACAGAAAGAGGAACCAGAACGCTACACCAATGAGCAGGTGATTAAAGGGGAGAACCCCTATACTTTATTCAGACATAAGGCAATCTAACATTTCAGGGGGACCTTGTTTATTGTTATCCCTGATGAAGGGTGGATACACACACCCCCCCCTGAAACTTTGGATTGCTTTACTGAATAAACTATAGGGGTTCTCCCCTTTTATCACCTGCTCATCCATGTTGCGTTCTGTTTCCTCTTCCTGTCTTGAAGTATTTTTTAATACCACATAGTGGCAGTGGGTAAAATTTTAGTTTTGGGGGTAGAATTTACTACGTTAAGTAGTATGTAAAATTAAATTAAACTGGTGGACAAGCCCTTTAATATTGCATGTGCAGAATTTGCCATAGATATTTGCCATAGATCTTTGCTATGTTTTAATAATGTTGTGCAATTGGAGCAAATGCAATTTGCAAACAAAAAACTGAATTGCATGCACTACGAAAACGGACAAGATTTGAAATTTTGTTGTATGTATGTGTTCCCCAGACCATTACGCTAACATACTATTGCTATTTATACCTTCAATTTAATCTGAACTTTGTGATCCTATTTTAACTCCCATTGTCTTCTATAGGTCTGTTTTAAAAAAAAAAAAATTAAAAAAAAATGGAACAGAATTCTTTTGAACATCTATTCTAGAGAGTTCTTATTTAAAGGGCAAAATATACCCTAAAAACACATGTATAATTCTAAAAGAGGCAAGAGCAAGTTTTCCTACCTCCCTTCTGCTTTAATTCAAAGCATGGGTGTAGTGTGTATGGGTTTGGGGCTTAATTCCTCCATTAATAAGGTAAATGGAGGTGCTTGACTGAATGAAGACAATTCGATAAGTTTGGACTATTCACACTGGAGAAGAGGCACTTGTGTGAGGATATCATCATTTTATACAAATAAATAAATTGTTTGGTACAATTAACTGTCGGGTGCATATACCGGTGAATCATATCTGAGGACAAGCAGCAGAGACGGACTAAGATCAAATGAGGCCCTGGGCAGAGCTGACATTTAGGCCCCCTCTATCTATATCAGAGTCGTCCAGCTGCAGATATCCAGAAGTTTGGAAACTACAAATCCCAGCATGCCTTGAATGATAACTAGTAATGGTGGGTGGCCACTGGTTGGACATCTGTTTTTATATTCTTGTTTACTGCTGCCTAGGTCATTACCCAGTGTCAGCCCTCCAGATCATATGCCAGTGTTGTAAGCCCTCCACAGCATTACCCAGTGTTATAAACCCTCCAGATCATTACCCAGTGTCATCAGCCCTCCAGATTACTAGGCAGTGTTAAGTCAGCCCTCCAGTTTATGTCTGTTAGTTATCTTAACCACATCATACACTTGCAGGCAACCATGTAAAATGGCAATAGTAAATGGGCATAACTTTATATTTGTGACCATAGCAAAGTGGGTGTGGTCAATAATTTTGCGATCTACCGGGAAAGGGCCACTTGGTTGTATTTTTCCCCCAGGCCAAAAGGTCCCAGTCATCCCCTGTTTCTGAGCTTATTTTATTACGGTGTCCATTTTAGTGTATGGAGCAATCCTTGCCATTTCTCATGTATCAGGTATATGTTATCATGGATCGGGTATCATTTATCATGTATCAGTTGTCAGGTATATATATCAGGTATCAGTTATCATGGATTGGGTATCATGTTTCAGTTATCAGGTATCAGTTATCATGTATTAGGTATCAGTTATCATATATCATGTATTAGTTATCATGGATTGGGTATCATTTATCAGGTATCATGTATCGGCTTTCATAGTAAAAATAAGCTCAGATAGTAGCTGTGTCACCCATAATGTCATTTGAATAAAAAATAGTTGTGCAAAAAAAAATTCAGCTACCCTCTGAGCTTATTTTTTTATTATATCATTTTTTTATATAATCATATTGGATGTAACAGTCTGCAGAAAAATTATGATTGTGACTCTGATAACTGATACCTGATAACTGATGACGGATATCTAAAGTCTGATACATGATGCCTGATACCTGAAACATGAGTTATTTTAACTTACAAAACCCTCTCCGTGGCTACCTGTCAATTCCTGGTAACATCTGTCAGTCACAGCAGCTTTACTGCCAGCGTCTGTCTCCTCTGCTGCTGTGTGTGCTTGTAACCAGCTTGCAACAGCAGAGGAGGCATGGACCAGGCGGTCCCCAACTTTGCCCTAACTAATCAGATGTTAGCTTTCAAATGTTAAATAAGATCTGATTGGTAGGGGCAAAATTAGCACCATTTTATTGAATCTTTATTGAATCTTACTGAATATCTTTCTATACCCCTAGCTGTGGCTGCTCCTCGCTGTTTTCTACAATTATCTACTAGTTTGTTATTTAGTAGTACTCCCAGAATTCTTTTCCAATAGAAAAGCACAGGCACATATATAGTATAGTTGTAACAAATGGCCAGACGGCCGGTGGTACTTACAGTACGCTTTTAGGAGGAGGCTGATAGTCCGGAATGTGAAGGACTCAGAGGCTGCTGGGAACTGTAGGCTGGAACCAGGAACTAGGTGCTGCTGGGGACTGTAGGCTGGAAACAGGAACAAGGTGTTGCTGGGAACTGTAGGCTGAAAACAGGAGCAAGGTGCTGCTGGGAACTGAAGGCTGGATACTGGAAACAGGTAAGGTAGGTAACTGGATACAGATGAGGTGAGTAGAAGGATACTGGATACAAGCAAGGTAGTCACTGGAGACAGGCTAGGTAAGTACTGGATACCGGATACAGGTAAGGTAGTCACTGGAGACAGGCAAGGTAAGTACTGGATACTGGATACAGGCTAGGTAGGTACTGGAGACAGGCAAGGTAAGAACTGGATACTGGATACAGGCAAGGTAGGTACTGGATACTGGATACTGGCAAGGTAGGTACCGGAGACAGGAAAGGTAAGTACTGGATACTGGATACAGGCAAGGTAGGTACTGGATACTGAATACAGGCAAGGTAGGTACCGGAGACAGGCAAGGTAAGTGCTGGATACTGGATACAGGCAAGGTAGGTACTGGATACTGGATACAGGCAAGGTAGGTACAGGATACTGGATACAGGCAAGGTAGGTACCGGATACTGGATACAGGCGAGGTAAGTAGTAGGAGCAGGAGTGGAGCAGGATCCAAGGCAGGTGAGTAAGGAGCCAGGGGTAGCTAATGCTACTATCGGGCGCCGGGTCCAGGAGGACACCAGCTTTTAAATCGGAGCGGCAGGTAAGTTCGTGACAGTACCCCCCCCCTTACGGGGGGCCACAGGACCCAACGGGCCAGGTTTCCCTGGAAAACTCCTATGGAAAGCTCTGACTAGACGAGGAGCGTGCACATCAGCATGTTTAATCCAAGCTCTTTCTTCTGGACCGAACCCTTTCCAGTGGACCAAATACTGAAGAGACCTCCTCCAGAATCTAGAGTCCAAGATTTTCTTAACCTCAAACTCCTGCTGACCATCAACGGAAATTGGAACCGGAGGTAGTAACGATGTGGAATACTGATTAGAGCATACTGGCTTGATGAGGGAAATATGAAACACATTAGGAATCTGCATGCTGGAAGGAAGTTGGAGGCGAACAGCCACTGGACCAATTAATTCCAGGTTAGGAAAAGGACCAATAAATTTGGGTCCCAGTTTAGAGGAAGGAACCCGTAGGTTAATATGAGCAGAGGAGAGCCACACTTTATCTCCAAAAGAATAAGCTGGGGGTTCTCTACGTCTCCTATCTGCTGCAGTTTTTTGTACCAAAGCAGATTTCTGAAGGCTGATTTCCGTAGCATGCCAGATGGGCCGCCGAGTCATTGGCAGCAGGTACTTGTGTGAAAAGAAAATCCTGAGGAAAACATCTAGGATTCGTCCCAAACACACACAAAAAAGGAGATTTCCCAGTAGAAGCATGAGGTGAATTGTTATGGGCAAACTCAGCCCAAGGCAGAAGGTCGGCCCAATCATCCTGAGTATAGGAAATGTAACAACGAAGATATTGTTCCAAAGACTGATTAGTGCGTTCCGTAGACTGTGGGTGGTAAGCCGAGGAGAATTGTAACTTGATGTTCATGGACTTACAAAGTGCCCTCCAAAATTTGGAAACAAATTGAGAGCCTCTGTCAGATACAATTTCAGAAGGGAGTCCATGAAAGAGGAAGATATGTGAAATAAATAGTTGAGCTAACTCCGTTGATGATGGTAGTTTGGGGAGGGGTACAAAATGGGCCATTTTGCTGAAGCGGTCTACTGTCACCCATATAACCGTGTTTTTCTTAGAAGGTGGAAGTTGAACAATAAAGTCCATGGATAGATGGGTCCAAGGTCTGGACGGAATGGGGAGGGGTTGAAGAAGACCACAGGGGAGGGTTCTAGAAGACTTGGATTGAGCACAGCTGGTACACACTTGAATAAAAGTCTTTAACATCTTTCTCATTTTGGGCCACCAAAGGGAACGGGCAAGAATATAAAAAGTTTTGTTAACCCCAGGATGCCCGGCTTGCTTGGAACAGTAAGTATGAAGAAGGATAGCTTTCCGAAGTGAAACAGGAACAAAGATTTTGCCAGAGGGGTGTCTGGAGGAGCAGAATCTGTGCGCTAACAAAGTTGAGGAGATATAGAAGCCAAGATTTTAGTGGTTGGAATAATGGAGCCCTTATCTTCATTAATACAGTCGGAAGCAACAAATGATCTGGACAGGGCATCAGCTTTCTTGTTTTTGGAACCAGGTTGGTAAGTGATAACGAAGTTAAACTGGGAAAAGAATAAAGACCACCGTGCTTGACGGGGATTTAACCTTTTGAGATTCTGGATGTATTCGAGATTTTTATGGTCGGTAAGGATGGTGATAGGTACAGATGTGCCTTCCAATAGATGACGCCACTCCTCGAGGGCCAGTTTGATGGCAAGAAGTTCCCTATTTCCAACATCATAGTTTCGCTCGTTGGGTAGAAACTTCTTAGAGAAATAAGCTCAGGGATGGAGTTTCCTTTTAGGGCCTTGTCTTTGGGAAAGGACGGCTCCAGCGCCCAAGTCCGAGGCATCAACTTCGATGTAGAAGGGAAGACTAGGATCTGGATGTACTAGAACAGGAGCATCAGCAAAGGCCTCCTTGAGTTGTTTGAAGGCTTCGAGGGCTGCAGGGGTCCATGAATGAGGCTTACCACCTTTACTGATGAGGGCTAATATCGGAGAAATTATTGAAGAGAACCCTTGAATGAATTGTCTGTAGTAATTGGCAAACCCAATGAACCTTTGAATAGCTTTGGTTCCCATAGGAAGAGACCAATCTTGAAAGGCCGAAACTTTAACAGGATCCATCTGGAACCCTTGCGCAGATACGATGTAGCCTAGGAAGGGTACTTGTGAACACTCAAACAGACACTTTTCCAGTTTGGCATAAAGGCTATTCTCTCTCAGACGTAGTAACACCTGTTTAACATGGATGCGGTGTGAGGGCAGATCTTGAGAAAAGATTAAAATGTCATCGAGATATACTACTACAGAGATTCCCAACATATCCTGGAAAATGTAATTTACAAATTCTTGGAACACCGCTGGAGCATTACAAAGGGCATTACGAGATATTCGTAGTGACCGTCCCTAGTGTTAAAGGCGGTCTTCCACTCGTCACCTTGGCATATACGGATCAGATTGTATGCCCCCCGAAGATCCAGTTTGGTAAATATTTTAGCCCCTTTTATCTGGTCAAACATCTCAGAGATGAGAGGGAGAGGATACCGATTCTTTATTGTGATTTTATTTAACCCACGGTAGTCGATACAGGGTCGTAAACCTCAGTCTTTTTTTTCAACAAAAAAGAACCCAGCTCCAGCAGGGGAAGTGGAAGGTTGTATGAAACCCCTAGACAAATGTTCAGTAATGTACTCTTTCATGGCTAGAGTTTCTGAGGGAGACAGTGGGTATGTGCGTCCCCGAGGAGGCATAGTACCAGAAGGAAGATCGATGGGGCAATCGTAGAAACGATTCGGTGGTAGCTTCTCAGCTCGCTTTTTACAGAACACATCAGAGAAATCGTGATAACATTTCTCTGATGTGTTCTGTATTTTCACAGGTAATGGTAGTGCAATGAGTAGAAAGGCAATTTTTGAAACAGAAGGGGCTCCAAGACTTGAGTTCATTGTTAGACCAATCTATAACAGGGTTGTGAAGTCTGAGCCATGGAAGTCCGAGAATTAGGGGAGCAGAAGGGCTTTGGATGACAAGAAAAGATAAATGTTCTTGGTGGAATATGCCAATGCGGAATAGGACTTCGTATGTAGATTTGGAGATGAATTCTGAAGCCAACGGGTTATTGTCAATAGCCAGAACTCGAAGGGGTTGCTGCAAGTGAAGGAGAGGAAGCCCCAATTGTGCTGCGTAGGTAGAATCGATGAAATTTCCAGCGGCACCAGAATCGACAAAGGCCTGGGAGGAAAAAGTTTTACCATTACAGGTGATAGTAGCTGGTAGAAAGAGTTTCAGTGGTTCAAATTTGGCAGGAGACTTAACGTTACCTAGAAGGAGCTCCTCCTTAACTTCTAGGTCCTGGAGTTTCCCAACTTCTGGGGACAATTTCTTACAAAGTGTCCTTGCCCAGCACAATAGAGACAAAGTCCATTGGTACGTCGGCGTGATTTTTCCTCGGGGGATAGATGAGTGCCGCCAATTTGCATCGGCTCTTCACCCGAAGATATGGGTTGCGGAAAGGGCTGAGCAGGCCTAGGAAAGGTCTTAGGGAGGTTGGAACGAGCTGCAGACCTTTCTGCCTGCCGTTCACGGAAGCGGGTATCAATTTGTATGCATAGTGTAATCAAGTCTTCCAATGGGACAGGTAATTCCCTAGATACTAATTCGTCCTTGAGGCGATCAGAGAGTCCCTGCCAAAAGGCTGCAGTAAGTGCCTCATTGTTCCAAGAAGTCTCCACAGCAAGGGTACGAAATTCGATAGCATATTGACCCACGGAACGTGACCCTTGGCGGAGCTGCATCAAATGGGAGGAGGCAGTAGAGGTTCTTCCTGGAGCATTGAAGACCTTGCGAAACATACTCAGGAAGTCAGTAACATTATAGACTAGAGGATCGTCTCTTTCCCATAAAGGAGAAGCCCAGGCCAGCGCATTGCCCTCCAACAAGGCGATGATGTACCCAACCTTTGCACGATCTGATGCAAAATGAGATGGTTGAAGTTCAAATTGGATTCTGCACTGATTAATGAACCCACGGCAGGCTTGGGTATCACCATCAAACCGCAAGGGTGGAGGTATGCGGGGCTCTCTCCGAAGAGAAGGATCACCGGATCCGGCCGTCGAAGGAGGTGGCGTAGAACTCAGAGCAGAGGCAGCAGCTGGGGGTAGCCGGACAGCAAGGGAATCCATGAACTGAGCCAACTGGCCCTGATGATGTTCGAACAGGTCCATGCATTTGGACAAAGCTTGGAGAGTTTTATTCAACTCGGCCATAGCCCCCTCAGGCGTTTCCATGGCCCGATAGTACTGTAACAAATGGCTGGACGGCCGGGGGTACTTACAGTATGCTTTTAGGAGGAGGCTGATAGTCCCGAATGTGCAGGACACAGAGGCTGCTGGGAACTGTAGGCTGGAACCAGGAACAAGGTGCTGCTGGGGACTGTAGGCTGGAAACAGGAACAAGGTGTTGCTGGGAACTGTAGGCTGGAAACAGGAGCAAGGTGCTGCTGGGAACTGAAGGCTGGATACTGGAAACAGGTAAGGTAGGTAACTGGATACAGATGAGGTGAGTAGAAGGATACTGGATACAAGCAAGGTAGTCACTGGAGACAGGCTAGGTAAGTACTGGATACTGGATACAGGTAAGGTAGTCACTGGAGACAGGCAAGGTAAGTACTGGATACTGGATACAGGCAAGGTAGGTACTGGAGACAGGCAAGGTAAGTACTGTATACTGGATACAGGCAAGGTAGGTACTGGATACTGGATACTGGCAAGGTAGGTACCGGAGACAGGCAAGGTAAGTACTGGATACTAGACACAGGCAAGGTAGGTACTGGATACTGGATACAGGCAATGTAGGTACCGGAGACAGGCAAGGTAAGTACTGGATTCTGGATACAGGCAAGGTAGGTACTGGATACTGGATACAGGCAAGGTAGGTACAGGATACTGGATACAGGCAAGGTAGGTACCGGATACTGGATACAGGCGAGGTAAGTAGTAGGAGCAGGAGTGGAGCAGGATCCAAGGCAGGTGAGTAAGGAGCCAGGGGTAGCTAACGCTACTATCGGGCGCCGGGTCCAGGAGGACGCCGGCTTTTAAATCTTCGCACCGCCTGGCGTGTCGGCGTCGTGACGTCCGCAACGCCGCCCACCCAGAAGTGCAGAGCGGCGCGGGACCGGAGCGGCAGGTAAGTTCGTGACAATAGTATAGCATAGTATAGTATAATATTTGAGGTTAAATAAAGACACACTTCCATCCAGTCCAACCCATCTAGCAATACTCTTATTAACTGCCTGTTTATCCAGCGGAAGGCAGTCAGAAATACCCCTGGATCAACTCTACTTTATGTATCAATACCAGTAACTTGCAACATTCCTTGTTTGCAGAAACTCATCCAGGTTTTTTTTTAATCTTTCCAATAAACCTGCCATCACAACATCCATTGGAAGACAGTTCCATAGCTTTACCCTTCTCACAGTGAAAAACCCTTTCCGAACTTGAAGCCTTAACTCAAGTCTTAAGGGATATCCGCATGTCCTCTGACATGTTTTATTGGTGAACAATGCCCCAAATAGTTTAATGTTTGGCCCGTTAATGTATTTACACAAAGTAATCATATCCCCACGCAAGCGCCTTTTCTCTACACATAAAACATAGTTGTAACTTATCCAATCTCTCTTTATATTCAAGCCCTCCCAATCTCCTTATTAATTTAGTTGCCCTTCTCTAAACCCTTTCCATTTCAGAATGTCCTTTTGTACACATGTTATCCACCAAAACCCCAAGATCGTTTTCCAACAGGGATTCACTTACCACAGAGCCATTTATAGTATAAGCAGCACAACAATTTTTACGTCTGAAATGCATCACCTTACATTTCTCAACATTGAATCTCATTTGCTACTTAGTTGCCCAATGTGATAATCTATCTAGATCCGCCTGCAATGATTGCACATCCTCTGAAGCTTTTAATGGTCGACAGTTTTTTGTGTCATCAGCAAACACAGAAACCTTGCTGACAATACCCACTTCTAAATCATTAATAGATTAAATAGAAGTGGCCCCAACACAGAACCCTGTGGCACCCCACTTAGCGCTTTAGTCCATACTGATGAAGCCCCATTAACAACTACTCTCTGTATCCTAATAATCAACCAATTCTCTATCCATGTGCCTCCCCAGACCAACAGACCTTAGCTTCCACATTAGTCGCCTATGGGGGACTGTATCAAAAGCCTTTGCAAAATCCAAGTATACTACATCCATTGCTATGACAGAGTCTAAATTTCTACTTACTTCCTTATAAAAGACAAACAATTTAGTTTGGCAAGATCTATTCCTCCTAAATCCATGCTGGTTACTACTTATAATGTCACTCTTTGAAACATACTCTAGAATATGGTTCCTATTAAACTTTCCAGTATCTTCCCCACCACTGAAGTTAAACTTACAGGCTGTAATTACCGCCGCTGTGAACGACTACCCTTTTTTGAATTTAGAATAACATCAGCCTTTTTCCAATCCAGAGGCACACCTCCGGACATGAGGGAATCTGCAAAAATAAGAAACAATGGTCTAGATAAAACTGAAATTAGCTACCTAAGGACCCAAGGATGTATTTTATCTGGTGCAGGAGATTATTGCTACTATACTCTATGATATCTCTACTTGGATCTTCTATAGTGTATACAGAGGTAAAAAAAATATTCAAGGTATTAGATTCATCTCCATCCTCCGTAACCAATTATCCCCCTTAATAAATGGCGCCACATTTTCAGTCCTTCTTACTATTAACATACTGAATACATTTTTTAGGATTAATGATGCTTATTTCAGCTATCCTAACTTCATTTTTAACTTTAGCTAGTTTGAATCTTTCTTACTTACACACACCTTGTTACAGTTTTATAACCCTTAAAGACCCTTTCCGTTCCTCTGACTTAAGGTTTTAAATGCCTTTTTCTTCCTTTCTATTTCCCTCTTTACATCAGAAATCAGCCACATGGGCGCGGATTTTATTATTTTTTTTTAACTTTATTTCCCAGGGGTATAAACACAGTCCACTTCTGTTCAGTACCTTTACCTGATAATACCTTATCCCAGTTGACATGCTAAAGAGTTACTTTTAATTTCGGGAAAGCAAATCCCAGGTTAAAAGTCTTTGTTAATCCATGCGCACTTTCCCTTTCATAAACATATACTAATGGGATGGAATGGGGGTCTGGACGCTTTTTGGCTCTGTTCTGGCTGCCGAACGGGGTCTGGACCCCTTTGGCTCTGTTCTGGTTGCCGGAAAGGGGGTCTGGATGCTTTTTGGTCTGTTCTGGATGCCGGAACAGGGGTCTTGGACCCCTTTGGCTCTGTTTTGACTGCCGGAATGGGGTATGGCTGCCGGAACGGGGGTCTCAACATCTTTGGCTCTGTTCTGGCTGCCGGAACGGGGGTCTGAAGGATTTGGCTCTGTTCTGGCTGCCGAAAGGGGGTCTGGACCCCTTTGGCTCTGTTCTGGCTGCCGAACGGGGTCTGGATGTTTTTGGTTCTGTTTCTGGGTGCCGAACAGGGGTTTGTACCTTTACCTCTGATAATACCTTAGTCCCAGTTGACATGCTAAGAGTTACTTTTAATTTCGGGAAAGCAAATCCCAGTTAAGTCTTTGTTAATCCAGCGCACTTTCCCTTTCAATAACATATACTAATGGGGATGGAATGGGGGTCTGGACACTTTTGGCTCGGTTCTGGCTGCCGGAATGGGGGGCGTCTGGATGCTTTTGGCTCTGTTCTGACTGCCAGACGGGGTCTGGATGCTTTTGGCTCTGTTCTGGCTGCCGGAACGGGTCTGGATGCTTTTGGCTCTGTTCTGGCTGCCGGAACGAAGGGTCTGAATGCTTTTGGCTCTGTTCTGGCTGCCGGAACAGGGTCTGGATGCTTTTGGCTGTGTTCTGGCTGCCGAAAGGGGTCTGGATGCTTTTGGCTCTGTTCTGGCTGCCGGAACGGGGGTCTGGATTTTTTTTGGTTCTGTTCTGGGTGCCGGAACGGGGGTCTGACCCTTTTGGCTCTTTCTGGCTGCCGAACGGGGTCTGGATGCTTTTGGCTCTGTTTCTGGCCGCTGAACGGGGGTCTGGACCCCTTTGGCTCTGTTCCGGCTACCAGAAAAGGGGTCTGGATGCTTTTGGCTGTGTTCTGGCTGCCGAAACGGGGGTCTGGATGCTTTTGGCTCTGTTCTGGCTGCCGGAATGGGGGTCTGGATGTTTTTGGTTCTGTTCTGGGTGCCGGAACGGGGGTCTGGACCCCTTTGGCTCTGTTATGGCTGCCGGAACGAGGTCTGGATGTTTTTGGTTCTGTTCTGGGTGCCAGAACGGGAGTCTGGACCCCTTTGGCTCTGTTCTGGTTGCCGGAACAGGGGTCTGGATGCTTTGGGGTCTGTTTTGGATGCCAGAACAGGGGTCTGGACCCCTTTGGCTCTGTTTTGACTGCCGGAATGGGGGGTCTGGATGCTTTTGGCTCTGTTCTGACTGCCGGAACGGGGGTTTGGATGCTTTTGGCTCTGTTCTGGCCGCCGGAACGGGGGTCAGGACGCTTTGGCTCTGTTCCCGGCTGCCGGAACGGGGGTCTGGATACTTTTGGCACTGTTATGGCTGCCGGAACAGGGGTCTGGATGCTTTTGGCTCTGTTCTGGCTGCCGGAACGGGGTCTGGATGCTTTTGGCTCTGTTCTGGCGGCCGAAAGGGATCTGGATGCTTTGGCTTGTTTGGCTGCTGGAACGGGGGTCTGATGCTTTTGGCTCTGTTCTGGCTGCGGAACGGGGTCCTGGATGCTTTTGGCTCTGTTCTGGCTGGCCAACGGGGGTCTGAAGGATTTGGCTCTGTTCTGCTGCGCCGAACAGGGGTCTGGACGGCTCTTTGGCTCCTGTCGATTGCCGAACGGGGGTCTGGACTCCTTTTGGCTCTGTTCGGCTGCCGGAACGGGGGTCTTGGATTTTGGCTCTGTTCTGGTGCCGGAACGGGGGTCTGAACCCCTTTGGCTCTGTTCTGGCTGCCGGAACGGGGGGTCTGGATGTTTTTGGTTCTGTTCTGGGTGCCGGAACAGGGGTCTGGACTTCTTTGGCTCTGTTTTGACTGCCGGAATGGGGGGTCTGGATGCTTTTGGCTCTGTTCTGACTGCCGGAACGGGGGTCTGGATGGTTTTGGTCTCTTGTCTGTGCCCGCCGGAACGGGTCGGACTCCCTTTGGCTCTGTTCCGGCTCCCGGAACGGGGTCTGGATGCTTTTGGCTGTGTCTGGCTGCCGAAACGGGGTCTGGACTCTTTGGCTCTGTTCTGGCTGCTGGAACGGGGTCTGGAATGCTTTGGCTCTGTTCTGGCTGCCGGAACGGGGGATCTGGATGCTTTTGGCTCTGTATGGCTGCCGAACGGGGGTCTGGATTGTTTTGGCTCTGTTCTGGTGCTGGAACGGGGGCTTTGGCTCTGTTCTGGTTGCCGAACGGGGTCTGGAGATTTTGGGTTCGTTTTGGAATGCCGGAAAACGGGGTCTGGACCCTTTGGCTCTGTTTCTGACTGCCAGAAGCGGGGGTCTGGATGCTTTTGGCTCTTGTTCTGCTGCCGAAACGAGGGTCTGGATCTTTTTGGCTCTGTTTCTGGCCGGCCGGAAGGGGTTCTGGACCCCTTTGGCTCTGTTCTGACTGCCGTGAACGGGGCTGCAACGGATTTTTGGCTCGTCTGGCTGCCGGAAACGGTGGTCCTGGGGACCCTTGGCTCTGTTCTGGCTGCCGGAACGAGTTTGTGTCATCAGCAAACACAGAAACCTTGCTGACAATACCCACTTCTAAATCATTAATAGATTAAATAGAAGTGGCCCCAACACAGAACCCTGTGGCACCCCACTTAGCGCTTTAGTCCATACTGATGAAGCCCCATTAACAACTACTCTCTGTATCCTAATAATCAACCAATTCTCTATCCATGTGCCTCCCCAGACCAACAGACCTTAGCTTCTACATTAGTCGCCTTACTGGCAAGGTAGTCACTGGAGACCGGCAAGGTAAGTACTGGATACCGGGAAGGTAGTCACTGGAGACAGGCAAGGTAAGTACTGGATACTGGCAAGGTATCACTGGAGACCGCAGGGTAAGTACTGGATCAGGCAAGGTAAGTACTGGATACTGGCAAGGTAAAGTACTGATACTGCAAGGTGGTCACTGGAGACAGGCAAGGTAAGTACTGGATACTGGCATTAAGTACTGGATACTGGCAAGGTAAGTACTGGATACTGGCAAGGTAAGTACTAGATACTGACAAGGTGGTCACTGGAGGCAGGCAAGGTAAGTATAGGAGGCAGGAGCGGAGCTAACAGCTACTATCGGGCGCCGGGTCCAGGAGGACCCAGCTTTTAAATCTTTGCGCCCACCCCGTAGTGCAGAGCGGCGCGGGACCGAGACGGCAGGTAAGTTCGTGACAGTACCCCCCCCTTACGGGGGGCCACAGGACCCAACGGGCCAGGTTTCCCTGGAAAACTCCTATGGAAAGCTCAGACTAGATGAGGAGCGTGCACATCACATGTTTAATCCAAGCTCTTTCTCCGGACCGAAACCTTTCCAGTGGACCAATACTGAAGAGACTCCTCCAGATCTAGAGTCCAAGATTTCTCTCAACCTCGAACTCCTGCTGACCATCCATGGAAATGGGAACCGGAGGTAGTAACGAGTGTGGAATACTGATTAGAGCATACTGGCTTGATGAGGGAAATATGAAACACATTAGGAATCCGCATGCTGGGAGGAAGTTGGAGGCAAACAGCCACTGGACCGATTAATTCCAGATAGAAAAGGACCAATAAATTTGGGTCCCAGTTTAGAGGAAGGAACCCGTAGTTTAATTAGAGCAGAGAGAGCCACACTTTATCTCCAACCGATAAACTGGGGGTTCTCTACTGTCTCCTATCTCCTGCAGTTTTTTGTACCAAAGCAGATTTCTGAAGGCTGATTTCCGTAGCATGCCAGATAGTGGTCATCTGGGCCGCCGAGTCATTGGCAGCAGGTACTTGTGTGAAAGGAAAATCCTGAGGAAAGCATCTAGGATTCGTCCAAAACACACACAAAAAAGGAGATTTCCCATAAAGCATGAGGTGAATTGTTATGGGCGAACCAGCCCAAGGCAAAGGGGTCCATTCATCCTGAGTATAGGAAATGTACACTGAAGATATTGTTCCAAAGACTGATTAGTGCGTTCCGTAGACCCATTGGACTGTGGTGGTAAGCCGAGGAGAAATTGTAACTTGATGTTCATGGACTTACAAAGTGCCCTCCAAAATTTGGAAACAATTGAGAACCTCTGTCAGATACATTTCAGAAGGGAGTCCATGAAAGCGGAAGATATGTGAAATAATGTTTAGCTAACTCCGTTGATGATGGTAGTTTGGGAAGGGGTACAAAATGGGCCATTTTGCTGAAGAGGTCTACTGTCACCCATATAACCGTGTTTTTCTTAGAAGTGGAAGTTCAACAATAAGTCCATGGATAGATGGGTCCAAGGTCTGGACGGAATAGGGAGGGGTTGAAGAAGACCACACAGGGGAGGGTTCTAGAAGACTTGGATTGAGCACAGCTGGTACCCACTTGAATAAAGTCTTTAACATCTTTTTCTCATTTTGGGCCACCAAAGGGAACGGGCAAGAAATTAAAAGTTTTGTTAACCCCAGGATGCCCGGCTTGCTTGGAACAGTGAGTATGAAGAAGGATAGCTTTCCGAAATGAAACGGTACACAGATTTTGCCAGAGGGTGTGTCTGAGGAGCAGAATCTTGTGGGCGCTTGGATCTTGGAACAAAGTTGAGGAGATATAGAGGCCAAGATTTATTGGTTGAAATAATGGAGCCCTTATCTTCATTAATCAGTCGGAAGCAACAAATGATCTGACAGGGCATCAGCTTTCTGTTTTTGGAACCAGGTTGGTAAGTGATGACAAAGTTAATCTGGAAAAGAATAAAGACCACCGTGCTTGACGGGATTTAACCTTTTGAAATTCTGGATGTATTCAGATTTTTATGGTCGTTAAGGATGGTGGTAGGTACAGAGGTGCCTTCCAATAGATGACGCCACTCCTCGAGGGCCAGTTTGATGGCAATAAGTTCCCTATTTCCAACGTCATAGTTTCACTCGTTGGGTAGAACTTCTTAGAGAAATAAGCACAGGGATGGAGTTTCCTTTAGGGCCTTGTCTTGGGAAAGGACGGCTCCAGCGCCCAAGTCCGAGGCATCAACTTCGATGTAGAAGGGAAGACTAGGATCTGGATGTACTAGAACAGGAGCATCAGCAAAGGCCTCCTTGAGTCGTTTGAAGGCTTCGAGGCTGCAGGGGTCCATGAATGAGGCTTACCACCTTTACTGATGAGGGCTAATATCGGAGAAATTATTAGAGAGAACCCTTGAATGAATTGTCTGTAGTAATTGGCAAACCCAATGAACCTTTGAATAGCTTTGGTTCCCATAGGAAGAGACCAATTTTGAATGGCCGAAACTTTAACAGGATCCTCTGGAACCCTGCGCGATACGATGTACCTAGGAAGGTACTTGTGACACTCAAACAGACACTTTTCCAGTTTGGCATATAGTTTATTCTCTCTCAGACGTAGTACAACCTGTTTTAACATGGATGCGGTGTGAGGGCAGATCTTGAGAAAGATTAAAATGTCATCGAGATATACTACTACAAGAGTTCCCAACATATCCCTAAAATGTAATTTACGAATTCTTGGAACACCGCTGGAGCATTACAAGGCCAAAGGGCATTACGATATTCGTAGTGAGTCTAGTGACCGTTCTAGTGTTAAAGGTCTTCAGTCCACGTCACCTTGGCGTATACGGATCAGATTGTATGCCCCCCAAAGATCTTGTTTGGTAAATATTTTACGCCCTTTTATCTGGTCAAACAGCTCAGAGATGAGAGGGAGAGAATCCGTTCTTTATAGTGATTTTATTTAACCCACGGTAGTCGATGCAGGGTCATAACCTCCGTCTTTTTTTTCAACAAAAAGAACCCACTCCCGCAGGGGAAGTGGAAGTTTGTATGAAACCCCTAGACAAATGTTCAGTAATGAACTCTTTCATGGCTAGAGTTTCTGAGGGGACAGTGGTTATGTGCGTCCCCGAGGAGGCATAGTACCAGAAAGAAGATTGATGGGGCAATCGTAGGAATGGTGCGGTGGAAGCTTCTCAGCTCGCTTTTTATAGAACACATCAGAGAAATCGTGATAACATTCAGGGAGGTTGTTCTCAGATTTTTTTTCACAGGTAATGGTAGTGCAATGAGTAGAAAGGCAATTTTTGAAACAGAAGGGCTCAAGACTTGAGTTCATTGTTAGACCAATCTATACAGGGTTGTGTAGTCTGAGCCAAGGAAGTCCGAGAATTAGGGGAGCAGAAGGGCTTTGGATGACAAGAAAAGATAAATGTTCTTGGTGAAATATTCCAATGCGGAATAGAATTCGTATGTAGATTTGGAGATGAATTCTGAAGCCAACGGGTTATTGTCAATAGCCAGAACTCGAAGGGGTTGCTGCAAGTGAAGGAGAGGAAGCCCCAATTGTGCTGAGTAGGTAGAATCGATGAAATTTCCAGCGGCACCAGAATCGCAAAGGCCTGGGAGGAAAAGTTTTACCATTACAGTGATAGTAGCTGGTAGAAAGAGTTTCAGTGGTTCAAATTTGGCAGAGACTTAACGTTACCTAGAAGGAGCTCCTCCTTAACTTCTAGGTCCTGGAGTTTCCCGACTTCTGGTTACAATTTCTTAAAAGTGTCCTTGCCCAGCACAATAGAGACAAAGTCCATTGGTACGTCGGCGTGATTTTTCCTCGGGATAGATGAGTGCCACCAATTTGCATCGGCTCTTCACCCGAAGATATGGGTTGCGGAAAGGGCTGAGCAGCCTAGGAGGTCTTAGGGAGGTTGAAACGAGCTGCAGACCTTTCTGCCTGCCGTTCACCGAAGCGGGTATCAATTTGTATGAATAGTGAATCAAGTCTTCCAATGGGACAGGTAATTCCCTAGAATAATTCGTCCTTGAGGCGATCAGAGAGTCCCTGCCAAAAGGCTGCAGAAGTGCCTCATTGTTCCAAGAAGTCTCTAGCAAGGGTACGAATTCGATAGCATATTGACCCACGGAACATGACCCTTGGCGGAGCTGCATCAAACGGGAGGAGGCAGCAGAGGTTCTTCCTGGAGCATCGAAGATCTTGCGAAGCATACTCAGGAAGTCAGTAACATTATAGACTAGAGGATCGTCTCTTTCCCATAAAGGAGAAGCCCAGGCCAGCGCATTGCCCTCCAACAAGGCGATGAGGTACCCAACCTTTGCATGATCCGATGCAAAATGAGATGGTTGAAGTTCAAATTGGATTCTGCACTGATTAATGAACCCACGCAGGCTTGGGCATCACCATCAAACCGCGAGGGTGGAGGTATGCGGGGCTCTCTCCGAAGAGAAGGATCACCAGATCCGGCCGTCGAAGAGGTGGCGTAGAACCTGGAGCAGAGGCAGCAGCTGGGGGTAGCCGGACAGCAAGGGAATCCATGAACTGAGCCAACTGGCCCTGATGATGTTCGAAGAGATGGGGACTGTATCAAAAGCCTTTGCAAATCCAAGTATACTACATCCATTGCTATGACAGAGTCTAAATTTCTACTTACTTCCTTATAAAAGACAAATTTAGTTTGGCAAGATCTATCCTCCTAATCCATGCTGGTTACTACTTATAATGTCACTCTTTGAAACATACTCTAGAATATGGTTCCTATTAAACTTTCCAGTATCTTCCCCACCACTGAAGTTAAACTTACAGGCTGTAATTACCGCCGGCTGTGAACGACTACCCTTTTTTGAATATTAGAATAACATCACCTTTTTTCCAATCCAGAGGCACACCTCCGGACATAGGAATCTGCAAAAATAAGAAACAATGGTCTAGATAAACTGAAATTAGCTACCTAAGGACCCAAGGATGTATTTTATCTGGTGCAGGAGATTATTGCTACTATACTCTATGATATCTCTACTTGATCTTCTATAGTGTATACAGAGGTAAAAAAAATATTCAAGGTATTAGATTCATCTCCATCCTCCGTAACCAATTATCCCCCTTAATAAATGGCGCCACATTTTCAGTCCTTCTTACTATAACATACTGAATAACATTTTTTAGGATTAATGATGCTTATTTCAGCTATCCTAACTTCATTTTTAACTTTAGCTAGTTTGAATGCTTTCTTACTTACACACCTTGTTACAGTTTTATAACCCTTAAAGACCCTTTCCGTTCCTCTGACTTAAGGTTTTAAATGCCTTTTTCTTCCTTTCTATTTTCCCTCTTTACATCAGAAATCAGCCACATGGGCGCGGATTTATTATTTTTTTTTAACTTTATTTCCCAGGGGTATAAACACAGTCCACTTCTGTTCAGTACCTTTACCTGATAATACCTTATCCCAGTTGACATGCTAAAGAGTTACTTTTAATTTCGGGAAAGCAAATCCCAGGTTAAAAGTCTTTGTTAATCCAGCGCACTTTCCCTTTCAATAACATATACTAATGGGATGGAATGGGGTCTGGACGCTTTTGGCTCTGTTCTGGCTGCCGGAACGGGGTCTGGACCCCTTTGGCTCTGTTCTGGTTGCCGGAAAGGGGGTCTGGATGCTTTTGGGTCTGTTCTGGATGCCGGAACAGGGGTCTGGACCCCTTTGGCTCTGTTTTGACTGCCGGAATGGGGGTATGGCTGCCGGAACGGGGGTCTCAACATCTTTGGCTCTGTTCTGGCTGCCGGAACGGGGGTCTGGAAGGATTTGGCTCTGTTCTGGCTGCCGGAAAGGGGGTCTGGACCCCTTTGGCTCTGTTCTGGCTGCCGGAACGGGGGTCTGGATGTTTTTGGTTCTGTTCTGGGTGCCGGAACAGGGGTTTGTACCTTTACCTGATAATACCTTATCCCAGTTGACATGCTAAAGAGTTACTTTTAATTTCGGGAAAGCAAATCCCAGGTTAAAAGTCTTTGTTAACCCAGCGCACTTTCCCTTTCAATAACATATACTAATGGGGATGGAATGGGGGTCTGGACACTTTTGGCTCGGTTCTGGCTGCCGGAATGGGGGGCGTCTGGATGCTTTTGGCTCTGTTCTGACTGCCAGACGGGGTCTGGATGCTTTTGGCTCTGTTCTGGCTGCCGGAACGGGGTCTGGATGCTTTTGGCTCTGTTCTGGCTGCCGGAACGAAGGGTCTGGATGCTTTTGGCTCTGTTCTGGCTGCCGGAACAGGGTCTGGATGCTTTTGGCTGTGTTCTGGCTGCCGAAAGGGGTCTGGATGCTTTGGCTCTGTTCTGGCTGCCGGAACGGGGGTCTGGATTTTTTTTGGTTCTGTTCTGGGTGCCGGAACGGGGGTCTGACCCTTTTGGCTCTGTTCTGGCTGCCGAACGGGGTCTGGATGCTTTTGGCTCTGTTTCTGGCCGCTGAACGGGGGTCTGGACCCCTTTGGCTCTGTTTCCGGCTACCAGAAGGGGTCTGGATGCTTTTGGCTGTGTTCTGGCTGCCGAAACGGGGGTCTGGATGCTTTTGGCTCTGTTCTGGCTGCCGGAAGGGGGTCGGATGTTTTTGGTTCTGTTCTGGGTGCCGGAACGGGGGTCTGGACCCCTTTGGCTCTGTATGGCTGCCGGAACGAGGTCTGGATGTTTTTGGTTCTGTTCTGGGTGCCAGAACGGGAGTCTGGACCCCTTTGGCTCTGTTCTGGTTGCCGGAACAGGGGTCTGGATGCTTTGGGGTCTGTTTTGGATGCCGGAACAGGGGTCTGGACCCCTTTGGCTCTGTTTTGACTGACGGAATGGGGGGTCTGGATGCTTTTGGCTCTGTTCTGACTGCCGGAACGGGGGTTTGGATGCTTTTGGCTCTGTTCTGGCCGCCGGAACGGGGTCGGACGCTTTGGCTCTGTTCGGCTGCCGGAACGGGGGTCTGGATCTTTTGGCTCTGTTTTGGCTGCCGTAACGAGGGTCTGGATGCTTTTGGCTCTGTTCTGGCTGCCGGAACGGGGTCTGGATGCTTTTGGGCTCTGTTCTGGCGCCGAACGGGGTCTGGATGCTTTGGCTTGTTTGGCTGCTGGAACGGGGGTCTGGAATGCTTTTGGCTCTGTTCTGGCTGCGGAACGGGGTCCTGGACTGCTTTTGGCTCTGTTCTGGCTGCCAACGGGGGTCTGAGATTTGGCTCTGTTCTGCTGCGCCGAACAGGGGTCTGGACGGCTCTTTGGCTCCTGTCGATTGCCGAACGGGGGTCTGGATCTTTTGGCTCTGTTCGGCTGCCGGAACGGGGGTCTTGGATGTTTGGTCTGTTCTGGTGCCGGAACGGGGGTCTGAACCCCTTTGGCTCTGTTATGGCTGCCGGAACGGGTCTGGATGTTTTTGGTTCTGTTCTGGGTGCCGGAACAGGGGTCTGGACTTTGGCTCCTTTGGCTCTGTTTTGACTGCGGAAATGGGGGGTCTGGATGCTTTTGGCTCTGTTCTGACTGCCGGAACGGGGGTTTGGATGGCTTTTGGTCTCTTGTTCTGTGCCCGCCGGAACGGGTCTGGACTCCCTTGTTGGCTCTGTTCCCGGCTCCGGAACGGGGTCTGGATGCTTTTGGCTGTGTCTGGCTGCCGAACGGGGGTCTGGATGCTTTGGCTCTGTTTCTGGCTGCTGGAACGGGGTCTGGAATGCTTTGGCTCTGTTCTGGCTGCCGGAACGGGGGATCTGGATGCTTTTGGCTCTGTATGGCTGCCGAACGGGGGTCTGGATTGTTTTGGCTCTGTTCTGGCTGCTGGAACGGGGGTCTTTGGCTCTGTTCTGGTTGCCGAACGGGGTCTGGAGATTTTGGGTTGTTTTGGAATGCCGGAAAACGGGGTCTGGACCCTTTGGCTCTGTTTGTGACTGCCAGAAGGGGGGTCTGGATGCTTTTGGCTCTTGTTCTGCTGCCGAAACGAGGGTCTGGATCTTTTTGGCTCTGTTTCTGGCCGGCCGGAAGGGGTTCTGGACCCCTTTGGCTCTGTTCTGACTGCCGTGAACGGGGCTGCAACGGATCTTTTGGCTCGTCTGGCTGCCGGAAACGGTGGTCCTGGGGACCCTTGGCTCTGTTCTGGCTGCCGGAACGAGTGTTCTGGCTGCCGGAACGGGGGTCTGAACCCCTTTGGCTCTGTTCTGGCTGCTGGAACGGGGGTCTGGAAGGATTTGGCTCTGTTCTGGCTGCCGGAACGGGGGTCTGGACCCCTTTGGCTCTGTTATGGCTGCCGGAACGGGGGTCTGGATGTTTTTGGTTCTGTTCTGGGTGCTGGAACGGGGGCTTTGGCTCTGTTCTGGTTGCCGGAACGGGGGTCTGGACGATTTTGGGTCTGTTTTGGAATGCCGGAAAAAGGGTCTGGACCTCTT
>CM033477.1:85323417-85333476 GCA_019447015.1 Hymenochirus boettgeri
AAAACGGGTTATGGCATGCTTTTGCACTGTTATGGCCGCCGGAACGGGGGTCTGGATGCTTTTGCCACTGTTTGCGCTGGTGGAACGGGGGTCTGGATTTTTTTGGCTCTTTCCTGGCTGCCAGAACGGGGTCTGGATGCTTTTGGCTCTGTTCTGGCTGCCGGAACGGGGTTCTGGATGCTTTTGGGTCTGTTCTGGCCGCCGGAACGGGGGTCTGGACTCCTTTGGCTCTGTTCTGGCTGCCGGAAGGGGGTTGCTGCTTTTGCACGTTATGGCTCGCCGAAGGGGGGTCTGGATGCTTTTGGCTCTGTTCTGGCTGCCGGAATGGGGGTCTGAACCCCCTTGGCTCTGTTCTGGCTGCCAAAACGGGGGTCTGGAAGGATTTGGCTCTGTTCTGGCTGCCGGAACTGGGGTCTGGACCACTTTGGCTCTGTTCTGGTTGCCAGAACGGGGGTCTGAACCCCTTTGGTTCTGTTCTGGCTGCCGGAACGGGGGTCTGGATGCCTTTGCCACTGTTATGGCTGCCGGAATGGGGGTCTGGATGCTTTTGGCTCTGTTCTGGCCGTTGGAATGGGGGTCTGGACCCCTTTGGCTCTGTTCCCGGCTGCCGGAACGGGGGTCTGGATACTTTTGGCACTGTTATGGCCGCCGGAACGGGGGTCTGGACCCCTTTGGCTCTGTTCCCGGCTGCCGGAACGGGGGTCTGGATACTTTTGGCACTGTTATGGCTGCCGGAACGGGGGTCTGGAAGGATTTGTCTCTGTTCTGGCTGCCGGAACAGGGGTCTGGACCACTTTGGCTCTGTTCTGGTTGCCAGAACGGGGGTCTGGACTCCTTTGGCTCTGTTCCGGCTGCCGGAACGGGGGTCTGGATCCTTTTGGCACTGTTCTGTCTGCCGGAACGGGATCTGAACCCCTTTGGTTCTGTTCTGGCTGCCGGAACGGGGGTCTGGAATGATTTGGCTCTGTTCTGGCTGCCGGAACGGGGGTCTGGACCCCTTTGGCTCTGTTCTGGCTGCCGGAACTGGGGTCTGGATGTTTTTGGTTCTGTTTTGGCTGCCGGAACAGGGGTCTGGATGCTTTTGGCTCTGTTCTGGTTGCCGGAACGGGGGTCTGGATGCTTTTGGCTCTGTTGTGGCCGCCGGAATGGGGGTCTGGATGCTTTTGGCACTGTTATGGCTGCCGGAACGGGGGTCTGGATGCTTTTGGCTCTGTTCTGGTTGCCGGAACGGGGGTCTGAACCCCCTTGGCTCTGTTCTGGCTGCCAGAACGGGGGTGTGGAAGGATTTGTCTCTGTTCTGGCTGCCGGAACGGGGGTCTGGACCACTTTGGCTCTGTTCTGGTTGCTGCAACAGGGGTCTGGACCCCTTTTGCTCTGTTCCAGCTGCCGGAACAGGGGTCTGGATGCTTTTGGCACTGTTATGGCTGCCGGAATGGGGGTCTGGATGCTTTTGGCTCTGTTCTGGCTGCCGGAACGGGGGTCTGGACCCCTTTGGTTCTGTTCCGGCTGCTGGAACGGGGGTCTGGATGCTTTTTCCACTGTTATGGCTGCCGGAATGGGAGTCTGGGTGCTTTTGTATCTGTTCTGGCTGCCGGAACGGGGGTCTGGATGCTTTTGCCATTGTCATGGCTGCCGGAATGAGGGTCTGGATGCTTTTGTCTCTGTTCTGGCTGCCGGAACGGGGTCTGGATGATTTTAGCACTGTTATGGCTGCCGGAATTGGGGTCTGGATGCTTTTGGCTCTGTTCTGGCCGCCGGAACGGGGGTCTGGACCCCTTTGGCTCTGTTCTGGCTGCCGGAAGGGGGGTCTGGATGCTTTTGGCTCTGTTCTGGTCGCGCCGAAACGGGGGTCTTGGACCCTTTTTAGCGTTTTTCCGCTGCCGAACGGGGGTCTGGATGCTTTTGGCTCTGTTCTGGCCGCCGGATTGGGGGTCTGGACCCATTTATCTCTGTTCCGGCTGCCGGAACGGGGGTCTGGATGCTTTTGGGCACTGTTATGGCCGCCGGAACGGGGTCTGGGTGCTTTTGCCACTGTTATGGCCGCTGGAACGGGGGTCTGGATTTTTTTGGCTCTTTCCTGGCTGCCAGAACGGGGGTCTGGATGCTTTTGGCTCTGTTCTGGCTGCGACGGGGTCTGGATCTTTTGGTCTGTCTGCCTGCCGGACGGGGGTCTGGACTCTTGGTCTGTTCTGGCTGCCGGAATGGGGTCTGGATCTTTGGCCTGTTTGGCTGCCTAACGGGGGTCTGGATTTTTGGCTCTGTTCTGGCTTGCCGGAATGGGTCTGAACCCCTTTGGCTCTGTTTCTGGCTGCCAAACGGGGTCTGGAAGTATTTGGCTCGTTCTGCTGCCGTAACTGGGGTCTGGACCACTTTGGCTCTGTTCTGGTTTGCCAACGGGGTCTGACCCCTTGGTTCTGTTCTGGCTGCGGAACGGGGGTCTGGATGCCTTTGCCACTGTTATGCTGCCGGAATGGGGGTCTGGATGCTTTTGGCTCTGTTCTGGCCTTGGAATGGGGTCTGGACCCCTTTGGCTCTGTTCCGGCTGCCGGAACGGGGGTCTGGATACTTTTGCACTGTTTGGCCGCCGAACGGGGTCTGGACCACTTTGGCTCTGTCCCGGCTGCCGGAACGGGGTCTGATACTTTTGGCACTGTTATGGCTGCCGGAACGGGGGTCTGGACGATTTTGTCTCTTTTCTGGCTGCCGAACAGGGTCTGGACCACTTTGGCTCTGTCTGTTTGCCCTAACGGGGTCCTGAGCCTTTGGCCTGTTCGCGCCGGAACGGGGGTCTGGATCCTTTTGGCCGTTCGTCTGCCGAACGGTCTGACCCCTTTGGTTTCTTTTCTGGCTGCCGGAACGGGGGTCATGGAGATTTGGCTCTGTTCTGCTGCCGGAACGGGGTCGGACCCCTTTGGCTCTGTTCTGGCTGCCGGAACTGGGTCTGGATGTTTTTGGTTCTTTTTTGGCTGCCGGAACAGGGGTCTGATGCTTTGGCTCTGTTCTGGTTGCCGGAACGGGGGTCTGGATGCTTTTGGTGGCTCGGTTGTGGCCGCCGGAATGGGGTCTGGTGCTTTTGCACTGTTATGGCTGCCGGAACGGGGTCTGGATCTTTTGGCTTGTTCTGTGCCGGAACGGGGTCTGAACCCCCTTGGCTCTGTTCGGCTGCCAGAAGGGGGTTGAAGGATTTGTCTCTGTTCTGGCTGCCGGAACGGGGTCTGGACCACTTTGGCTCTGTTCTGGTTGCTCAACGGGTCTGGACCCCTTTTGCTCTGTTCCAGCTGCCGGAACGGGGTCTGGATGCTTTGGGCACTGTTATGGCTGCCGGAATGGGGTCTGGATGCTTTTGGCTCTGTTCTGCTGGCTGCCGGAACGGGGGTCTGGACCCCTTTGGTTCTGTTCCGGCTGCTGGAACGGGGTCTGGATGCTTTTCCCTTGTTATGGCTGGCGGAATGGAGTCTGGTGGCTTTTTGTATCTGTTCTGGCTGCCGGAACGGGGTCTGAGCTTTTTGCCATTGGTCATGGCTGCCGAATGAGGGTCTGGATGCTTTTTGTCTCTGTTCTGGGCTGCCGGAACGGGGTCTGGATGATTTAGCACTGTATGGCTGCCGGAACGGGGGTCTGGATGCTTTTGGCTCTGTTCTGGCCGCCGAACGGGGGTCTGGACCCTTGGCTCTGTTCTGGCTGCCGGAATGGTTTCTGTGCTGGATGCTTTTGGCTCTGTTCTGGCCGCCGGAACTGGGGTCTGGACCCCTTTGGTTCTGTTCCAGCTGCCAGAACGGGGTCTGGATGCCTTTGCCACTGTTATGGCTGCCGGAATGGGGGTTTAGATGCTTTTGGCTCTGTTCTGGCCGCCGGAACGGGAGTCTGGACCCCTTTGGCTCTGTTTTGACTGCCGGAATGGGGGGTCTGGATGCTTTTGGGTCTGTTCTGGCCGCCGGAACAGGGGTCTGGATGCTTTTGGCTCTGTTCTGGCCGCCGGATCAGGGGTCTTGACCCCTTTGGGTCTGTTCCAGCTGCCAGAACGGGGATCTGGATGCTTTTGGCTCTCTTTCTGCCGCCGGAACGGGGGTCTGGATGCTTTTGGCTCTATTCTGGCCGCCTGATCGGGGGTCTGGACCCCCTTGGCTCTGTTCCGGCTGCCGGAACGGGGGTCTGGATGCTTTTGGCACTGTTATGGCTGCCGGAATGGGGGTCTGGATGCTTTTGGCTCTGTTCTGGCCGCCGGAACGGGAATCTGGACCCCTTTGGTTCTGTTCCGGCTGCTGGAACAGGGGTCTGGATGCTTTTGCCACTGTTATGGCTGCCGGAATGGGGGTCTGAATGCTTTTGTATCTGTTCTGGCCGCCGGAATGGGGGTCTGGATGGTTTTGCCATTGTTATGGCTGCCAGAATGGGGGTCTGGATGCTTTTGTCTCTGTTCTGGCTGCCAGAACGGGGGTCTGGATGCTTTTAGCACTGTTATGGCTGCCGGAATGGGGGTCTGGATGCTTTTGGCTCTGTTCTGGCCGCCAGAACGGGGGTCTGGACTCCTTTGGCTCTGTTCTGGCTGCCAGAACGGGGGTCTGGATGCTTTTGTCTCTGGGTCTGGACCACTTTTGCTCTGTTCTGGCTGCCGGAATGGGGTCTGGATGCTTTTGGCTCTTTTCTGGCCACCGGAACGGGGGACTGGACCCCTTTGACTCTGTTTTGACTGCTGGAATGGGGTCTGGATGCTTCTTTCTCTGTTCTGGCTGCCGGAATGGGGGTCTGGATGCTTTTGGCTCTTTTCTGGCCGCCGGATCGGGGGTCTGGACCCCTTTGGCTCTGTGGCTCTGTTGTTCCAGTCTCTCTTCATATTTAAGCTTTCCCAATCAGTTTTTAGCACTGCTTTATGCATGTGTATAAAGCAGTGAGTGTGCACCAGTGTTCATTTACATGTGTGCTTGTGTGTATAAATGTAGGAATGTGTGTAGAGTTGTATGTGTATGTGTATGTATGTTGTACATAAATGTTTGGGAGTATATGGAGCCGAGTGTGTGTGTTTAGCATAATAGTGCTTATTAGTGCTTATATATATGTATGTATGTAAATTGTGTTTATGTATGTAAATGTATTTCTGTTCCTGTGTGGGCTTGTGTGTATCAGTGAGTGTGCAGCTGTGTATCTGTATGTTTGAATGTGCAGCAGTAAATGTCTGTGTAGAGGGTATATGTAGCAGATAGAGGGACAGGCAGAGGGACAGATGGAGGGACATGAAGAAGGACAGATGGAGGGACATGCAGAAGGAGAGATTGAGGGACATGCAGAAGGAGAAATAAAGGACAGGCAAAGGGACAGATAGAGGTACAGGCAGAAGGACAGATTGAGGGACAGGCAGAAGGACAGATAGAGGCACAGGCAGAAGAACAGAGAGAGGGACAGATAGCGGGACTGGCAGGACAGATATAGTATACCTATAATCAAAGCAAAACAATACTGTTCATTTGCAACTTATGAAGCTTATCTGAAGCTTATGTGAGTGGACACACTGACACTGGGGGTGGGAGGTGGGGTGCTGGGGCCCTACCTACTTTTGTGTGCTGGGAACCTACCTACTTTTATCTCTCTCTGTTACCCTACCTGTCCCTTTATCTGTCCCCCTGCCTGTGTCTCTCTCTGTCACCCTGTCTGTCCCTTTGCCTGTCTTATCTGTCCCTCTGCCTGTCCCACTATCCGTCCCCTGCCTATAGGACAGGCAGAGGGAAAAACATATAGAGGGACAGCAAAGGGGTCAGTAGATGATAGGCAGGAAGAGACAGGGGGACTGATAAAGGGACAGATTAGAGGTAGAAAGGCAGCAAGGACAGACGGGGCAGAATGAGGGACGGAGGGGCACACAGCTAGGGGACAGGAAAAGGAACAGATAGAGGGACAGGTAGAAGGACAGACAGGGAGACGATAGAAGGACAGGCAAGGGGACAGATAGGACAGGCAGAGGATAGATAGAGGACAGGCAGGGGGACAGACAGATAGACAAGGGACAGATGAGGGACAGAGGGGTGACAGAAGAGGGACAGGCTGGGGACAGATAGAGGGACAGGCTGGGAACAGATAGAAAGACAGACAGAGGAACTGATGGAGGAACAAGCAGGAGGGCCGATAGAGGGACAGACAGAAGGACAGAGAGGGTGACAGATAGAGGGAAAGGCAGGGACAGGGGACAGAAGAGGGAAGCTGGGGGACATAGAGGGACAGGCAGGGGGACAGATAGAGGGACAGCAGGGGACGCTAGAGGGACAGCAGGGACAGATAGAGGAACAGGCAGAGGAGGAAAGAGGGACCTGCAGAGGAACAAGCAGGAGGACCGATAGAGAGGGACAGGTAGGGGGATGTATAAGCGACAGGCAGAAGGACATACAGAGGGCAGATGGAGGGACAGGCAGGGGAACAGATAAAGGGACAGGTATAAAGACAGACCAGGGGGACAGATAGAAAGATAGGCAAGAAGACCGATAGAAGGACAGGCAAAGGAGCAAAGAGATGGAGTGGCAGGGGGCAGATAGGGGACAGGCAGGTTGACAAATAGAGGACAGGCAAGTGGACAGATAGAGGGCAGGCAAAGGAACAGATAGTGGGACAGGCAGGTGGACAAATAGGAGGACAGGCAGTGGACAGACAGAGGGGCAAGGAGGGGACCAGACAAAGGAACAGCAAGGAGGCAGATAGAGGGACAGGCGGGGGAGAGATAGAGGGACAGACAGGGAGACAGGTAGAGGGACAGGCAGGGGGACAGATAAAGGCACAGCAGGAGGCAGATAGAGGGACAGGCGGAGGACAGACAGGGGAACAGAAGAGGGGACAGCAGAGGGGACAGGAGAGGCAAGGAGGGGACAGGCGGAAGAAGAATAGAAGGACAGCAGAGGTGCAAAAAGATGGACAGGCTAGGGGGCGCAGATAGAGGACAGGAAGGGGGAAAGATAGAGGGACAGGCAGGTGACAGATAGAGGGACAGGCAGGCGACAGATAGAGGGAAGGCAGGGTTGACAGGAGAACAGCAAGGAGGCAGATAGAGGGACAGGCGGGGGAGAGAGAGGGACAGACAGGGAGACCGGTAGAGGGACAGGCAGGGGGACAGACAGAGGGGCACAAGAGGGGAAGACAGAGGGAGGACAAAGGGACAGCAAGGGACAGAAGATGGGCAAGGAGGGGGACAGACAGAGGGGAAGGAGGGGGACAGACAGAGGAACAGACAGGGGAACAGCAAGGAGGCAGATAGAAGACAAGCGAGGGACAGACAGGGGAGGGAACAGACGGGGACAGATAGAGGGAAGGCAGGGGACAGACAGAGGGCAAGGAGGGACAGGAAGGGGGCCAGACGGTGGCAAGGAGGGGACAGGCAGAGGGCCAGACGGGCCAGACAGAGGGACAGCAGGGGGACAGATAGAGGGACAGGCAGGGGGACAAGTAGGGGACAGGCAGGGGGACAGATAGAGGGAGGGAGGGAGGAAACTGACAAGGAGGCAGATTAGAGGGATAGGCGGTGGGCAGATAGAGGGACGGCAGGGAAACAGCAAGGAGGCGGGCAGATAGAGGAGATAGGCGGGGGACAGATAGAGGGACAGTCGGGGGATAGACAGAGTGGAACAAGGAGCGGGATAGGTAGGGAGACAGAGGATAGTAGAGGACAGTCAGGGGACGATAGAGGGACAGGCAGGGGGATAGACAGAGGGACAAGGAGGGGGACAGGTAGGGGGACAGACAGAGAACAGGAAGGGGGACAGACAGAGGGAAAGACAGAATAACAGAAAGGGGGACAGACAGAGGGACAAGGAGGGGGACAGATAGAGGGACAGGCAGGGGACAAGGGGGGACAGACAGGAAGACAGACAGGGGAAGACAGAGTGAGATAGAGGACGTGAGGGGCAGACAGACAAGGGACAACAAGAGACAGACAGAGGGACAGGCAGGGGAAAGACAGAGAGAGACAGGCAGGGGGAAAGACAGAGACAGGCAGGGGCAAGATAGAGGGACAGGCAGGGTGACAGAGAGGAGAGGACAGGAGGGCGACAGATAGAGGAACAGCAAGGAGGAAGATAGAGGGACAGGCAGGGGAGAGATAGAGGGACAGACAGGGAGACAGGTAGAGGGACAGGCAGGGGGACAGATAAAGGCACAGCAAGGAGGCAGATAGAGGGACAGGCAGAGGACAGACAGGGGAACAGATAGAGGGACAGGCAGGGGGGCAAGGAGAGGCAAGGAGGGGGGACAGCAGGAGACATTTAGAGGACAGGCAGAGGTGCAAAAAAGATGGACAGGCAGGGGGCAGATAGAGGGACAGGCAGGTGACAGATAGAGGGACAGGCAGGGCGACAGATAGAGGGAGAGGCAGGGTGACAGATAGAGGAACAGCAAGGAGGCAGATAGAGGGACAGGCGGGGAGAGAGAGGGACAGACAGGGAGACAGGAGGTAGAGGGACAGGCAGGGGGACAGACAGAGGGGCAAAGAGGGGGGAAGACAGAGGGACAGACAAAGGGACAGGCAAGGGGACAGAACGAGGGGCAAGGAGGGGGACAGACAGAGGGGGAAGGAGGGGACAGACAGAGGGACAGATGGGGAACAGCAAGGAGGCAATAGTATGGGACAAGTAGAGGGACAGACAGGGGGACAGATAGAGGGACAGGCAGGGGGACAGAGAGGGGCAAGGAGGGGGACAGGCAGGGGGCCAGACAGGGGCAAGAAGGGGGACAGGCAGAGGGCCAGATGGGCCAGACAGAGGGACAGGCGAGGGACAGATAGAGGGACAGGCAGGGGGACAAGTAGAGGGACAGGCAGGGGGACAGATAGAGGGAGGGGCAGGGAAACTGCAAGGAGGCAGATAGAGGGATAGCGCGGGGGACAGATGAGGGACAGGAAGGGAAACAGCAAGGAGGCAGATAGGGATGGCGGGGGACAGATAAGGGACAGTCAGGGGGGAATAGCAAGGGACAAGGAGGGGACAGGTAGGGGGACAGACAGAAGAACAGGAAGGGGACAGACAGAGGGACAGACAGAATAACAGGAAGGGGGACAGACAGAGGGACAAGGAGGGGGACAGATAGAGGGACAGGCAGGGGGACAAGGAGGGGGACAGGCAGGGGGAAGACGAAGAAACAGGCCAGGGGGACAGATAGAGAGACAGTGAGGGGGACAGACAGAGGACAACAAGGAGACAGACAGGACAGGAAGGGGAAAAGCAGAGAGACAGGCAGGGGGAAAGACAGAGGGACAGGACAGGGGCACCGACAGAGGTACAGGCACGGTAATAAGGGAGGGACAGAAGGAGATATAAAGTAGGTAGGGCCCCAGCACTCCCTCGTTGTTAAGGGCATGGTAACACCCTAAAGATAACCATTAATATAAGGTAGACCCAAATGCCATGGTATATCTTTAAAAAACAAATCCATATCATCTGTACAGCCATTTACGCCCTGGCACTCGCCTATCCAGCAAACTGGCTGGATAGCAGCCGATCTTGTGATTGGCTGAGAGGCAGCCATCACAGACACGGCTGACGGCAATGAAAGACCCTGCGGAAGAAGGGCTGTAAGTATGTTTCTATTTGTTTTTAAAACCAAATGCAGCGTTGGGGTTGGGCAGGGGGAGCTACCTATATTAAAGGATTTAATTATAGACCTGGGAGCGGGGAGGATAGATCGGATGATGGAAGGTAGGGGGGTAAAGGGCTCCCCTGCGCATGTCAGAAACAACTAAAGAAAAGATAGGGGCTTTGGGATTTGAAAACATTGGAAGGGAAGGCTCTGCCTGTCCCACTATCCGTCCCCTGCCTATAGGACAGGCAGAGGAACATATTGAGGGACAAGCAAGGGGTCAGATAGAGTGATAGGCAGAAGGACAGACAGGGGGACTGATAAAGGGACAGATAGAGGTAAAGGCAGAAGGACAGACGGGGCAGATAGAGGGACAGGCAGGGGCACAGCTAGGGGGACAGGAAAAGGAACAGATAGAGGGACAGGTAGAAGGACAGACAGGGAGACAGATAGAAGGACAGGCAAGGGGACAGATAGGACAGGCAGAGGATAGATAGAGGGACAGGCAGGGGG
>CM033477.1:85333656-85445722 GCA_019447015.1 Hymenochirus boettgeri
ACAGACAGATAAACAGAGGGACAGATAGGGGACAGAGAGGGTGACAGAAGAGACGTGACAGCTGGGGACAGCATAGATGGACAGGCTGGAACAGATAGAAAGTACAGACAGAGGAACTGATGGAGGGAACAAGCAGGAGGCCGATAGAGGGACAGACAGAAGGACAGAGAGGTGTACAGATAGAGGGAAAGGCAGGGACAGAAGAGGGACAGGCTGGGGGACATAGAGGGACAGGCAGGGGGACATAGAGGGACAGGCAGGGGACGATAGAGGGACAGGCAGGGGGACAGATAGAGGAACAGGCAGAGGGAGATAGAGGGACCTGCAGAGGAACAAGCAGGAGGACCGATAGAGGGACAGGTATGGGATGTATATACGACAGGTCAGAAGGACATACAGAGGGCAGTGGGGACAGGCAGGGGAACAGATAAAGGGAAAGGTAATAAAGACAGACCAGGGGACAGATAGAAAATAGGCAAGAAGACCGATAGAAGGACAGGCAAGGAGCAAAGAGATGGAGTGGCAGGGGCAGATAGTGGGGACAGGCAGGTGACAAAGTGACAGCAGTGGACAGATAGAGGCAGCAAGAGACAGATAGTGGGGAACAGGCATGTGGACAAATAGAGGGACAGGCATGTGGTCAGACAGAGGGGCAAGGAGGGGGACAGACCAAGAACGGCAATGAGGCAAAGAGGGACGGCGGGGGAGAGATAGAGGGACAGACAGGGAGAAAGGTAGAGGCAGCGGGGCAGAGTAAAGGCACAGCAAGACGGCAGATAGAGGTGACAGGCGGAGGACTACAGGGGAAACAGATAGAGGGACAGGCAGGGGACAGGATAGGCAAGGGGGGGACAGGCAGGAAGACATAGAAGGACAGGCAGAGGTGCAAAAGATGGACAAGGCTAGGGGGCAGAGGACCGGAAGGGGGAAAGATAGAGGACAGGCAGGGTGACAGCAGAGGGACAGCAGGGCGGACAGATAGAGGGACGGCAGGTGGACAGATAAGAACAGCAAGGAGGCAGAGAGGACAGGCGGGGGAGAGAAGGGACAGACAGGGAGACAGGTAAGGGACAGGCAGGGGGACAGACAGAGGGAGCACGAGAGGGAAGACAGGGGACGACAAAGGACAGCAAGGGGCAGAACGATGGGCAAGGAGGTGGGGACAGACAGATGGGGAAGGAGGGGACAGACAGAGGAACAGACAGGGAACAGCAAGGAGGCAGATATAGAAGGACACAGGAGGGCAGACAGGGGACAGATAGAGGGACCGGCAGGGACAGACAGGGGCAAGGAGAGGGACAGCAGGGGCAGACAGGCAGAGAGGGGGACAGGCAGAGGGCCAGACGGGCAGAAAGAGGGACAGGCAGGGGGACAAGAAGAGGGACAGGCAGGGGACCATAGGGGGGGGGGACAGATAGAGGGAGGGGTCAGGGAAACTGCAAGGAGGCGATATAGGGATAGGCGGGACATATAGGGGCCAGCAGGGAACCAAGGAGCAGATGAGGGATAGGGCGGGGGACAGATAGAGGGACAGTCAGGGGGATAGACAGAGGGACAAGGAGCGGGATGGTAGGGAGACAGAGGGATAGATAGAGGGACGCATGGTGGGAACAGAATAGGGACAGGCAGGGGGATAGAAAGAGGACAAGGAGGGGGGGACAGTAGGGGGACAGACAGAAGAACAGAGGGAACAGAAGGGAAAGACAGAATACAAAGGGGGACAGCGAGGGGACAATGGAGGGGGACAGACTAGGGGACAGGCAGGGACAAGGCGGGACAGACAGAAAACAGGCAGGGGCAGATAGAGGACAGGAGGGGACAACGAGGGACAACAAGAGAAACAGACAGAGGGACAGGCACGGGGAAAAGACAGAGACGGCAGGGGGAAAGACAGAGAACAGGCAGGGGGCACGAGATAGAGGGACAGGCAGGGTGACAGAGAGAGGGACAGCAGGGGGACAGATAGAGGAACGCAAGGAGGAAGATAGAGGGACAGGCAGGGGAGAGACAGAGGGCATCAGGGAGACAGGTAGAGTGGACAGGCAAGGGACAATAAGCACGCAAGGAGGCAATAGATGGGACAAGCAGAGGACAGACAGGGAACAGATAGAGGGACGGCAGTGGGGCAAGGAGGGCAAGGAGGGGACAGCAGAGACATTTAGAGGACAGGCAGAGTGTCAAGATGGACAGGCACGGGAGGCTAGGGGGACAGATAGAGGGACAGAGGGTGACAGATAGAGGGACAAGGCAGGGCGACAGATAGAGGGAGAGCAGGGTGACAGATAGAGGAACAGCAAGAGGCAGATAGATGGGACAGCGGGGGAGAGAGAGGGACAGACAGGGAACGTTAGAGGACAGGCAGGGGACAGACAGAGGGCAAAGAGGGGGGAAGAGAGGGACACAAAGGGACAGGCAAGGCACAGAACAGGGGCAAGGAGGGGGAAAAACAGAGGGGAGAGGAGGGGGCAGACAGAGGGACAGATGTGGGAACAGCAAGGAGGCAGATATAGAGGGACAAGCGGAGAGACAGACAGGGGGACAGATAGAGGGACAGGCAGGGACAGATAGGAGGGCAAGGGAGGGGGACAGGCAGGGGGCCAGACAGGGGCAAGGAGGGGGACAGGCAGAGGCCAGATGGGCCAGACAGAGGGACAGGCAGGGGACAATAGAGGGACAGGCAGGGGGACAAGTAGAGGGACAGGCAGGGGGACAGATAGAGGGAGGGGCAGGGAAACTGCAAGGAGGCAGAATAGAGGGATAGGCGGGGACAGATAGAGGGACAAGGCTGGAAACAGCAAGGAGGCAGATAGAGGGATAGGCGGGGACAGATAGAGGGCCATCAGGGGGGTAGATACAAGGGGACCAAGGATGGGGACGGTAGGGGGACAGACAGAAGAACATGGAAGGGGGACAGACGAGGGACAGACAGAGTAACAGGAAGGGGACAAGACAGAGGGACAAGAGGGGGAAGATAGAGGGACAGGCAGGGCTGACAAGGAGGGGGACATGGCAGGGGGACAGAAAGAGAACAGACAGGCATAGGGGACGATAGAGAGACAGTGAGGGGGACAGACAGAGGAAACAGTGGACATAGGGTACAAGGCATGGGAAAAGCGAGAATCAGCATGGGGAAAGACACAGAGCAATGACAGCAATGGGCACGACAGAGGTACAGGCAGGTAATGAGGAGGACAAGAAGGAGCATAAGTGTAGGTGGGGCCCCAGCACTCCCTCCGTTGTTAAGGGCATTAACCCCTAAAGATACCATTATATAAGGTTTAGACCCAATGCCATGGTAGCTCTGTTAAAAAACAACATCACAGTCTCTTGTACAGCCATTTACCCTCGGGCACTCGCCTATCGAAACTGGCTGGACATAGTCAGCCGCATCGTGGATTGGCTAGAGAGCAGCAATCACAGACACGGCTACGGCAATGAAACCTGCGGGAAGGGCTGTAGGATGTTTCTATTTGTTTTTTTAATCATGCAGGTTGGGTGGGGGGGAGCACCTATTATAAAGGATTTAATTATGAGACTTGGAGCGGGGAGGATAGATCCGGATGATGGAAGGTAGGGGGACAGGGCTCCCTGCCATGTCAGAAACGAACTACGAGACAGATCAGAGGCTGAACCATTGACAGTGAAGACAGTTACCTAACACTTTATTTTGGACTTGGACAGCCTACAAGAACATATGGAGCGGATGTAAGTAAGAATTTTTTAAACTTCACAGTGGGCCAGTAGTGGGGTAAATTTTAGTTTGGGTGGTGGACATCCCGTTAAGTCTCAAGGGAATTCTGATTCTTAAAACAATGATTCATTTTCGCTTCTTTATGATAAAGCATGTCTTTATGACTTCCACCCCTTTTTAGGTGTCTTAACTATCTCGTACACTGGAACATAAATTAGGTATAATATATATATATATATATTTATATATATATTATATATATATGACAGTATACATTACATTTTTTCTGACATGTTCTCTTTATCTCTCAATGATTTTTTTTTTTTCTTTATTTTTTTGTGATGTTTTACATATTTTCCCCATATTTAATAGATGGATCATGAGTTAAAGGGCAACTGTGGTCTCAAACAAGTAGGGTTAAATGAAAGCCTGCAGTATTTCCTTTACACTGACCAACAATCCCATCTCTGGCTGGAACCTGTGAGAAATTACATTGGGGTAATGTTCAAACTTCCTGCTTCCAGTAGGTTGAGTGACATCACCTTATCTCTGACACCCCTTTCCCCCGGGGAGAAGCATGCCCATTAAGACTAATTGTCTGTGGCAATCAGAAAGTACCTGAGAAAAAATTGACAGTTGAGAAGGGAGCCTTTAATGCAGGCAGAGGCTGGTCACATGCCTACAAGCGGTCACATGGCTAAATAGGAAGTAGTTCAACCAGAAGTTACATTGCTGAACATTTGCAGCAATAACTTCTCACAAATTTTATCTACAAAGATGTGATTTAGGTTTTATTTTGAAGGTATGATGGAAGGCTTTTTATATATTCTTACTAGTTTGGAAAAACTTGGCTGTGATTGCTAATTGATTTTTTCAGGGTACATAATTGCCACAGATTGTTGTATAAGTCTTTCTGAATTGAGAAGCCAGTTGGATGACTAGCGAAACTTCTTCAAGTTGATCTAATTATATACAAACAGATATACCATAACCTGATGTAATGAGAACCTTCACAAAACAACTAAGAATAAATTTGGTAAAGCATTGTACCAAAGCAGAACAGCTTGTAGGAATCCAGAAAACTTAATAGCTTTCTGGGACAGTGGGACAGGGGCATAAATCGGACTGACAATCTGTGTGACATTGGGAGGTAATGCAATTAACTTAGGTGTGATTATTTAATTCACCACTAGAGATGGCAGCACACAGGTTAATTACTTACAAAACTGTAAAGGAGTAAGGGAATGATATGTAAAATTATAAAGTAGCCTATGTTTTTTTTCTAGTCCTGAAATGTATGTATACCAAGTCTAATGAAATCGTGGCCATGAGTTTGAAAGTTTTTTCTGGAACTACATTATACATACATTACTTTTATATATATATATTATATATATTAGATTGCTACTATAGTCTTATGCTATCTGTACTTGGATTATAATAATGGTGTAGTGCTCTCTCTAGGAAGATAAATATCACAAAAAAACTAATACCCACCATGCTCTGTAAGCCAGAGGACAGGTGGTGAGTAGTTCTTAGTATAGGCATACCCACAGATTAATGCACATGACAAAAGCCAAGGAGTTACCTTCAAAACCCTTAAATTGCGAGGACAGTATTAATATTACATCCTAACCAAAACCTCCCATCCTTTAAACACCCCTCTTATATGCTTGTGAAGTTCTCATATCATCCAGGGTCATGGTATATCTGTTTTATTCTATTATATCACTGGACTTTGAGTTAAGTTCTTGAAGACATTTCGCTAGTCATCCGACTGGCTTTCTCAATTCAGAATGACTTGTACAAGAATCTGTGGCAATTATGTACCCTGGTCCAGGGTACTAGGGTACATTTCAAGTCCAGTTGATCTAATTGAATACAACAGATACCCCTCTTATAACAATAAACATAGCACTAAACTAGTTAGTTTTTCGGACTCGCTGCTGTATTTTTCGATAATTATCGAATTGTACGGCCGTTCGCTAACCCTAGAATGTACATAGTTTCGCTAAGTGAAGACACTGATGCTTCCCTGTATTCCACTGGCCTCCACTGCCCTCACCATTTCTCTCGCCCTCCCTGTATTAGTAATGTAGATAACAACCGTTTTTGTACCTGACTGAGACTGAGGAGCGAAGCACCGATTCAATTATGAATCACAGGAATGCGCTCACTCCTCCTTATTAGCACATTAATTGAGTCAGTCAGTGTAACAAACCGGAACAGCAATGGTTGAGAGGCGATGTTAATTGTCTTCTTTTATTTTGAGATAGAAATAGCAGTTAACTATTTGTATTTACAAAACAGGCTTGTTATCTACATTACTAATACAGGGAGGGAGAGAAAGGAAAGGGACAGAGAGGGAGAGTGCCTGTGCTGATTTTTCTTTTTTTGACCTTATTTATTATATGGAATAATACGCTACCTACAGAATAATATAAAAGATATTCTTCACCTCTGGAGTTCCCTGACCTCTAGTAGGGGGACAGATAGGACAGGCAGAGGATAGATAGAGGGACAGGCAGGGGGACAGACAGATAGACAGAGGGACAGATAGAGGGACAGAGAGGGTGACAGAAAGAGGGACAGGCTGGGGGACAGATAGAGGGACAGGCTGGGAACAGATAGAAAGACAGACAGAGGAACTGATGGAGGAACAAGCAGGAGGGCCGATAGAGGGACAGACAGAAGGACTCTGGATACTTTTGGCACGTTATGGCTGACGGAACGGGGAGGTCTGGAAGGATTGGTCTCTGTTCTGGCTGCCGGAACAGGGGTCCTGGACCACTTTGGCTACTGTCTGGTTCCAGGAACTGGGGTCTGGACTCCTTTGGCTGTTCCGGCTGCCGGAACGGGGTCTGGATCCTTTTTGGCCTGTTTCTGTCTGCCCGGAACGGGACTGAACCCCTTTGGTTACTGTTCTTTGGCTGCCGAACGGGGTCTGGAATGAGTTTGGGCTCTGGTTCTGTGCTGCCGGAAAAGGGGGTCTGGACCCCTTTGGCCTGTTCTGGCTGCCGGAACTGGGTCTGGATGTTTTTGGTTCTGTTTTGGCTGCCGTAACAGGGGTCTGTATGCTTTTGCTCTGTTTGTGTTGCCGGAAGGGGGGTCGGGATGCTTTTGGCTTGTTGTGCCGCCGGAATGGGGGTCTGTGATGCTTTTGGACATGGTTATGATGCCGAACGGGGTCTGGATGACTTTTGGCTTGTTCTGGTTGCCCGGAACGGGGTCTTACCCCCTTGGCTCTGTTCTGCTGCCGGAACGGGTGGGTGTGGAAGGAGTTGGTCTTGTCTGGCTGCCGGAACGGGGGTTGACCACTGTGTTGCTTCTGGTTCGTGCTGCAACAGGGGGTCTGGACCCTTTTGCTCTGTTCCCGCGCCGGAACAGGGGTCCTGATGCTTTTGCACTGTTATTGGCTGCCCACCCCGCCGAATGGGGGTCTGGATGTTTTGGCCTCTGTTATGGCTGCCGAACGGGTGGTCTGGACCCCTTTGGTTCTGTTCCGGCTGCTGGAACGGGCGGTTCTGGATGGCCTGTTTTTTTCCACTGTTATGTCTGCCGGAATGGGGAGCTGGGTGCTTTTGTAGTCTGGTTCTGGCTGCCGGAACGGGGGGTCTGGATGCTTTTGCGCCATTGTCATGGCTGCCGGTATATGAGTGGTCTGATGCTTTCTGTCTCTGTTCTGGCTGCCGGAACGGGGTCTGGATGATTTTAAAGCACTGTTATGGCTGCCGGAACGGGGGTATGGATGCTTTTGGCTCTGTTCTGGGGCCGCCGAAACGGGTTCTGCACCCCTTTGGCCTCTGGTCTGGCTGAAGCGTAAGGGGGGTCTGATGATTTTGGCTTCTGTTCTGGCCGCCGAACTGGGTCTGGACCCATTTGGTTCTGTTCACAGCTGCCCAGACGGAATAAAAGGGGTTTGGATGCCTTTGCCACTGTTTATGGCTGCGGAAATTGGGGTTTTAGATCTTTGGCTTGTTGGACCGCCGGAAACGGGAAGTCTGGAACCCCTTGGCTCGTTTTGGACTGCCGGAATGGGGGGTCCGGATGCTTTGGGTCTGTTCTGGACGCCGGAACAGTGGGTATGATGACTTGCTCTGTCTCTGTTGGCTGGTCATTTTTGCCGACTGGAATCAGGGTCTTGACCCCTATTTGGGTCTGTTCCCGCGCCAGAACGGGGCGATCTGGATGCTTTTGGCTCATACTTTCTGCGTCCGCGAACGGGACGGGTCTGGATGCTTTGGTCTATTCTGGCCGCCGATGGGGGTCTGGACCCCCTTGGCTCTGTTCCGGCTGCCGGAACGGGGGGTCTGCTATTGCCTTTTGGCCTGTTTATGGCTGCCGGAATGGGGGTCTGGGATGCTTTTGGCTTGTTCTGGCCAGCCGGAACGGAATCTGGACCCCTTTGGTTCGTTCCCGGCTGACTGGAACAGGGTCGGAGCTTTGCGTTTATTTCCACTGTTATGGCTTGCCGGAATGGGGGGTCTGAAATGCTTTGTACTGTTCTGGCACGCCGAATGGGTGGTCTTGATGGTTTTGCCATGGTGATTAGGCTGCCAGAATGGGGGTCTGGATGTTTGTCTCTGGTTCTGGGCTGTGCCAGAACGCGGTTCTGGATGCTTTTAGCACTGTTATGGCTGCCGGAATGGGGGTCTGGATGCTTTTGGCTCTGTTATGGCCGCCAGAACGGGGTACTGGAACCTTTGGCTCTGTTCTGGCTGCAGAAGGGGGTCTGGATGCTTTGTCTCTGGGGTCTGGACCACTTTTGCTCTGTTCTGGCTGAGGAATGGGGTCTGGATGCTTTTGGCTCTTTTCCTGGCCAACCGAACGGGGGGGGACTGACCCCTTTGACTCTCGTTTTGACTGCTGAATGGGGTCTGGAGCTTCTTTCCTGTTCGGGCTGCCGGAATGGGGGTTGGATGCCTTTTGGCTCTTTTCTGGCCGCCGGAAAAAAAATAAACAGTACGGGGTGGTCTGGACCCTTTGGCTCGTGTGCTCTGTTGTTCCGTTTCCTCTTCATATTTAAGCTTTCCAATCATTTTGCACTTCTTTATGCATGGGTAATAAAGCAGTGAGTGTGCACCAGTGTTCATTACCTGTTGGCTTGTTGTATAAATGTAGGAATGTGGTGTAGAGTTGTATGGGTATGTGTTGTATGTTTACATAAATGTTTGGGAGTAGTTGGAGCCGAGTGTGTGTGTTTAGCATAATAGTGCGTTATTAGTCTTATCATATATGGGGGTATGTATGTAAATTGTGTTTATGTATGTAAATGTATTTCTGTTCCTGTGTGGGCTTGTGTGTATCAGTGAGTGTGCAGAGGTGTATCTGTATGTTTGAATGTGCAGCAGTAAATGTCTGGTGGGTAATGTAGCAGATAGAGGGACAGGCAGAGGGACAAGAGGGGACATGAAGAAGGACAGATGGAGGGACATGCAGAAGGAGAGATTGAGAGGGACATGCAGAAGGAGAAATAAGGACAGGCAAAGGGAACGATAGAGGTACAGGAAGAAGGACAGATGAGGGAAGGCAGAAGGACGATAGAGGCACAGGCAGAAGAACAGAGGAGGGACAGATAGCGGGACTGGCAGGGACAGATATAGTATACCTATAATCAAAGCAAAACAATATGTTCATTTGCAACTTATGAAGCTATCTGAAGCTTAGTGAGTGGGGACACACTGACGCTGGGGTGGGAGGTGGGGTTGTGGGGCCCTACCTACTTTTGGGTTGCTGGGAACCTACCTACTTTTATCTCTCTCTGTTACCCTACCTGTCCCTTTATTGTCCCCCTGCCGTGTCTCTTCGTCACCCTGTCTGTCCTTTGCCGTCTTATTGTCCCTCGCCTGTCCCACTATCCGTCCCCTGCCTATAGGACAGGCAGAGGAACATATAGAGGACCAAGCAAGGGGTCAGATAGAGTGATAGGCAGAAGGACAGACAGGGGATGATAAAGGACAGAATAGAGGTAAAGGCAGAAGGACAGAAAGGGCAGATAGAGGGGACGGGCAGGGGACAGATTAGGGGGAACAGAAGAAAAAGGAACAGATAGAGGGACAGGTAGAAGGACAGACAGGGAGACGATGATAGAGGACAGGCAAGGGGACAGAAAGGGACAGGCAGAGGATAGATAGAGGGACAGCAGGGGGACAGACAATAAATAGGGACAGATAGAGGGACAGAGAAGGGTGACAGAAGGGGACGACACTGGGGCAGCAGTAGAGGACAGGCTGGGAACAGATAGAAAGACAGACAGAGGAACTGATGGAGGAACAAGCAGGAGGGCCGATAGAGGGACAGACAGAAGGACAGAGAGGGTGACAGATAGAGGGAAAGGCAGGGGACAGAAAGAGGGACAGGCTGGGGGACAGATAGAGGGACAGGCAGGGGGACAGATAGAGGGACAGGCAGGGGCAGATGAGGGACAGCAGGGGGACAGATAGAGGAACAGGCAGAGGGAGATAGAGGGACCTGCAAGGAACAAGCAGGAGGACCGATAGAGGGACAGGTAGGGGATGTATAGAGCGACAGGCAGAAGGACATACAGAGGGCAGAGGAGGGACAGGCAGGGGAACAGATAAAGGGAAGGTATAAAGACAGACAGGGGGACAGATAGAAAGAGGCAAGAAGACCGATAGAAGGACAGGCAAAGGAGCAAAGAGATGGAGTGGCAGGGGGCAGATAGTGGGACAGGCAGAGTGGACACAAAGAGGGACAGGCAAGTGGACAGATAGAGGCAGCAAGGAGACAGATAGTGGGGACAGGCAGGTGGACAAATAGAGGGACAGGCAGTGGTACAGAACAGAGGGGCAAGGAGGGGGACAGACACAAGGAACAGCAAGGAGGCAGATAGAGGGACAGGCGAGGGGAGGGGGGAGAGATAGAGGGACAGACAGGGAGACAGGTAGAGGGACAGGCAGGGGGACAGATAAGGCACAGCAAGGAGGCAGATAGAGGGACAGGCGGAGGACAACAGGGGAACAGATAGAGGGAAAGGCAGGGGACAAGGAGAGGCAAGGAGGGGGACAGGCAGGAGAGACATAGAAGGACAGGCAGAGGTGCAAAAGATGGACAGGCTAGGGGGCAGATAGAGGGTACCAGGAAGGGGGAAAGATAGAGGGACAGGCAGGGGGACAGATAGAGGGACAGGCAGGGCGACAGATAGAGGGACAGGCAGGGTGACAGATAGAGGAACAGCAAGGAGGCAGATAGAGGGACAGGCGGGGGAGAGAGAGGGACAGACAGGGAGACAGGTAGAGGGACAGGCAGGGGGACAGACAGAGGGGCAAAGAGAGGGGAAGCAGAGGGACAGACAAAGGGACAGGCAAGGGGACAGAACGAGGGGGCAAGGAGGGGGACAGACAGAGGGGGAAGGAGGGGGACAGCGAGGGACAGACAGGGAACAGCAGGAGGCAGATAGAGATAGAGGACAGCAGGACAGACAGGGGAACAGATGAGGGACAGGCAGGGGACAGACAGAGGGGCAAAGGAGGGGGACAGCAGGGGCGACAGGGGCAAGGAGGGGGACAGGCAGAGGGCCAGACGGGCCAGACAGAGGGACAGGCAGGGGGACATATAGAGGGACAGGCAGGGGACAAGTAGAGGGACAGGCAGGGGGACAGATATGAGGGAGGGGCAGGGAAACTGCAAGGAGGCAGATAGAGGGATAGGCGGGGGGACAGATAGAGGGGACAGGCAGGGAAACAGCAAGGAGGCGAGAGAGGGATAGGCGGGGGTGGACAGATAGAGGGACAGTCAGGGGGATGACAGAGGGACAAGGAGCGGGATAGGTAGGGAGACAGAGGGATAGATAGAGGGGACGTCAGGGGGACAGATAGAGGGACAGGCAGGGGAGATAGAAAGAGGGACAAGGAGGGGGACAGGTAGGGGGACAGACAGCAAGAACAGGAAGGGGGACAGACAGAGGGAAAGACAGAATAACAGGAAGGGGGACAGACAGAGGGACAGGAGGGGGACAGATAGAGGGACAGGCAGGGGACAGAGGGGGGACAGCAGGGGACGACGAAGAACAGGCAGGGGCAGATAGAGAGACAGTGAGGGGACAGACAGAGGGACAACAAGAGACAGACAGAGGGACAGGCAGGGGAAAAGACAGAGACAGGCAGGGGGAAAGACAGGACAGGCAGGGGCAAGATAGAGGGACAGGCAGGGTGACGAGAGAGGGACAGGCAGGGCGACAGATAGAGGAACAGCAAGGAGGAAGATAGAGGGACAGGCAGGGGAGAGAGAGAGGGACAGACAGGGAGACAGTAGAGGGACAGGCAGGGGACAGATAAAGGCACAGCAAGGAGGCAGATAGAGGGACAGGCAGAGGACAGGGGAACAGATAGAGGGACGGCAGGGGGGCAAGGAGGGCAAGGAGGGGGACAGGCAGGAGGACATTTAGAAGGACAGGCAGAGGTGCAAAAGAGGGACAGGCTAGGGGGCAGATAGAGGGACAGGCAAGGGTGACAGATAGAGGGACAGAGGGACAGGCAGGGCGACAGATAGAGGGAGGCAGGGTGACAGATAGAGGAACAGCAAGGAGGCAGATAGAGGGACAGGCGGGGGAGAGAGAGGGACAGACAGGGAGACCGGTAGAGGACAGGCAGGGGACAGACAGAGGGGCAAAGAGGGGGGAAGACAGAGGGACAGACAAAGGGACAGGCAAGGGGACAGAACGAGGGGCAAGGAGGGGGACAGACAGAGGGGGAAGGAGGGGGACAGACAGAGGGACAGATGGGGAACAGCAAGGAGGCAGATAGAGGGACAGCGAGGGACAGAACAGGGGGACAGATAGAGGGACAGGCAGGGGGACAGACAGAGGGCAAGGAGGGGGGACAGGCAGGGGGCCAGACAGGGGCAAGAGGGGGACAGGCAGAGGGCCAGATGGGCCAGACAGAGGGAAGGCAGGGGGACAGATAGAGGGACAGGCAGGGGACAGTAGAGGGACAGGCAGGGGGACCAGATAGAGGGAGGGGCAGGGAAACTGCAAGGAGGCAGATAGAGGGATAGCGGGGGACAGATAGAGGGACAGGAGGGAAACAGCAAGGAGGCAGATAGAGGGATAGGCGGGGGACAGATAGAGGACAGTCAGGGGGATAGACAGAGGGACAAGGAGGGGACAGGTAGGGGGACAGACAGAAGAACAGGAAGGGGACAGACAGAGGGACAGACAGAATAACGGAAGGGGGACAGACAGAAGGGACAAGAGGGGGACAGATAGAGGGACAGGCAGGGGAACCAGGGAGGGGGACAGGCAGGGGGACAGACAGAAGAACAGGCAGGGGGACAGATAGAGAGACAGTGAGGGGGACAGACAGAGGGACAACAAGGAGACAGACAGAGGGACAGGCAGGGGAAAAGACAGAGAGACAGGCAGGGGGAAAGACAGAGGGACAGGCAGGGGCACAGACAGAGGTACAGGCAGGTAGATAGAGGGAGGGACAGAAGGAGATAAAAGTAGGTAGGGCCCCAGCACTCCCTCGTTGTTAAAGGGCATGTACACCCTAAAAGATAACATTTAATATAAGGTAGACCCAAATGCCATGGTAGTTCTTTAAAAAACAAATCCATATCATCTGTACAGCCATTTACTCCCGCGGCACTCGCCTATCCAGCAAACTGGCTGGATAGGCAGCCGCATCTGTGATTGGCTGAGAGGCAGCCAATCACAGACACGGCTGACGGCAATGAAGACCCTGCGGGAAAGAAGGGCTGTAAGTATGTTTCATATTTGTTTTTTAAAAAACAAATGCAGCGTTGGGGTTGGGCAGGGGGAGCTACCTTATATTAAAAGGATTTAATTATAGACTGGGAGCGGGGAGGATAGATCCGGATGATGGAAGGTAGGGGGTAAAGGGCTCCCCTGCGCATGTCAGAAACAACTACAAGAACAGATCAGAGGCTGAAACCATTTGGACAGGAAGACAGTCCCTACACTTTAGTTTTCTGGACTTTGGACAAGCACTACAGGAGAACCATATGGAGCAGGGATGTAAGGTAAGAATTTTTTAAACTTCACAGTGGGGCCAGTAGTGGGTTAAATTTTAGTTTGGGTGGTGGACATGCCCTTTAAGTCTCAAGGGAATTCTGATTCTTAAAACAATGATTCATCTCGCTTCTTTATGATAAAGCATGTCTTTATGACTTCCACCCCTTTTAGGTGTCTTAACTATCTCGGTACACTGGAACATTAAATTATGTATATATATATATATATATATATATATATATATATATATATATGACAGTATACATTACATTTTCTGACATGTTCTCTTTATCTCTCAATGATTTTTTTTTTTATTCTTTATTTTTTGTGAATGTTTTTACATATTTTCCCATATTTAATAGATGGATCATGAGTTAAAGGGCAACTGTGGTCTCAAGACAAGTGAGGGTTAAATGAAAGCCTGCAGTATTTCCTTTACACTGAGCCAACAATCCCATCTCTGGCTGGAACCTGTGAGAAATTACATTGGGGTGAATGTTCAAACTTCCTGCTTCCAGTAGGTTGAATGACATCACCTTACTTCTGACAGCCCCTTTCCCCCGGGGGAGAAGCATGCTCAGTTAAGACTTATTGCTGTGGCAATCAGAAAGTACCTGAGGAAAAAAATTGACAGTGTGAGAAGGGGAGCCTATTAATGCAGGCAGAGGCTGGTCACATGCCTACAAGCTGGTCACATGGCTAAATAGGAAGAGTTCAACCAGGAAGTTACATTGCTGAACATTTGCAGCAATAACTTCTCACAAATTTTATCTAGAGATGTGATTTAGGTTTTATTTTGAAGGTATGATGGAAGGCTTTTTATATAATTCTTACTAGTTTGGAAAAACTTGGCTGTGATATGCTAATTGGGATTTTTCAGGGTACATAATTGCCACAGATTGTTGTATAAGTCTTTCTGAATTGAGAAAGCCAGTTGGATGACTAGCGAAACTTCTTCAAGTTGATCTAATTATATACAACAGATATACCATAACCTGGATGAATGAGAACCTTCACAAGCAACAACAGGATAAAATGTGGTAAAGCATTGTACCAAAGCAGAACAGCTGTAGGAATCCAGAAAACTTAATAGCTATCTGGGACAGTGGGACAGGGGCTAGAAATCAGGACTGACAATCTGTGACATTTGGGAGGTATGCAATTAACTTAGGTGATTATTTAATTCACCACGAGATGGCAGCACACAGGTTAATTAACTTAAAAAATGTAAAGGAGTAAGGGAATGATATGTAAAATTTATAAAGTAGCCTATGTTTTTTTTCTAGTCCTGAAATGTATGTATACCAAGTCTAATGAAATCGTGCCATGAGTTTTGAAAGTTTTTCTGGAACATACATATATACATACATACTTTTATATATATATATATATATATATATAGATTGCTACTATAGTCTATGCTATCTGTACTTGGATTATAATAATGGTGTAGTGCTCCTCTAGGAAGATAAATATCACAAAAATAAATTACCCACCATGCTCTGTAAGCCAGAGACAGGTGGTGAAGTAGTTCTTAGTAATAGGCATACCCACAGAGTAATGCACATGACAAAAGGCCAAAGGAGTTACCTTCAAAAACCTTAAATTGCAGAGGACAGTATTAAATATTACATCCTACCAAAACCTCCCATCCCTTTAAACACCCCTCTTATATGCTTGTGAAGGTTCTCATTCATCCAGGTCATGGTATATCTGTTGTATTCAATTATATCAACTGGACTTGAAGTTTAGTTCTTGAAGACATTTCGCTAGTCATCCGACTGGCTTTCTCAATTCAGAATGACTTGTACAAGAATCTGTGGCAATTATGTACCCTGGTCCAGGGTACTAGGGTACATTTCAAGTCCAGTTGATCTAATTGAATACAACAGATACCCCTCTTATACAATAAACATAGCACTAGAACTAGTTAGTTTTTCGGACTCGCTGCTGTATTTTCGATAATTATCGAATTTACGGGCCGTTCGCAACCCTAGAATGTAACATTAGTTTTCGCAAGTGAAGACACTGAGTGACTTCCTGTATTCCACTGCCCCTCACCATTTCTCTCTCCCTCCCTGGATTAGTAATGTAGATAACAAGCCCGTTTTTGTACACTGACTGAGACTGAGGAGCGAGCAGCCGAGTCAATTATGAATCACAGGAATGCGCTCACTCCTCCTTATTAGCACATTAATTGAGTCAGTCAGTGTAACAAACCGGAACAGCAATGGTTGAGAGGCGATGTTAATTGTCTTCTTTTATTTTGAGATAGAAATAGCAGTTAACTATTTGTATTTACAAAAACAGGCTTGTTATCTACATTACTAATACAGGGAGGGAGAGAAAGGAAAGGGACAGAGAGGGAGAGTGCCTGTGCTGGATTTTTCTTTTTTTGACCTTATGTATTATATGGAATAATACGCTACCTACAGAATAATATAAAGATATTACTTCACCTCGGAGTTCCCTGACCTCTATAAAAACACTCGGCCTAACGGCCTCGTGTTTTTAGATGGTCAGGGAACTCCTCGGTGGTGTAATATCCTTATATTACACTGTAGGTAGCGTATTATCCCTTATATAATAACCTAGACATATAATAACCATATAATAACCCAGTAATATAATAACCATATAATAACCTAGTCATATAATAACCATATAATAACCAAGTAATATAATAACCATATAATAACCTAGACATATAATAACCATATAATAACCTAACCATAGAATAACCATATAATAACCCAGTAATATAAAAACCATATAATAACCATATAGTTCGAGCCGAACTAATCCTCGAATGTACAGTTCGATAACCCTGGAAGGATCGTTCATTCGATAATCCTCGAATGTACCGTTTGCTGACCCTAGGAGGATCGTCCGTTCATTCGATAATCCTCGAATGTACCGTTTGCGTTCGTTCGATAATCCTCGAATGTATCGTCGAATGTAGCTTGCGTAAAACCCGACAATTGCCTGTCTGACTTTAGGAAGTGTTTTAACAAGTTTGGGTGACAGTGACATGTTCCCCAAACCATTTCCCTGGTGCCACAGACATTTACAGAAAGTTACCACTGTTAGTTTAGCTATAAATCTCTGACTTTTCAAACTATCACTCTCCCAAAGACTTGAATGGGTCCAAAATTATATAGTTCGGCCATCTCTAATTAGGAGGAGTGAATAGCCATTCTCTATCGCCCGGTAGAAATCCACCATACTTCATTGCTTGCTCACATATCACGGATCAGAGACTCATTTCAAACAACAGGTATCCCAGCTCCTGTCCGACACCTGAGCGTATCCTTGCCAATAACTATCCTATGCAATAAACATGCCCTAGGGGAGATAAAGTCTACTGTCCTGTAGATGTCTCATGTACAGGGATAGCTAGGAGGGGTCTCAGGCTTATCGCACAAACAATTTTCATACCAACCCACCATAGCTTTTAGAATGTCTTTGCCGTTCCCGAATCAGAAATGCAACCGACCGGTATCAGGTCTTACATCAACTCTCAGCAGCCACCTGAGCATATCCAATAGCTGTCTTCACCCGTCCCTCCTCCAGCTGTTGAATTCCTAAACACATTGTCCCCAAGTCAACATGTATCAGTTACTGGCAATGTCCTGAGATATGATAGCATACTCACCAACTCCATGTTGAATCAAACAAGTCCCATGGTGATCTCCCCCACCATCAGCCCCTCCGCCTAACAAGACACCTACGCACGTTTCGTGCCCCTTTCCGGGCGCTTTGTCAGGCTGGTAGGATGTAATATTTGATACCTCTGCAATTAAAGGTTTTTGAAGGTAACTTTGGCCTTTTGTCATGTGCATTACTCTGTAGGTGTGCCTATTTTTAGGAATTAGTTCACCACCTGTCTCTGGTTTACAGAGCATGGTGGGTAATTTATTTTTGTGATATCTGTACTTTGATGTTCTATAGTGTATACAGGGGTAAAAACTTGTTCAAGATGTTTGCTTTATCGGCATCCTCCGTAACTAACTTATCCCCAATTTTAATGGCCCGGCATTTACAGTCCTCATCTTTTTACTATTAATATTATTAAAAATGTCAAAAAAAGGGGAAAGGGAGGGATTTGTAAAATTTATAAAGTAGCCTATGTTTTTTTCCTAGTCCTGAAATGTATGTATACCAGGTCTCATAAAATCGTGCCAGTTGTTTGGAAGTTTTAATATAACATACATACATTTTTTTAATATATATATATATATATAGATTGCTACTATACTCTATGATATCTGTACTTGGATGTTCTTTAGTGTATACAGAGGTAAAAACTTGTTCTTCTTATCCCCAGTGTTAATGGGCCGACATTTTCAGTCCTCATCTCCTTAATATTAATATTATAAAAAATGTCTGAAAAACAGTCCACTTTTGTTGAGTATCTTTACCTAAGTATATATCATCCCATTTCAATCAAATCCATTATCTTTAATACAATTTGGACCTGGACACTTATAATCCATTGACAACTTAGTTACAGTTACTGATCTGCCTCACCTTATGTTTCATCCCCATCTCCTCTGGACTGTAAGCTCTCGGGCAGGCCCTCCTTCCTATTGTACCATAGTAATGCTGTAACTTACCACATTGAATGCTGCTGGGTCAGCACTTAAATTATTTGCACTTTGTATTACTTGCACTACCCTTGTATGTAACATGTATGTTTTCCTTATGTATATTAATGCAACTCACTAAAGCACTACAGAAGGTGTTGGTGCTATATAAATTGACAACAATAATAATAATAACCTCAATAACTATGTCAATTACTACATGTGCAAATTGAAGGTACTTTAAATTATCTTTATTTTTATTATTATGCATTGTCATTATAGACAGTACCAAATGACATTACACATTTTTATAATCACAGATATACAAATAAAATACTTGTGAATAATTGCAGTACATGTGAATGAGCTACCATGTTTTTCTTATACCATCTTTGATTTCTGCAGAAATGGCTTAAAACTTCTCAGACAGACAGTTTTTAGGTCTTGAAGTCAAAGGGGTGCCTGGAAAAATGTTTTAATAAGAAATTCCAAATTTACTTGATGAGGGAGCAAAGGCAGATTGAGATCAAAGGTTTCCTTTCCATCCTTCCTTATTTTCATCTCCACCATGTGCTCCTAAAAAAGCAAGTAAATACATTTTACAAATTATTAACACTTGTTTTAAAGAAAAACAGAAAAAATTAAACATACAATTAACAGAGATTACAACTGAAAAGGGTAACAAAGCATAAACTACTAGTAATATAGGATTGTTGGTGTATACTAAATAAGGTTTTTTTGCTGCATACAGTATATGGAGGGACAGGACGGTAGGAGGGCCTGCCACAAGCCCGTTACCTGCTTAAGAACAGCTGATCATGTGTATGAATGAAACAATTGCACAATCTGTTGTTTAAAATGCCTCACTTGGCAAGGCTGACCCCAGGACTAAGTATGCCAGGTGAGTCTAAAGAGACCTGAGAGTTGTAAAGAGAAAACAGACAGGAGCAGAACACACACCACATTGTAAATTAAAGAGAGCAGGCATAGGTTTCCGTATCAGTGACAAATCAGTCGCCTATTCAACTAACGAGACGATCTGTGCCCCCATACAGCCAATGGTATTCACCCAGTGATTAGTTATAGTGAAAGTAAAACTGCTTTGCTATGGGAAGTTAAGCAGCACTGGGAGATGTAACAATGGCTTGAATGAAGTAAGATTTTCTTTTTGCTCATGAAACTTATTTTCATCTAATCTTAAAAGATGCCCACAAGTCCTTTAATTCAAGTCCTGAATAAATAAGAACCTTTAGGTGCCTCCAGGTGCTTTTCCTTTTAAAAGTTTTCCTTTAAGTGCATCCCGGTCTGCTTCAAACAAGTTTTCTGTATTTCTCTATTTTCGCACAACAGGGTACTCTGTTCATTAGGGGTTAGCTGGGTTTTTCAAAAGGTGTGCGAAAGAAAACTGGTGTGTCTCAGGAGAGCCAGAGGTGTGCCTTTAAAATTGGATACTCAATTTTTTTTTTTGGCCAGCCTTATTCAAGTTTTTTAAACACAATTTTAATATATACCTGTGATAGGATTTGTAGGATGGTTGTCAAAATATGGTTTAAATAATCATATAGGCTAGTTCTGGGGATTGTATGAAGCAGTAGTTATACTGTAGTGTACCTTTTAAAGGGTATGTTCACCCTAAAGAAAATATCAATTTAATATGTGATAGCACCACCCTGCCCAACCACCATGTTTTTTCTTTAAAAAAAAAATCAACAGAATGGTACTTAAAGGACAACTCCACCCTCATAAGAACATCTTTTAGAAAGAATGGTCTCTTTAAAATATGTTGATATAGCATACTTTGTCCTATGAATTCATTTCTGTATGCCTGCTATGCTTCTGGAGGATTCGTGAAAACTGAGCAATTTAGAAACATGTACTGGGTATGCTCAGAAGAGGCACACGGGATTAACATTCAGTCATTGGCTGTGATGTCAACTGTCAAATCCATAACTGACAGTTGGTAACTGGAAGAACCAGGAAGCAGAAACAGGGGAAACAGAACATTGTGCAGGATTTCAGGTTAGACTTATATATTTCAGATTTCAAACTATTACCGTTTAGAGTTTTACGGGGTGATTTACCTGTATGTAAGTTTTTATTTTGGGGCTGCCCTTTAAGCTCCTTTGCTCCAGATACGTATTGATCCAGCTCCCTGCTTGCCGGGATTTGCAAGCAGGGGGCCGGGCCAGCAGTCGCATCTGTGATTGGCTAAGAGCGCGGTGGGAACAAAGGGCTGTAAGTACAAATTATTTTTTTTAAGAATAAGCACAGCGTTTAGGGCTGGGCAGGGGAGATCTGATCATACTAAGCAAGGATTTTAAGCTACGTGGAATTGGGAGCACGGATGGATCCGGATAGTGGATTGGGGTAGGGGGCGAACTTCACTGAAATGCAGTTCCTATTTGGGTGGGATAAAGGTTGCATGGGAACAGAAAAGGCACGGTCGTGAGGTACCGTCAGGAGCTTGGATTTACACTGAGAAAATCCTAGTTTTCAAAATGAAGGTTGTAAAAAGGTATGTATCTTAAAATTAGCTGAGCGGATTTAAATGGGGTTTGGCTTGTTTTAAAGCTAGGATAATGGGCAATAACATAAAATTATATGTTTGGGGGTGGACATTCCTTTTAAAGAATGAGGGCTCGTTCACACTACTACAGTTTGTATATGTTTTTCAAACACAGGTGCGTTTAAAGAAACGGACAGAACCCCATAGGATTTCACAATATCGTTAACACTTTGTGTTGTATTCTGTTCCATTCCATTCTGTTTAAAAAACGCAGCACGCATTTCTGTCCATCTAAAATGCATGAAAACGTGGTAGAATGGATAACAACGCACGCTTTTGCCTTTCTTTCCATTTCTCAAAAAGGATGCCTAGGGGTTCCTGTGATGTAATTTCCGGTCCAGGGGCCTATTCGCCTGGGTCAGATGATTGGGCAATTTGACATGTCGGTAAATCACCGCCAAACGTGTGGTTCGTCCCAGCTGATTGACATCGGTGAAAGCTCAGGACAATATATTCGTCCCTGCGTACCTAGCTTAACATTCTGTATTACTGAGAAATCCACATTTGCACTACATTATTATTAGTGTATTTTAAACTTAGAGCCGTGACACTGACGGCGGATCTGACAGAATTTGCTGAATATTGTTGGTATCGGGACCTATTGGGCAAGACAGAAAATTTCCATAACTGGCTCCTTTTACTACAGTAGAGGGAGCCGATAACATCAGACCAAGTATGGGCACATTTAACAATCATTTTGTATAAAGAATATACTGTATGGAACAATCATTCCTGTTAATATATAATATATAAATATATATAATACAATGTCGATAGTCAGCTATACAACCACCTCCAGGATTTCTTGCTCACTAAGGGCCCTATTTATAAAAGATCATTATCGTTATCAAAAAAATAACAACCGTTATTTTCTGTCAAAGCCCGATATCGGAAAATAACGGTCGTTATATTCCGATAGCGACCGTTATTTTTTTCCGATAACGATCTTTTATAAATAGGGCCCTAAGCTCCATTACAGTGGAGTAAGTACAGTAAGCACTGTATATAAAACCAGTCTCAGCAATCACCTCAGGCAGATGCAGGGTTAATATTGATACAGATCTCTATGCTGCTGTCAATCACAGGGTAGACTGGATACATTTTTGAAACAAAAAAAAAAAAGCTGCTTTTCACTCACAGCTCAATTAGCAATGTAACAATCTATGAAACAGTCTATGGGAACCAGGAGAAGTGGAACAGCAAACTGCAGGGAGCAGGCAGATAAGGGGGGATTCCAGGCACCAGTAATCACCCCCCCCCTAAACACGCCACTGGTAATTGAGGTTAAAATCTAGTTCAACCTTTAGTGTGGAAATGCAGAATAATGGGAGAATTCAATTTTCTGCATAAGTGTGTATATATGCATGTGTGTATGTATGTTTCTATCAGTGTGTTTGTATGTATGCTTACATGTGTGTGTCTCTGTATCTGTGTATGGGTATCTAGTATGTACCAGCCTGTGGGCTGGGAAAAGGGGGAAATTATATGTACCATTCTGTGTGAGCTGGACATGAGGGCATCTTATATGTACCAGTCTGTGTCAGTTGGGCATGAGGGCATCTTTTATGTACCAATCTGTGTAAGCTGGGCATGAGGGCATTTTATATGTACCAATCTTTGTAAGCTGGGCATGAGGGCAATCTAGTAACACCCCTGTCTATTTCCTTAACTTGCTAAAAATGTAACATTAACCCATTTGAAGTTGGTTTAAACCTTACCCTGGGTACTCTAAGTGTAGAGAGTGTAAGGTGAGTATAATTGTCCTTTAAAGCGGGAAAGTCGGGACCTGTCAGAGAAGCCAGGGGTGGATTGCGCTCTCTGTTTTTTTCTATTTGTTCCTGGCTCCTGTTAGATTAATTGAAGAACGTGAGGTAAGACGTACTTCTTTTTCCTCCTGTTCTTTTATTAATGCAAAAAAAGGATAGGTTTACTTTTTGAGTGAAACTATCCTTTAAGGTTGGACATTGCAAGGCAAGTTAAGTTTAAAGGGACAATAAATTGGATGTTTTAAGTACGAATCTATCTCTATTATTAACAGGGAGGCGAGAATGCTTATTCCCACCTCCCTCTGAATAATTGTATGCCCAGGTGCTACACTTACCTACCGGCGCTCCACTGGGCGGCGCCTTCCAAGCTGACAGGAGCTCTGTCCCGATCGTGCACCTATCTTGTATTGATGTGCATGCGACAAAGATAGGGGCTCGATCGGGACAGCACGCCTGTCAGCTGGGAAGGAGCTGCGAGTGGAGCGCTGGTAGGTAAGTGTTGCATTGTTACCTGGATGTTCTATTATTCACTTCCCTGTGAATAATAAATACAGATTTCATGTAATTAATGAAGTGCATAAAATCTGTTTAGTGTCCATTTAAGCTAACCTTATTGCTAGCATTTGAATTGACTCCACACCCCACTTTGCTTTATATTGCTGTCTCACACTAGGGGATTCTTTCCTCTTGTTTTCCATAGTTTACGGATAGGAACAGTACTCTTTCCTGAGATACCATATCAAAAAATTGTCTATTATGAGATAATCAACTTTTTTTTTCTCCAAAAAATCCAAAAATCAACTCTTCATAAAAAGTTATCAGGTTGGTTTGGCAGGATTCATTTTGCCTAAAACTACGTTTTTAGTTTATTAAAAGATAAGTACACTGTAAAAGCAAGTTAAGTTTAATTGTAAGCTGCAGCATTAAACCCTTCCCCCCCCTAGGTCTCTTCTGAGCCTACCTGTGCTGCTGTAAAGTTGCTGACATCTTGGATGTGGTTTGAAGACTGCTTAGCTCCACCCCTTCATGAGTTCCTGGATCTCCTTATTTAAGTCCCAAAAAGCACTCCTCATTTTCCCCATGCACGAGCACACGCAACGTCTATTTATTTAGTGCTTAAACAACACATAAACACTGTCCCTATGTATATAACTTTTACCCACCCCCACCAACATAGTACCTCCGAAAAACCCAATGTATTCCCCATGAAATTATAAATTTATTTATATAATATAAGGGATTAATTACAATGTTTCCCTTTTCCCATGTTTATGTAGCAACTTATTTTCAGATATTATTTTATCCATTAATACATAACTACAACTACACATGGAATAAATAATCTGAAAATAGGTTGCTACATTAATATGGGAAAAGGGAAACGTAATTAATATATATATATATATATATATATATATATATATATATATATATATATATAGAACAGAAGGGATCCATTGCACTCCGATCAAATGTACAATTGCCTGGGTGCTGAAGCAAACGATAACAATATTTGGAAGAACGCCGAGCACTCCAAGGACGGGAAATCACAAATTTATTAACACAGGTAGATCAGAACGAACCTACGCGTTTCAGCCCGGAAACAGTGGGCCGTCATCAGGGTTGTTGTTGCTGTTTCCGGGCTGAAACGCGTAGGTTTGTTCTGATCTACCAGTGTTAATAAATTTGTTATTTCCCGTCCTTGGAGTGCTCGGCGTTCTTCCAAATATATATATATATATATATATATATATATATTGTAACATTTCCAGGTAGCACGGACCGTTGTCTCCCAGGAAAGACAGCCTTTGGGCACAATTTAACATACAGAAGCAGGCAACAGTCTTTAATTTTCAGACTGACCTCAGTCAGGTTTATTTAGTGTATTAGCTCACACAATAAAATAATAAATCCTATGCCACACTGGCCTAACTAATACAAAATAAGTGTTCCTGACTGTTTGAACACTCACAGTCCAGTACTCACACAGCTCTGTGTCTCTCCCTGGAGAATTAGCTGGTTGGACCCAGTCTCCTACTGAGGTTTTCAACTCTGACACTCAGAGGAACTGGTCTGCCTGCTTGCAGACCCACAGGCTCCTTGCCTGATCAAACTCTCCTCAAAAACAGGCTACACCTGCCCTTTTAATCAGTGAGCTCCAGCCACAGGGAATTAATTGATCTAAACTAGACTGGACCAGCACTGAAACTATTTACCATTAGTGTCTCGGGCCACAGTAAAGCAAACTATATCACAATTTAAACCATTCTATGACTTTCTTAAAATTTCACCTTTACATATCCCTCCCCTCTGATCAAGGCCGTAGGTCTGATCATTTTAAGCCATGAGAAGCTTTAGGGTTAACTTGAAAGGCAAAAAATAAAACTTGGCATTAAAATAGACATTACCTTTGTCTTAACCTATACAATCCCTTTAACATTTGCATAACATGTCAATATTTTAACAATTTTTCAAGACAAAACATTTTCAGGTGTTTACATTTCTTATTAAAAATACATTGATCAAAAACAAAACTTCTGGAGGGAAAAAAAAGTCACTGTATACTTACTAATACACAATTTTTCTTTTTACATTTGTGAGATCTTATGCTAACAACAGGGTTAGACACTTTCTGCTTTACTATATGTGTCCCCTTTTATCCAATACCCCTTCTAAGGGAATCAGCTATGGTTATGCAAATTTGTAGTTTTCCATTAATTCTTTTAGACCTGAAAATGTCTGCACCGGTCTCCTTATCAAACAGGTATGTAACATATTTAACTAAATTTTCACATGCAGAGTTTAATATGGCTTCAGAAATATTAGGTATTATAATATATAATATAAGGTATTATACCCTGGCTCTTCCATTTTACCAACTGCCCCTACAACATAATGTTCTTTGAACACCAGGGAAACACAGGTTATTTCCCCCCAACTTTTAGGCATTACACAATTATCCATAACATGACTATGTATCAAGCCTGTGTTATTACTCATAACTAAAGTAAGCAAGTCTGCTTTGTCTTTAACTATCCTGGTGCCCGAGACTTGGTCATTTATAGCTGTACCCTCCTCATCATGATTTTTCTGTTGGATTTCACCTGCACCAAACATTTTAGAGTCACTTAAGGAATCCCAGGTTGCTTCACTCATCACATTTTGCTTTCTCTCTGGCTCATCAGTACCATACACCCTTCTTGTAATGTCTAAAGTAACCAGTAGTGGAATTCTACCAACTTGCATTTCAAATGTCTTTTGACCAGTCTCTGGTTTATGATCACAGTCCCTACATTTCTCCTCACAAGTATTTTGCTCCCATGCAATGTCCCCTTTATTAACAGTCTTACCAGGACCTTGAAACGACTTTTGTGGGACACGTTGAAAAGCACGCACGCTGAACTTGCCTTCACACTTAGGCTGTATTCTCCCAAACAATGGCTCAATTTTAACCTGCTCCCACAAGGTTCCTTTCATTTTCTGAGAACTTCTCTGTAGGACATCATTGCTTTGGCTTTTCCTGCAGCCGCTGTCTCTCTGGGAATCTCCTGAAAGAGAAGGCGCTACAAGCCCCGCCCACTGTGCTTTGGGCCAGGCCTTCCTTTCGGCTGTCCTTTCAAATGTATTTAGGAAAGCCTCAACATCATCATGTGGTGTCATTTTTTGCAGAAAATTACTTGCCCGATTTGAGCCATCGTTGACCTGGTCAACCCTTGCCACCTCAGGGTTTTGAGTAGCCAGCTGCTGTACAACATCAGTAAGCGTTCGTCTGTCATTCTCTGCTTACCTAACCAGGGTCCTTAATTGAGTGTTCATTGCCTCCGACAGGTTTGTCATTTGCGCAGCCAGCAAACAATTAGTTTCTTGCTGGGCAGCCATGCTCTGCTGTAGCTGGGTATTTGTCTGCTGCTGGGCCGCAGTGGCTCATGCAAGCTGCATCACAAGTTCATCCATCTTGTAAATAAAGAGTTTTGCTTAAACGGTTAACGGTACACTTATGTACTTTCCCTTTAAATGTCTCTGTCTTTTAATGTGCCCGCATCCTCCACCATATGTAACATTTCCAGGTAGCACGGACCGTTGTCTCCCAGGAAAGACAGCCTTTGGGCACAATTTAACATACAGAAGCAGACAACAGTCTTTGGTTTGATTTTCAGACTGACCTCAGTCAGGTTTATTTAGTGTATTAGCTCACACAATAAAATAATAAATCCTATGCCACACTGGCCTAACTAATACAAAAATAAGTGTTCCTGACTGTTTGAACACTCACAGTCCAGTACTCACACAGCTCTGTGTCTCTCCCTGGAGAATTAGCTGGTTGGACCCTGTCTCCTACTGGGGTTTACAACTCTGACACTCAGAGGTACTGGTCTGCCTGCTTGCAGACCCACAGGCTCCTTGCCTGATCAAACTCTCCTCAAAAACAGGCCACACCTGCCCTTTTAATCAGTGAGCTCCAGCCACAGGGAACTAATTGATCTAAACTAGACTGGACCAGCACTGAAACCATTTACCATTTGTGTCTCGGGCCACAGTAAAGCAAACTATATCACAATTTAAACCATTCTATGACTTTCTTACATTTACACCTTTACAATATATATATATATATATATATATATATATATATCTTTTGTTGCAAATAAGAAGTGGAGGGTTTAAGTTGTAACTTTCAAGATATAATTTGTGCAAGGGGATTCATTTGCTTCTTAACTCACTCAAAAATGGTTAATCAATAGCAAACTGATGATTGGCTGGGTATGTCTTTTTAAATTGGTGCATTGTGGGTCTGTATGTGAGTCTGAGTAAGGGTTTTTTGACCTGAAACACGTTAGACCATTTTCATTGTACCCTATAGATTGTGAGTATGCCAATTTTTAACATGTACGATTAAAGATGATGTGAGTTTATGATCGGACTAAGACTGCTCATTCAGGGAATCAATGATGTGGTGCTGAAAATGCCGCTGGTTAATACAATGGGATCTAGAGCCTATCTAGTGTTGGTCAAAGCTGACAGAGCAGATCATTGATTGATCATTGATTTAAGAGATGCTAGGCTGAGTTTTTAGTTCGTCTTAAAGGAACTCGATCTCTACTGATGGGGTGAGGAGAGAGGTTTTTTGATTCGCTTCAGGTATAACAGACTTTACAGATTTTGTAGTATCTAGTTGAGGTTGATTTTTTTTTCTTGATGCCAAGAGTTTCAAAATGTTTGAATGTGGCATTGAAAAGTAGACTGACTTTTGCGTACCTAGACGACATTCTACTTAAAGCTCAAATATTTGTAGTCCCCAAGATCTTAGGTTGGCTATGATTGGAATGAAAACTTTGGAAAAGACCCTCAGAGCTGTGGCTAGTCCAAAGTGTAGCTTTGTACTGATAGTGAGTTCCAAGAATGCAAAAATGTAAGCATTTTCTGTTTGTCTGGGAGATAGGAATATATCTTTTATGTCTATTTTTGCTAACCAATCATTTGGTTAGAGTTAAATGGTTAATGACTTGGGGGTTTCCATCTTTAACTTCTGGATATTGAGGTAGTTGTTTAAGAACTTCAAATTCAAGATCCCAGATTTCATCCTTTCTGTCCCCTTTCTAGGATGGGAACTTCCTTGATAAGTTTGAGTAGAAGATAGAGGACATGAAGAAGGTTTTCACTTATTGATTTCAATTTGGGAGGTTTTGATTGGATGAATTTGTTCAGTACTGGAAAAGAAAGGAATTCTAACCTGTATACCTGATGAATAATTTTTGATACCCAGGAATCCGATGTTGTATGAGCCCAAACCTCTGGAAAAAGGGAACATCTTCCTCCCATTTCTGAAGTTCTGCACACCTTCATAAAGGTCTGGTTTTGGATGGATTGCCGTTGCCACAAAAGGAATTCTGGTGCTGGAAAGTTTTCCAAGTGGAATATTTGTAAGCCCTTGTTTTGAGTGGACATTGGCCTTCCATTGTTTTATCCATAAAGCTTGTCTGGTGACTATTGCAGAGCACATTGTTCTGGATGATGATTTAATGGAGTCCATAGAGGCTTCAGACATGTATTCATTTGAGAGCTTGATATCTGAAAGGCTCATCAATAATTTCTAATAAATTTACAAGGTGATCCTCTGCACTCGTCCACACGTGGGTGCCTACTCCTCTAGATAATCCAACCCTTAATGGATATATATTAACTGGAAACAGCAAGAAAGCGAGGGTCGCACTCCAAAACAAACTTGAATTTATTATAGACCACACATATATCACAACGTTTTGGGGGGAAACTTGCCCCCTTCCTCAGGTGATCATCACCTGAGGAAGGGGGCAAGTTTCCCCCCGAAACGTTGTGATATATGTGTGGTCTATAATAAATTCACGTTTGTTTTGGAGTGCGACCCTCGCTTTCTTGCTGTTTCTCATCAATAATTTCTCTCTGGGGGTACCATTTTTGGTACCTCCTTTTTGAGAATAGTCTTCCTTTCTGTCCATGGGGTCCTTGAGGGCCACTACATTATCTGTGTCTAGGAAGGTTTTCCTGTTTGTTTTTACAATAGCTGTATCTACTTTGGGGCATTCAAAGAGACAGATTTGTGGTAAGAATAGGATAGGTTTTCAAGAAATTTTGAGACAGGGAAAATTTTCTATCTGGAACCTCCCACTCTTTCTTGATGACTCCCTGGATTTGTTCATGAATGTGGAAGCAGCCAGAGTCTGAATATTCTTACGGAGGAGGGTCTAAAATCTTATTTTTAGCAAGGTTAAAGCCTCTTGAGTTTAGGAATGTCCCTTGGTTTTTCCTCATCTGGTTCCCTGTCCAATTTCAGAGAAAATTAATTTGCAGGTAAGAGCGCAGATGAGGGTTCAACATGTCTGAAACTTTAGACATCATGTTTTCGAAAAATGTAGCAAAAGATGTGTCCACTGATGTGATCAATTTATCTTGGGAGGAAGTTAGTGCAGTCCCTGTGTCAGGAAAGTGTGTAGTGACTTGGCAAGAATGGGTTAACTATTGGTATTAGTTCTTGCAAAGGACCAATAAAAATGCTATTCATCAAGGAAACAGCTCTATTGTTTATATTACAATTAGTGACACATTGGAACCAGATCTCCTTTTCCAGACAATGTGGGGCTGAACCGTGTATCTGGAATTCTCTGCAGCTAGAGGTCTGGTTGGATACACTGAGGTCATTTTAAGGGCAACCATATGTATAAAATAAATATATTTGTGTATGGGAATATGTGATATAGAAAACAATATTATATTTGTGAATGGGGAGGTAGGCCCATTAAAATGATACATGGAGACCCTATTCCCTTGCCAAGGCGAGTTATTAATATCTTGGGAAATATGTATTACACACAGGTCATGTTTGGTATTGTAGGAATCAATAATTAATACAGAAGAAGAATATGTGGTCTATATCCCAGTACAATGTACATAGCTACATTTATATGGAATCTGCCTAACTGAGGGGGAATGAATGCTTTTGGCTAGTTGTAAATCTGGACATTCCTAGACACTCCCACCTTATGCATAGCCCAGGAGGAGGGTGGTTCAACAAGGGGTTTAAAAATCCTTGTAGCCCCTATAACTTTGTTCATACTGAGGGGACATGCTAAATGTGTATGGACCAGATGTTTCTCTTCCCGCCCCGGGAAGCAGGACTTTTCTTCTAGTGAGTAGGGTCTGTGAATATTTTTTTCCTTTTTATTTTATATAACTGTTGTACCTATTGTATGTCATTTTATTGTAACACCATTTTCTTTTATTTTTGTATTATATGCACTGTCCACCTTTTTGGAATATTAAATATAAAATTTAGTAAGTTTGTTCTTTGATGCTCTAAATTAACTCTGATAAGTTTATATGTGGTTGAATGGAATGTTTTGCAGAATAAATGCTAATTAACTCTGTGACTGCTTGTGAAGGACTGATACTAATTAACCAGTTAGTTGCTGGAGTGAATGATGTAGTGTTAACCATTTAGGTGCCATGACAGGGGTGTGCATAGTCAGTGAGGCCATAACTTAAAGTGGCGGCAGCATGTACTGATTGGTCAGATAACGTGCCCAGCGAAGTGGCGTTCGTGACACCCTGCATCATTTTTTCCCACACACAGCAGGTTGGTTGTACATGGAACATTCTGCTCTGGATTCCTTGTGATATCCATGGTCTTCCTAATCCCTATATGTGGAAGAGGAGCTAAATAAAATAAGTAAAAAAATTAGACCTATGTATGCCTGAAAGAGAAAGCACTCTCTTTAGAAAAAAGCTCACTGCCTTGATCCCAAACTCCTCTTGTGAGAGCTCATAATAGGCACCTGAGGGAAGAAAAAAACCCTAGTATAGAGCCTTGAGTCTGCCTGGAAGGAAGAAAAGGCAGTAAAAGCTGAAGAATACACACTTACAAGTATGTCAGACAGAGGGGGTTGGGTACAGCACAAATTCTCCTAACTTTGAGCAGAGAGAGCTAAAAGGAGGAAAGTCCCTGCTAGATGCCGGAATTTAAAAACTCCCGTATAGTTACATAGTTAAAAAGTTACATCGTAATTGAGGTTGAATAAAGACATCAAGTCCATCAAGTCCAACCTATTCACCCTCTTTTTTTTTTTTTTTTTTTAACCCTACCTAACAGTTGATCCAGAGAAAGGAAAAAAAAAACAGCTAAAAAGGGGGAAAATTCCTTCCTGACTCCAAACGGCAATTGGAAATTATCCCTGGATCAACCAGATCTATATGCATTAATACCAGTTATTCTCAATATTTTTTAGTTTTAGAAACTTATCCAGGCCTTTTTTAAAGCTATTTAATGAACTTGCCATTACCACATCTGCTGGAAGACCGTTCCACAGTTTCACCGTTCTAACTGTAAAGAAACCCTTCCTAACCTGCACTGCATATTCCAAATGGGGCCTTACCACTGCCTTGTAAAGAGGGAGAATAATATTTTTCTCTCTTGAATCTATTCCCCTCTTTATACAAGAAAATATCTTGCTAGCTCTAGCCATGGCTGTCTGGCATTGTTTGCTACAGCTAAGTCTGTTATCTACCAGAACCCCAAATCTTTTTCCATTACAGATGCACTTAAGTTACACAGAGTTATTTATGGTGTAGGTGGTACAGGGATTATTAAATCCCAAATGCATCACTTTACATTTATCAACATTGAATCTCATTTGCCATTCTGCTGCCCATTTTGCTAATCTATCTACATAATTACATAGTTACATAGTAATTAAGGTTGAATAAAGACATACGTCCATCAAGTCCAACCTATTCACTTTTTTTTTTTTTTTAACCCTACCTAACAGTTGATCCAGAGGAAGGCAAAAAAACCCAGCTAAAAAGGGGGAAAAAATTCCTTCCTGACTCCAAACGGCAATCGGAAAGTATCCCTGGATCAACCAGATCTATATGCATTAATACCAGTAATTCTCAATATTTTTTAGTTTTAGAAACTTATCCAGGCCTTTTTTAAAGTTATTCAATGAACTTGCCATTACCACATCTGCTGGAAGACAGTTCCACAGTTTCACCGTTCTCACTGTAAAGAAACCTCTCCTAACCTGAAGATGAAACTTCTTTTCTTCCAACCTTAAAGGATGTCCACGTGTCCTCTGATATGACCTATTAGTGAACAATGCACCAGAGAGCTCATTGTATGGGCCATTAATATATTTGTACAAGGTTATCATGTCCCCACGCAACCGCCGCTTCTCCAATGTAAACAGCCCTAACTTGTCTAATCTGCCTGCATATTCAAGCCCCTCCATTCCCCTTATTAATTTAGTTGCCCTTCTCTGAACTGCCTCAATTTCCAAGATGTCCCTTTTGTATATGGGATTCCAAAACTGCACAGCATATTCCAAATGAGGCCTTACCAGTGCCTTGTAAAGAGGGAGAATAATATTTTTCTCTCTTGAATCTATTCCCCTTTTTATACAAGACAATATCTTGCTAGCTCTAGCTGTTGCTACCTGGCATTGTTTGCTACAGCTAAGTCTGTTATCTACCAGAACCCCCAAATCTTTTTCCATTTCAGATGCACTTAACACAGAGTTATTTATGGTGTAGGTGGCACAGGGATTATTAAATCCCAAATGCATCACCTTACATTTATCAACATTGAATCTCATCTGCCATTCTGCTGCCCATTTTGATAATCTATCTAGGTCTGCTTGCAGCACTTGCACATCATTGGAAGTTTCCAAAGCTCTGCATAATTTAGTGTCATCAGCAAACACAGAGACCTTGCTCTCAATGCCCAATTCTAAGTCATTTATAAACAGATTAAACAGAAGCGGCCCCAGTACAGAACCCTGAGGCACTCCGCTTAGAACTTTAGCCCACATAGATGTAGCTCCATTAACCACCACTCTCTGTTTGCGGTCCAATAACCAGTTCTCTATCCATGAACAAATGTTTTCTTCAAGGCCAACAGTCCTCAGTTTATACATTAGTCGCCTATGTGGCACAGTATCAAAAGCTTTTGCAAAATCCAAATATACCACATCCACTGCTGTGCCTGAGTCCAACTTCTTACTCACTTCTTCATAAAAAACAATTAAATTTGTCTGGCATGATCTATTTCTCATAAATCCATGCTGACTACTACTAATAAGATGATCTCTGGAGACAAAGTCAAGGATATGATCCCTTAACAAAGTTTCCATCACCTTCCCTACCACTGATGTTAGGCTTACAGGTCTATAGTTACCAGGCTGTGAACGACTACCTTTTTTGAATATTGGTATTACATTGGCTTTTTTCCAATCCAGCGGCACATCCCCAGACAAAAGCGAATCTGAAAATATGAGAAACAGTGGTCTAGCTAGAACTGAACTAAGCTCTTTTAAAATCCTAGGATGCAATCCATCTGGTCCTGGGGCTTTATTGATATTAACTTTGTCTAATTGTTTCCGTACCATATCCTCCGTTATCCAATGTGAAAACTCTTCATTTCTTCCCTGCATATTGCTACAATCCCTACTGTAAGGACAAGGATTCTCAACAGTAAAAACAGTAAAAAGCTCCATTATTTAATGGTCCCACATTCTCAGTCCTCATCTTTTTACCATTTATATACTTAAAAAACATTTTGGGGTTGGACTTGCTTTGTTCGGCAATCCGTATTTCATTTTCTATTTTAGCTAGTTTAATTGCTTTCTTGCACTCTTTATTACAGCTTTCGTACTCCCTGTAAGCCTGTTCTGTGCCTTCTGTTTTCAAAATTTTAAAAGCCCTTTTCTTTTTTTCCATTTCCCTTTTTACCTGAGCATTAAGCCATGCAGGACTGGACCTAATTTTTTTACACTTGTTACCTAAAGGTACCGATTTGGAAATGTAATAGTTTAATATCCCTTTAAAAGTGGTCCACATCTGCTCAGTTTCTTTACCTAGAAACAGTTCCCCCCAGTCTATGAGCAGGAGCGATTCCTTTAAAAGCATAAAATTAGCTTTCCTAAAGTTAAAAGTTTTTGTTAAGCCAGTGCACTTATATAGGTTTTTTGCAACCTATATTAAATGACACTATATCATGGTCACTATTCCCTAAGCTTCCCATTACCTTCATCTCCATAATGAGCTCAGGGTTATTAAATATCACCAGATCCAACAACGCATTCTGTCTAGTAGGAACTTCTACCATCTGTGAAAGAAAATGCTCATATAGAAAATTTAAGAACTTTATACCTTTAGAGGTGCTGGCAGTTCCCTTACTCCAATCTATGTCAGGGTAGTTAAAATCCCCCATGACCAGAACATGCCCCATACCAGCAGCCTTCGCCAACTGCATATGGAGATTCATTTCCACCTCTTCCTCGGAATTTGGTGGCTTATAACATACTACAACAATTAATTTACCTACCTTCTTGCTTCCTGTACACAGTTCCACCCATAATGTTTCTGCCGTATCGTTTGCTCCCCCATCCATTCCATCTTTTAAATTTGGCTTCAATTCCTGTTTAACATACATACATACTCCTCCTCCTTTCTTATTAACTCGGTCATGCCTAAATAAGGAGTATCCTTCAATATTTACTGTCCAGTCGTGTGAATCATTAAGCCATGATTCTGCTATACCAATTACATCATACCTTTCCTTTAATGCTATTATTTCAAGTTCGCCGGTTTTTCCAGCCAGACTCCTTGCATTTGTAAACATACATTTTAGATTATCAATTGATTTACTTCTATACATGGTCGTACATGCCTCCCTATCCTCTATGCTCCCCCCTCCCCCTCTCCTCCCTCCATTGTGTTACTAGCCCCCAGATCCCTAACTTCTCTATCTACCCCTGTGTAGTTAAACATTCCCTCCCCCCCATACCTAGTTTAAAATCTCCTCCAACCCCCTAGCCCAGTTCTCTAAAAACCCAAACCCCATCTCCTTAACACCCACCCCTTTTGTTCCATCACCCCCCCCCCCAACCCGCACCTCGCGCCCACCACGCCCCACCCTCTTAGCCACGCATTTATACTCCTGAGCTCCCGTTGTCTCCCTAGCGTAGCACGTGGCTGCGGTAGTATTTCTGAAATCACTACCCTGGAGGTCCTTGCTTTTAACTTGGCCCCTAATTCTCGGAAATCATTTTTAAGGACCTCACCTCCACCTCTAACTTTGTCATTGGCACCAATGTGAACCAAGACCGCCGGGTCACTCCCAGCTCCACCCAATAATCTGTCAACCCGATCCACCACATGTCGAACCCTAGCACCAGGCAGACAACACACTGTTCGGCATGTAGGGTCTTGGCGACAGATTACCCTATCTACCCTTCTAATAATGGAGTCCCCTACCACTACCACCTGCCTATCCTTCCTAGCCCCCAGTTCTCCCTCCCTTGTATTGGAGATGGCCGTCCCCTGGGTGCTCAAGGGAAAGGCCCGCTCCATACATGCTGCTTCTGAGCCATCGTCCTCCACATCTTCGCCTAAAATGGCAAATCTGTTGGGATCGACCAGCTGGGAAGAAGCGCCCCTATCCTTCCGTCCCCTACTTCCCCTACTTCTAGGTCTGATTGCAGCACTTGCACATCATTTGAAGTTTCCAAACCTCTGCATAGTTTAGTGTCATTAGCAAACACAGAGACCTTGTTCTCAATGCTCCTTTCTAAGTCATTTATAAACAGATTAAAATGAAGCGGCCCCAGTACAGAACCCTAAGGCACTCCACTTAGAAATTTAACCCCAGGGGCGTAACTAAAACTCAGTGGGCCCCCCAGTAAGATTTTGTATTGGGGCCCCCACACCACTCTCTGTCTATCTATCATCTATCTGTATATCTCTCTCTCTTTCCGTCTATCTATCTCGTGCTCTCTCTATCATCTACAGTATCTATCACTCCATCTATATCTGTCTATCTATCTATCACTCCATCTTTCACTCTTTCTATCTCTATCTATTTATCTCTATCATCTATCTATTCAACTCTGTCTATCTATCACTCTATCACTCGATCTATCTATCACTACCTATCACTCCATCCATCTATTAATGTATCCATCTATTTATCTATCTCTATCTGTCTGTCTGTCTGTCTGTCTGCCTGCCTGCCTGCCTGCCTGCCTATCTATCTATCTATCTATCTATCTATCTATCTATCTATCCTGCAAATCTGCAAGTCTCAGAACTTCTCCACCTGAGCACAGCAGCACCGGGGCAGGCTGCCCTTCTCGCTGCTCGCGCGCGGCTATTCACTTCCAGTCTTCCGCCTTCCAGATCCCACAGAGGCCATCACAGAACCAATGGCTGCACAGCACGGACACCATTCTACCCCCCCCCCACACACACACACACCTGGCGGCGCAAGTAAAAAAAAAGGGAAATTAAATGGGTAACAAAAAAAAACGGATACAGGTAGAAACAGCTGCTTAACTGAAAAAGGCCCTGGGCCCCCTTATGCCCCCCCGGGGTGGCGGGGGTAGTAGTTACGCCATTGTTTAGGCCACATAGATGTAGCTCCATTTACCATCACTCTCTGTTTGCGATCCAATAACCAATTCTCTATCCATAAACAAATGTTTTCTTCAAGGCCAACAGTCGCCTATGTGGCACAGTATCAAAAGCTTTCGCAAAATCCAAGTATACCACATCCACTGCTGTGCCTGAATCTAACTTCTTACTAGCTTCTTCATAAAAAACAATTAAATTTGTCTGGCATGATCTATTTCTCATAAATCAATGCAAATCCATAAGATCAGTTCTGGAGACAAAGTCAAGGATATGATCTCGTAACATACAGGTTATTCAATAAAAGTTCTTATCGTTTAAAATGGTACTAATTTTGCCCCAACCAATCAGATCTTATTTAACATTTGAAAGCTAATATCTGACTGGTTGGGGCTAAATTAGCACCATTTTAAACGATAAGCAGGGAGATTCAATAAAAGGTCTTATCGTTTAAAATGGTGCTAATTTTGCCCCAACCAATCAGATGTTAGCTTTCAAATGTTAAATAAGATCTGATTGGTTGAGGCAAAATTAGCACCATTTTAAATGATAAGAACTTTTATTGAATAACCCCAAAGAACTTTTATTGAATCTCCCTGAAAGATTTCTTATCATGACAAGGCAGCAGTAATACTGAGAGACATTAGTCCCGCCCACCCGATGGTAGGACCAGCCCCCAAAGCTTTAAAAAAAAAACACAAGCATACCCCAGATAGTGTTTTTTTTTTACTACAGCTCCTGAAGCACTGATGCTGGGAAGCGCTGATGCTGGTTGTTATTTTTTGCCTATCCAGAGGGTTAGCCAGTAAAGTACAGGTATTAACCTGTGTGGTGGAGGTCTGTCATCATGGCTTGCCTAAGACTCCAGTGGTGCATTCAGTTGGTTATTTCCTTTTGGATATCCCTGACTTACCGGTGCCTGCCTCCTTCAATATGGCAGCTACCGGCAGATGCACGCGTGCGCGCTACGGGAGTGCGTGATGTCATCGCGTATGCACGATGATGTCACAGAAGCTCGACGAACGGCGGTGGGTTCAAATAGCAAAATAGCGGCAGCTGAGTAGGCTCACTGCCACTTCCTATCTTCAGTAAACCCACTGCTCTGGATACCGGGTCCCAAAAGTTGCTTGGTAGGAGTTTCTCCCACTCTCCTCTCCTAATTCAGTATATTACCGGACCGTGCTGAACCCTCACCTGCACAAATTTTATCCGCAATCCAGGACACCAAGACGGCACTTATCATCTTTATCGAGGAGGTCAAGGTCGATGTGGGCCTCCTCCGACAGGACCTACGCAACGTCAAGAGGCCGCGTGGGTGAACTGGAAAATCGCGTGTCCTCGGGCCGAGGATACGATCAGACCCATCCCAGAAGACATAGTGTCCCTACAACGCCAAATCCAGGCACAAGCAGCAAGAGCGGACGACCTGGAGAACAGGTCCGGCCGCCAGAACATACGCCTGGTGGGGGTGCTTTTGACCCCAGGACCCCAAGGCGTGGACCACGAGGCCGTGGATCCCATGTGCTCTTCTGCCATAGGCCTAACCTGGGTACTAACATGTGATCACTGCAGGGCTCCAGTCCCCCTCCACGGCCCCACGGTGGATCAGGGAGCCCTCACTTGGGGAAAAAACAACTCTCTTGTAACTTGATATGGAACTCTAACTGCTCTACCCAAGCAATCCATAAAAGTTTATAAGAAAATGTTTGATTTTATTACCGAGTTATATGGTAGATATTATGGTTGTGTTAAGCCCTGCTGCTATTTAAAGGGATGGGGAATACCATCCAATCTTTGTTCTTTGCCCTACAATATCTCACTAGTTTTGGGACCCCTGGCCCCTATAATAAGTATAAATGTACCTCTAAAGTACTATGCTACAAATGTCCCAATGCAGATGATAAGATTCTGGGCTACCTTGGTATCCGGGACACAGCAACTCTGATGCATTATATTCAGATATGTGGATGTATAAACCTCCCCCAAATAAGGGCAGTCACCATCAGGACTGAATGGAGTCCTCCTGAGACTCCAAGTGAGTTCCCCCACTGGTCACCGGGGCAGCCAAACAAATTTACATTACTTAAACAATACCTAGGTAATCACCTCCTGTAAATCATCCCAATCCCCCACCTTACTACTGCACTTTCCCCCCACCCGTTGAACAATCTCCTCTAAAACTTATGGGAATATCCTCCCACAAACATCACAAGACGTTATTTGACTTCCTCTGTTTAGACACCCCACACTTTAGAAGTTCGGACTCTCGGAGAGCCCTATAGATCCCCGAACCCTTGGATAGGGATACCCAGGTAAAAAGTAAAATTTCATGAACCATTGTTCAAGGTTATTATGGTTGTTTAATGTTCTTATATGTTCTTTTTTTATTTATTTATTTATCTATTTTTTTTCCCCTCTTGGTTATGTTCCTGGTCTTGTCCTGTCTGGTCGTCCGCGCCTGTGCTCCTCGGGCCCCTTGAGGATCCCCTTTCCCCCCGTATGAATAATGGGTGAGTCTGTTAAACCTCTCAAAATAATGTATGGAATGTCAGGGGGTTGAACCAGCCGAATAAGAGAATCTTATGTAATATGCCTGCAGGAGACTCACTTACTCCTAACTAACATAAATTATCTACAAAAGCCCTGGGTGGGCTGGTCTGCCCATAGTGTACACTCATCCTATTCTAGAGGGGTCTCTATCCTTATCAGGAAAACACTCAAACACAAAATAAACCATGTTAAATCCGACCCATGTTAAAAGGAAGGTATCAAATGTTGCAGTTGAAATTGGGTTAACTCAGGTTGTGTTCCTGGGCATATACAACCCACCAGCCGCTGGTCTAGCAGTTATGAAAACAATAGCCCCGTATCTAACAATGTATCCTGAGGCACATATAATTTGTATGGGGGATTTTAACCAAGTACTCTGCCCTATCAAAGACAAACTTAGAACACCAGGCAACTCAGTGCCAATGCACGCTGAGGACCACCTCACACCACTAGCATCCCTTATACAATCCTGGGACTGGATTGATGCCTGGAGACAGAGATTCCCAAATACCCTACAGTACACATGCCACTCAACTACCTACAACACCCTGTCCAGAATAGATTTCATGTTCCTAAGTAAGAAGTCCGTTCCACTAGTACATCAAATCACGCACCTCCCCCGTGGAATCTCGGATCACTCTCCATTGTTTCTGGAAATAATCCTAGAACCATAGCACCCCCCAGCACACATCTGGAAGATTAAGCCCTTCTGGTTAACTCAGTTCCCCCAGCCGGATCCCCTACATGAACACATGGAAGAATATATGGAAATAAATGCATCCCCATATAGCCCCAACTTAGTGTGGGACTCACTGAAGGCTTATCTCAGAGGGAGGCTACACTCTACTGTTTCGTACATTAAGCGCACAGCACAGCAGGAGGAGAACTCCCTGACAACCATATTAGAACAGGCAGAAAGGGAGCATATACAACATAATACCCCAAATACCCAAGCGTCCTGGTTACAGGCACAAAGGCTATACAATAACATGATCATAGAGAGGGCCAGCCGCAAACAATTGTTTCTCAGACAGAACTACTTTGAAAATGGAGGACACTCGGCTAAGTTGATGTCCTTCTTGATCAAAGACCACACACAATCCAACACCATACTATCCATCTGTACCTCCTCAAATACTCAGGCTTACTCCACCCCCCAAATACTAGAAATATTTGTTGAATTCTATGAATACTTGTACAAGTCTAGGACAACATACAATCAGTTAGAGATCAATGAATACATCAAACAGATTGACCTTCCGTCACTAAACACCGAAGAGAGAAGGACCCTCGAATCCCCAATAATGCTTAGTGATATACAAGGTTCAATAGACTCTGTGCCCAATGGGAAGGCCCCTGGAGACAGTCTACCCATCGAGATCTATAAGAGATATCAGACACAACTTCTAAAGCCCCTCCTGGAGATGTGTAACCACTCACACCACACTAGCTGTCTACCACCTACTATGTACAATGCCACTATTGTTGTAATACCTAAACCTGGCAAAAAAAAAACCAGGAATGCGGCTCTTATAGACCCATCTCTCTGTTAACATCGGATTATAAAATCCTGGCTAAAATTCTCGCTAATAGAATGAAATCAGTAATTTTATCAATAATCCACCCAGACCAGATTGGCTTTATGCCAGGCAAGTCCACATCAATTAACCTACGCCGCACCTTAACACAGACACAACTCGACCATGACAACAAATAATGCTCTCACTTGACGCCAACAAAGCCTTTGACTCGGTTGAGTGGGCCTTTCTTGTAGAGGTTTTAAGATGTTTTGGTTTCGGGGATAATTATATCAAATGGATACAAATCCTATATGCAGCCCCTTTGGCCCAGATCTAAATCAACGGAACCATTTCCTCAAGCTTCCCTCTCCATAGGGGCACCCGACAGGGTTGCCCACGATCACCATATTTATTCGCCCTTGCAATACATTAGCCACAGTACTTTGCAAAGACAACAGGATTAAGAGCTTCCAAATAGACCAATATAAGGAACGCCTATGCCTCTACGCAGACGACATAATAATGTTTTTAGAAAAACCCCGTATCCCACTCGCCACGACATTCAGTTTAATCAACACGTTCGGAACCTACTCAGGACTGACTATAAACTGGGATAAGTCGCCACTATACCCTATGGACCAGTTCAGCTCGACCAATATAAGATGGCCCACCCAGATACCCATAGTAACAAACTTTAAATACTTAGGTATTATGACAACAAAATCCCCCCAACAGTTCTACTCCCTCTATATCTCCCCTTTGTTGGAATTCACATGAAACAAAACCCTTGCATGGAGACACGTCCCACTAAACCTTTGGGCAAGAATACAACTTGTTAAGACCTTCCTATTTCACAAACTATTATACACCATACAACACACTTTAGTATACATTCCCCAATCCTTTTTAAAAAAACTTAACTCTTTAATAACTTATTTCATCTGGAACAACAGGAGACCCAGGGTCAGTATTAGCAAACTCCAAGCACCAAAATCCATGGGAGGGCTGGCACTACCTAATATACAATTGTACTACTGGGCATCACAGCTCAGATACCTACAATGCTGGGTTCCCCCATCTCACAACCAAATGCATCAGACCATATGATCACTAAATATTTATCAGGCCCCTTTATGGCATACCTAGATGCACCCAAACAATACATAATAGGCAGGGGCACAACAAATGCACAAACGAGCACACAAAATCTGAACCTTGGCCAACAGAGTTCTGGGAGTGGAAGGAACATATTAACAACCCCCCCCCCTTTGGAGAAACAAAATTCTCTCAGGGTTACAAGGATTAATGAGTGCTACATTGTGGGAAAGCTACGGAATAAACTCAATAGGACATGTTATACAGAATAGCTCAATGATCTCATTCACTGACCTGCAAAATAACTACAAGCTCCCTGATACTATGCATTTCAGATACCTACAAATTGTGCCATGCACTAAGAACAATGCTACATCCACCCTCCTTAAACATAACCAAACACCCTGCGATCGGAATAATACGCACACAGGGCCCACAGGGCATGATATCTAGACTATACAGCTGTCTGGTGCAAGCAAAATTCCAAAATAACCTCACACATATTAGGAACAAATGGTCTCCATGTATAGAAAACATAAATATGGAGGAGGAACGCTGGCAGGAGATAGGCAATACACATATGCTGGTCTCCCCTGCTGTTAACAACAGAATGATTCAGTTCAATATCATCCACCAGACCTATTACACCCCAGACAAATACAGCATTTTGGGAACACTAGAACATCAAACTGTTCCAAATGCTAACAAATAGATGCAAACTTTGACCATCTACTCTGGAGCTGTCCTAGGGTGTCCATTTTCTGGACTGAAGTAATTCGTCTCCTTAACCTCCTCTCCCCACATCAAGTACCCCTATCTCCACTATTATGCTTATTCGGAGTGATGGAGGAGGATATTTGGTCCAACTAAGAGAGTCAGTTCCTGCAGGCATCTCTATTTTATGCTAGGAAAACCATAGTTCTGCGATGGTTATCACATAAATCCCCCAAAGTTAAGACCTGGATAAAACTGATGATCTCCCCCTAATCAAAATGATATACAAACACAGAGGTTGCGACAATAAATTCAAGAAAATCTGGGAGAGCTGAATAGATTCCCCCGACACTGTCCTTGAATAACCGGGACTTCCCAATAACCCCTCCAAGTCCTTGATGGCGGGGGCCCTGGGGGGCTCGGGTGCGAGGTGGCCGGACACAGAAACAGCTGAGATGAGAACATTGATACCAGGTAAAGGACCACTCAGACCACTTGTTGATAATGTTTTATAAAAATAATATTTATCTGTCATCCAATCCAATGCTACAACTTTAGTTGCTAACTTCAACTCTATTTAACCTATGTTATGTACATATTAATGTAATTGCTATATTTATTGCATTGGCAAAATAAAACGAATTAAAAAAAAAATTAGTAATTGAGACCCTGGAGGCTGAAGATCCGCAGGAGCCCCATAGGAAAATATCACATTTATTTTCAGAGGCAATCAAAAAGAGCAATTTTCTTGAGGCCATTAAAGGCATAATTAAGAGAGAGTGGAAGGTCCCTGATAAGAAGTTTTCTTTGCCTAAACTTTCTCTAACTTCTTCCCTTTCGACCCAGAAGAGACCAAGATTGGGACACTGCCCCCAAGGTTGACTCTCCCGTGGCTTTAACGATTAAAAGAACCACGATACCCCTTGAGAATAGTTCTTCGATGAAGGATCCAATAGATAGAAAGGCTGAAGCAGCATTAAAGAAATCTTTTTTATCTTCAGACACGGCCATCAGATCTACAGTTGTTACAGCCTCAGTGGCTAAAGCTCTTAGGCTTTGGTTGTCTGAATTAGAAGCTAACCTGAAAAAAGGTGATGCTCTTGACCAAGTCATAAAGGACCTTCCCATACTACTAAGAGGAGCAAATTACCTGTGTGATGCGGCCTTATCCTCGCTTAGACTTTCTGCTAGGTCAGCAGTTTTTTCTTCGGTGGCAAGAAGAGCCATTTGGTTGAAGTCGTGGGCTGCAGACTGTGCTTCCAAAAACAAGTTATGTAGATTACCCATTGAAGGTAGCAGACTTTTTGGTTCTGCTTTGGACACCTTGGTGAATAAAAGGGGGGATGACAAGATTGGAGTCCTTCCCCAAGATAAAAGACACTTTCGAAAGCCCTTTCGGCCTTTCTCATATTCGTCCAGATTCAGAGGAGCCAGATTCCCCAGGGACAGAGAAAGGCAACCATTTTTTCGGCCAAGACAGCCTAGAGGCAGAGGGCGCATGTTGTTTCAAAGACCCCTGTCCGAATGACGCCAGGTTTCGGGGAGGGCATTTATTAGACTTCAGCAAGGCCTTGAAAAAAAATTACAACAGACAAGTGGGTCCTAGAGACCGTCAAATATGGCTACTCCATAGAATTTCTTTATCATCCACTAGACCATTTTGTGAAGTCTCCACTCCCCCAGACTGTGGAAGGACAACAAAGTCTCTCGCAAACCATTCAGCTGTTCATGCGGCAAAAGGTCTTAATACCAGTTCCTGTAGGAGAAAAGGGATTAGGAGTCTACTCTCCAGTATTTCTAATTCCCAAGCCATCGGGAAAATTCTGAACAATTATAGACCTAAGATACCTAAACACACATATAAAGAAGATGGAAACAATCAAATCGCCAATCAACTCCATCTTACCAGGAGATTATTTGGCAACCATGGATCTGCAGGACGCCTATCTCCACGTCCCTAAAAGACCATGCCATCAGAGGTTCTTAAGGGTGGCAGTCCAAATACAGTCCCATGTGTTTCATCTTCAGTTTACTGCCCTTCTGTTTGGCATCTCCTGTGCGCCAAGGGTCTTCACAAAGATTATCAGAAGTAACCTTAGCACAAAATAATCATACCACACTCTCAACCCTTCAGAGCCTAGGCTGGATAATCAATTTCGGAAAATCATCCCTCACCCCCAGCCAGGGGAAACAATTCCTGGGATTTTATTTTGATACTTCCCTGAACAAGGTATATCTTCCAGCAGAAAAAATAACAAAACTTATTTGCAAGGTCAGAACATTGATGACCTCTCTCACAGTTCCACTAAGAGGGATTTTGGAAGTTTTGGGTCTGTTCACTTCCTCCATAGAAGGGATTCCTTGGGCCAAAACCCATATGAGAAACCTGCAAAGGTTTTTTCTATTAAGTTGGGAAAAAGATCCAGACTCCCTAGATACCACAGTGTCAATTCCCCCTGCGGTACTACAGTCCCTAACATGGTGGACTCTTCCTACACATCTAGCGGTAGGGCAGCCACTAGTACAGCAACCTCCGATAATTGTAACAACAGATGCCAGTGGACAAGGTTGGGGAGCCCATTGTTTAAGAATTTCCAGACAAGGAGTATGATCAACCAGAAAAAGGTTATGCTCTTCAAATTTCAGAGAACTAAAAGCCGTGTTCTATGCTCTTCCGCTCTTTTTGGCAAGCATCCGAAACCAGAATGTTCAAATTCATACAGACAACGCTACCATCGCGGCTTATATAAACCACCAGGGTGAAACAAAAAGTCAAAAACTACTTCAATTGTCTCTATCCATAATGTCCTGGGCAGAGGCTCACCTTCAAAGTCTGTCTGCCACCTACGTTAGTGGTACAGAGAATCAATGGGCAGATTGTCTAAGCCGACATTTTCTAGACCCCAACGAATGGTCGCAGACACTTAATGGCATCAAGGAAAAACAGAAAACTGCCAGTCTACTATTTACTCGGAAGAGATCCTCAGGCAGCCAGAAGGGATGCAATGACCATAACTTGAGACTTAACTAGCGTACATTTTCCCCCCTTCCAGTTGATCCCCAGGGTGTTGAAAAAGATCCGCAACAACAAATGCCTTGCAATTTTGATAGCTCCAGCTTGAGCCAGGAGGACTTGGTTTGCTGAAGATCCGTAAGGCAGTTACAAATGCAATATATCAAAGGATTTGGAACACCTTTCAGACTTGGTGCCATAAGAGACAGATTTGGGAAGAGATACCCAAGATTCCCTTAATACTGGCATTCCCGGTGGAAGGATTAAATAAAGGACTAGCCCCTAGTACTCTCAAGGTACAAGAGCCTTTTATAGTTCAGATATTGCAGGAGACCCTTTCATCAGGAGGTTTTTTAAAGCAGACCTAGTCTTAAGACCAAAGGTCAGATCCTTTGTTCCAAGATAGGATTTGTCTGTAGTTTTAAAGGGTTTAAGTCTACAACCCTTCGAACCTCTTACCGATCCAATTCCTCACTTGGAAAACAGCCTTGTTGATAGCCCTATTTCTGCTAGAAGAATCAGCGAACTTCAAGCGTTATCGTGCAGAGAGCCATATCTCCGAATTCTGGAAGAAGGGATCCATCTCAAACTAGATCCGGCCTTTATCCCTAAGGTATCCTCAGATTTTCATAGAGAGCAGGAAATCTTTCTGCCGTTCATCCATCCGGACAGAGTTAATGCTGACGGAGACCCCTTAACCCCAGTTGATGTTAAAAGGTGCTTACTAAATTACCTTTTCAGGGTTAAGGATTTCAGGAAGTCAAACTTCCTCCTGGTCTTGTATGCAGATGCTAACAAGGGTAAAACTGCCTCGAAAGCTACCATCGCTAGGTGGTTGAAGCTAGCGATCTCCTCAACTTATAAAAGCCTGAATCTTCCAGCTCCAGAACAGGGGTGAATGCTCACTCAACCCGGGCAGTCTCTACCTCTTGGGCAGCCTTTGCGGGCGCCACTCCAGAGCAAATCTGCCAGGCAGCCACCTGGGCCTCATATCATACCTTTGTGAGACATTACAGATTGGATATCCTCCACGAAAGGTAAGTGGCCTTCGCTAATAATATTCTACAAGTTAAAAAGCCTTAAAATTCCCTCCCTTAATTTCTTCACTGCTTTGTGACATCTCTTTATAACTGGTGCCTTGGGATGATAAGGAAAATCCAAATTTATACTTACGTAAATTTGTTTTTTCTTGAATCCCAAAGGCAGCATATATTTAACCCTACCCTATTTAACTCTTCTTTCTAAAGCATATTACTGGGGTCTTTACTACTTTGGAATATTTTCCCTATCTGAGGTATGCTTGTGTTTTTTTAAAGCTTTGGGGGCTGGTCCTACCATTGGATGGGCGGGACTAACATCTCTCTGTATTATGCTGCCTTTGGGATTCAAGGAAAACAAATTTACGTAAGTATAAATATGGACTTTCCAGCACTTTCCCTATCACAGATGTTAGGCTTACATGTCTATAGTTACCAGGCTGTGAACGACTACCTTTTTTGAATATTGGTATTACATTGGCTTTTTTCTAATCCAGCGGCACATCCCCAGACCAAAGTGAATCTGAAAAGATGAGAAACAGTGGTCTAGATAGAACTAGATAGAACTGATAGAAGCTCTTTTAAAATCCAGGGATGCAATCCATCTGGTCCTGGGGCTTTATTGATATTTACTTTCTCTAATTGTTTCTGGACCATATCCTCCATCAGCCAATGTGAATACTCCTCATTTCTCCACTGCATATTATTACAATCCCTGCTGTATGGCTAGCCATCTTTTCCCCCAAAACTGCTGCACCATCATCATTGAGGTGCAATCTGTCTCTACTAAAGAGCCTGTAGACAGAAAAGTTAGCCCAGTTCTCTAAAAACCCAAACCCCATCTCCTTACACCACCCTCTTAGCCACACATTTATACTCCTAAGCTCCCGTTGCCTCCCTGGGACCTCACCTCCACCTCTAACTTTGCCATTGGCACCAATGTGAACCAAGACCACCAGGTCACTCCCAGACCCACCCAATACTCTGTCTACACAATCCACCACATGTCGTACCCGAGCACCAGGCAGGCAACACACTGTTCGGCATATAGGGTGTTGGCAACAGATTACCCTATCTACCCTTCTACCACCTGCCTATCCTTCCTAGCCCCCAGTTTTCCCTCCCTTGTATTGGAGATGGCAGTCCCCTGGGTGCTCAAGGGAAATGCACACTCCATACATGATACTTCTGAGCCATTGTCCTCCACATCTTTGCCTAAAACGGCAAATCTGTTGGGATCAACCAGCTAGAAAGAAGTGTCCCAATCCTTCCGTCCTCTACTTCCCCCGGTGACCCTAACAAATCCATCTTCCTTTACCACTGTCACAAACTCCAGTTCGCTGGGCATGTGATCTGACCAATCAATCGATACTTGCTGCCACCACTTTAAGTTATGGCCTTAAAGATGCCCCAAAAACACTCTTGACACTTACTGACTATGCACACCCTTGTCCTGGCAGCTAAATGGTTAGCACTACACTATTCACTCCAGCAACTAACTGGTTAATTAGCATTAGTCCTTCACAAGCAGTCACAGAGTTAATTAACATTTACACTGCAAAACATTCCATTCAACCACATATAAACTTATCAGAGGCTATCTTTTAGAGCATCAAAGACAAAACTTATTAAATTTTAGATTTAATATTCCAAAAGGTGGACAGTGCATATAATACAAAAATAAAAGAAAATGGTGTTATAATAAAATGACATACAATAGGTACAACAGTTATATAAAATAAAAAGGATAAAAATATTCGCAGACCCTACTCACTAGAAGAACCCCCGTATCCCGGGGCAGGAAGAAACATCTGGTCCATACACACAGTTTTAGCATGTCCCCTCAGTATGAACACAGTTATAGAAGCTACAAGGATTTTTAAACCCCTTGTTAAACCACCCCCCTCCTGGCTATGCATGAGGTGGGAGTGTCTAGGAATGTCCAGATTTAGGACTAGCTAAAAGCATTCATTCCCCCTCAGTTAGGTAGATTCCATATAAATGTAGATATGTACATTGTATTGGGATATTGACCACATACTCCTCTCCTGTATTAATTATCAATTCATCCAATACCAAACATGACCTGTGTGTAATATATATTTCCCAAGATATTAATAACTCGCCTTGGTAAGGGAATAAGGTCTCCATGTTGGGTATCATTTTAATGGGCCTACCTTCCCATTCACAAATATAATATTGATTTCTGTCCTACATATTCCAATACCGAAATACATTTATTTTACATGTATGGTTGTCCTTAAAATGACCTCTTAATGTACCCACCAGACCCCTAGTTGAAGAGAATTCCAGATACACGGTTCAGCCCCACATTTTCTGGAAAAGAAGATCTGGTTCCATGCTTCACTAATCATAATATAAACAATAGGACTGTTCCAGGGTGGAATGGCATTTTATTGGTCCTTTGAAAGACCAAGTAGCAATAGTTAGCCCATTCTTGCCAAGTCACTACACACTTTCCTGACAACCACCCTATCTGTACCATTTCCACCCTCCAGTTTACTGGCCCCTGCCAGTACCTGCATTCCCCCAGATGTGTCAAGCCCTGCAATGCTGCAAGTTTCCTCTTTAGATTCTGGACCATATCACTATTTTTAGAGATAACAACAAACAACAACAAATAACATTTGTAAAGCGCTTTTCTTCCATAGGACTGATTGGTAAATTGTGGTATAGAGGAAGAACTCTATAAATCCAGGAATGCCAGGCTAAACAGGTGGCTTTTCAGTCTGGATTTGAATAACTCCAGGGAAGAGGCTGTCTTTACTGGGTGTGGTAGGGAGTTCCAAAGGGTAGGGGCAGCATGACAGAAAGCTCTGTCTCCAAATTTTTTGAGGCACACTCTGGGAGTGACCAAATTTATGGATCCTGCTGATCTGAGGTTGTGAGAGGTGTGGGGCAGCTTCAGCAAGTTCTTTATGTATCCAGGGCCCAGTTTGTGCAGTGATTTGAAAGTCAACAGTCCAATATTGAAGAGTATTCTCCATTGTACTGGTAGCCAGTGCAGTGAGCGGATTGGTGTAATGTGACAGTGGCGAAGCTGGTTTGTTAGCAGTCTGGCAGCAGAATTCTGAACTAATTGTAGGTGGTGCAGGTCTTTTTGTGGGAGACCTACATAAAGGTCATTGCAGTAGTCCAGCTGTGATATGATGAAGGCGTGAGCTAAGGTTGGAAGATCCTCTGGGGGGATCAGATGTTTGTTTTTTGCAATGTTCTTCAGATGAAAGTAGGCAGATTTGATTACAGCCGAAATTTGGTTTCTGAAGCTCAATTCCCCATCGGTTAGCACACCGAGGCTGTGCACAAGCTCGGAGCTGTTTATGTCTGAAATCCCAATCCTGATTGGTGCTGATTTTGGGAACGGCTGGTTCGGTGGCAAGCGTTGGCTTTGGACAACAAGGACCTCAGTTTTCTCAGCATTCAATTTAACCAGTTGTCATTCATCCACGCCTGTAGCTCAGTTAAGTAAGAATTTATTTTTGGGGTGGGCTCTGTTCCACTAGGTTTGAAGGAAAAGTATAACTGCGTGTCATCAGCATAGCAGTGGTACGTCATACCATGTTGTTGGATAATTGTACCAAGTGGCAACATGTAGATTGCAAACAGAAGAGGGGATAGGATTAATCCCTGTGGCGCTACAAATTTTAGAGGTGCAGGGTTGGACATGACAAGTCCTAGGGATACTCTATGTGTTCTGTAAGTCAGGAATAATCTGAACCACGGGAGGACTGAGCCATTGATGCCACAATACTCGTGCAGTCTGTTGAGCAAGATTTCATGGTCATTTGTATCAAAAGCTGCTGAGAGATCCAACAGAAGTATTCCCCTCTGTCACTTGAGCAGATCGTTGCAGACTTGGATGAGGGCTGTTTCACAGCTGTGGTGTTTCTTAAAGCCAGATTGTGGAGGGTCCAGGATGTTGTTTGCTGAGAGAGATAAGAAGTTTTAAAGAATCTTCCTGATGTTCTTTTAATTAATCCTTTCTAGCAGTTGCTGGAACAAAAATAGAACTCGCCATTTGAAATAACCAAAATATTTCTATTAAAAAATACGATACTTCTATAGTATGAGCAGCACATCTTCCTAGGTAGATTACTTAGAATTGTGTCCAAGTGAAAAGCAATGAAACTACAGAAAATCACTGACCTTGCTAACAAACGTACAGGCTGATGCACCAGTAAGTGCAATAAGCATATACCAGCAACATTTGCTGTTTTTTTTACACCAGCAGATATGTATTCAGACAAACTACTCCAAATATACGTGTCAAACTTTTTTATAAGGGTTTGTCATTATTGAGAATATTATCAGTAATATTCCCCAGGGATAATCATGCCACTGTTTAAGTTTGAGAGTGTATCGTTATATTGCCCAGCCGAGGTGAATCGTACGTAGGCCCAATGAAGGACCTAGCATACCAGGACCTGTTGAACGGCACACAGCAATTATGGAGGGACAAGTCTGATCGGAGACCACAGACTTTGGTATACTCGTCTTAACGATCCATGGATATGGACAAACGGAATTCAGAAGTTGTGAGTATTAACTTTTCATATTATGAAAAGTATTTCATGGGGACGCCCAGTCATTTGTGCAGCCTGTCTCATAAAGAACTTAAAGGTAGATTCAATAAAAGTTCTTATCATTTAAAATGGTGCTAATTTTTCCCCAACCAATCAGATCTTCTTTAACATTTGAAAGCTAACATCTGATTGGTTGGGGCAAAATTAGCATCTTTTTAAACAATAAGAACTTTTATTGAATAACGCAGATAGTGTAGCTATTGGAACTTTGAGTTCTTTCAGTCTAAGTTCTAATTAAGTGGTGTCTGTGACTTACATCTATATTACCTGGAATCGTTCGTCCTTATCACAACTCCAAAGGGGTTGTGTGTTACGGACATTGCCTATTCCCCTAACGGGGTTGTGTGCCACGGACATCTTTCACACCCTCAACGGGGTTAAGTGTCAAGGACATTTTTTTAATCCTGGATTATTATTGATGGTGCTATTGTGCCCACTATGGTGCTAGGTCCTTGAGATTGTTTGTTTGTTATTGTTTTGAATGTCACTGTGCACTTTATTGTGTGTTTTTATATAATGTATGGGTGTTTTAATTCTTTGTGTAAAACAGAATGCTTTGGTATGATTTGGTGTTATTTTTTTGGCCAAAGTTACCTATTAAGTCCCTTGGATTTTTGGTTTTGTATCGGGTGTTCTTATGTGAAACCCGTTATATTTATAGATTAGTCTGCATTAAGCTGCAAGTGCTACTTAAGGGGGTTTGCCTTTTTTGGAGGTCTTTCCCTTCAACAGTTTGTTTCTTTAAGCTAGAGACATCATCCTAGGCCTTTTTTTAAAGGTATGTGAGAGATCTTTTCAATGTGGGGCCACAGTTCCCCTTTTAGACTCAAAGATTAATTCACAGAAACATTTCAGTGAAAAGGGGGATCATGGTGAAACCTGATTGCATTAGTATGCACAACATTTAATAATCAAGGATGTAGCTGTATTCAGAATCAATCACATTCAGTCTCATCTCAGATTGTATTAATATACACTTAATATCAAACAATATGGCTCTGACTTGTCTCAGAAAAAGTTTGGCCGTTCCTATAGAATTTGTACTCTTACCATGACCTTCAAAAAACTTTTATATCATCACTAAAAGTTACCATTCAGGAATGGGATAAAAAAAGAATCCAAAACATTAAACATTCCATGAAGCCAAGTGGAGAGTCATTAACAAATGACTATACCAAGATTATGGCCATTTGAGTGAATGGAAGTGCTGTTAGTGCTGTGGAAAGTTGGGCACCCGCGAAGTTAAGCAATGTAATTTTTTTTTTACAGTGAGGGCAATATGGTTGTAGAATGTTGTGCCTCACAATGTTGTTATGGCATAATCTCTAAATACATTTGAAATTGTCTAATTGGACAGGCAAAATATCCTGGGTTACACCTAATGAACTGTATCCAAAAATATACATGTGTGCTTGTGCTTGGTATATGAGGTGCAGTGTGTATGTTGGTGGGGATGTTCTTGTGGTTAATGTTCTTCTGTTGAATTTGGGGATGCTTGCTTTAGAAGGGTTGATCTTACTGGACTTGTGTTTTTTGCAATCCAAAGTAACTATGAAACTATTAAACTAATGTACCGCTAGCTTCTTGCTTCTTGCTAGAGCCTGTGTAAACAGTATATGCAACATTGTATTATTACCCTTAACCAGTTACATTGCTGGAAGATTGCTGCAGAGTAAAAATGATGATCAGGACTCGCATTAAATTAGGGTCTTTGACAAGGCATGCAAGCTTGGTACACTACTTTTTGAGTACAAATAATGACCTTTTATTGTTTCTAATAGCAGTCTACTGCCGAATGTGAATTAAGTGCTGGCATTAGGGTGCTTCTAGTCATTTTTTTCTGTGTAAAGTATATAGCATTTTAACATAGGATCTAATAAAGCATTCAAGGGCCTAAAAACAACAGATGCTTCATACAGTAAAACTGAATTTGGATTGAATTAATTAGATTGCACTCCATGGATACGGCTCTGTGCAAATGGTAAATGACCTTCAGGCTACCAAAGCCAAAGTTCCCTTTTCCGGAATGAAGCAGCATCCTGACTCTGATCCTATGTTTCTAACAGAACCTACTTGACTTTGTCTCCAGAGCTCATCTTATTAGTAGTAGTCAGTGTGGATTTATGAGAAATAGATCATGCCAGACAAATTGATTTTGGTTTTTATGAAGAAGCGAGTAAGAAGTTAGATTCAGGCACAGCAGCGGATGTGGTATACTTGGATTTTGCAAAAGCTTTTGATACTGTGCCACATATACACTATAGTTCTCCTTTAAAGCTAGGTTTACACAAATTACAAAAAAATTACATAACAGACTATATACTAGTCAGTTTACTGAATATGTTTGGTACAGAGAATCCAAACCTTTATAAACAGGCCTGTTTTGGTTACAGGGTAACTGTGGTCTCCAACAAGTGAGGGTCATATTATAAAAACCCTACTGTTGTACCTTAAAAATGAAATGTTAATCCTGAAAAAGTTCAGCAATATTTATTCATGATTGAACACTTTCTGTTTTCAGCCATGTGACCAGCTTGTAATTATATGACTACCTTCTGCCTGCATTAATAGGCTCCCCTTTTTAAAAAAAATTTATGTCTGGGCAGGTACTTCCTGTTTTCCTCCAGCATTTTGACTTTAGTGAGCATGCTTCTCTCCTGGAAGCTGGAAATTTGAACATTCACCACAATATAATTTCTCAAAGGCTGCAGCTACAGATGTGATCCAGGGCTCATTTTAAAGAAAAGACTGCAGGCTTTTATTTAGCAACACTTGATTATAATACATCTGAGGAAGCTGAATGAAAGCAAAACACGTTATACTAAACGCATTTTATAGGATTTTATACAAAAAAAATTTTACATTTTATTTGCATGGAATAAAGACACCTGCACTCATTTATATCAGGAAGTGGTTGTGAGTTTTTCTGAATAGTGAAATCCTAGACTAAACCGATATTGGACACTTTTTAATACTATTATACTTTTTATTATTTTTATTTAACACAGGGTTAACACTTTTTATTTAACACAGGGTTAAATAAAAACCTCTTGGGTTTTGTGTGCCTGCGCACTAAGTTGTTTGGGTACCACAGTGTGGTCTCCAAAAAAACAAGAGTTACATAAAAGCCTACAGTCTTACTTTTTAAATGAGCTCTTGATCTCATCTCTCACTTCACTCTGTGAGATATTGTACCGTGAAAAAGATGTGCACTTCTTGGTTCCAGTATCTGGAGTGACATCACCTGCACGATCTGCTACATTCCTATATGCAGGTTCAAGCATGCTCACAGACAACTTAATACTGGGAAAGATGTGAAGTACCTGCACAGACAACTGATGAGTAATATCATTAGTGTCTTCCCTCTGACTTCTGAATCTTTTTACAGGCAGTAAAATGTCAATCTTCTTCTGCCTAAGGTGGAGGAAGTTAAATACAAGGTTTGCAGATTAAAATACTGTAGCAAATGTAAGACAGATTGATAGTTGAAAGCTTGGCTATTAATTCAGACAGAAATGTGTGCTATTATAAAGTTGCAAGCCGATGAAAGCTGTAAGTGGTTATTTACCCTTTTAAGCAATACAAATTCTCAAAGTTACACCTAGAAATGTGATCCATGGATCATATTATGGCAAGGCATTTTTTTTCTTTTCTCTCTGATTGGCTGGGGTGTAGCTAATTGGTTTAAATTGGCTGTGGACTGTTGAAACCTTGGTTTTGAACCGCAAAGAAGTTTTTCCTCCAGAGCCATTTAGCTCCTAGAGCGATTAACTTGTAAAGGGATTTTCTGTTTTAAAGGGGTTTGTCTGTTTTTAAGGGGTGTGTTAAGAAACAAAAGCGTTTAAAACAAGAAAGGGTTTAAAAACAAGAGTGCACCAAGGGACCTATGTATGTGTCAGATGTGAGTGGGTTACCCATTTGGAACCTGAGGTCCAGAATCTAAAGGGGAAACTTGCAGCATTGCAGGGCTTGACAAATCTGGGGGAATTGCAGGTACTTGCAGGGGCCAGTAAACTGGGGGGTGGAAATGGGGCAGATAAGGTGGTAAAGGAAGATACATTTGTAAGGATCACCAGGGTAAGTAGGGAATAGAAGGATAGGGATGCTTCTTTCCAGCTGGTTGATCCCAACAGATTTGTCGTTTTAGGCGAAGATGTGGAGGACGATGGCTCTGAAGTAGCATGTATGGAGTGGGTGGTGTAAGGAGATGGGGTTTGGGTTTTTAGAGAACTGGGCTGACTTTTCTGTTGGCTACAGACTCTTTAGTAGAGACGGATTGCACCTCAATGATGATGGTGCAGCTTTTTTTCGGGAGATGGCTTGGGGGTTGGACTAGGTATGGGGGATACATTGAACTACACGGGTATATATCAGTAGGGGGCTAATGACACAACGGAGGTAGGAGACGGGGGAGGGGAAAGCATAGAGGATAAGGAGGCATGTACATCCAAGTATGGAAGTAAATCAATTGATAATCTAAAATGTATGTTTACAAATGTAAGAAGTCTGGCTGGAAAAGCTGGAGAACTAGAACTAATAGCTTTCAAGGAAAGGTATGATGTGATCGGTATAGCAGAAACGTGGCTAAATGATTTGCACGACTGGACAGTAAATATTGAAGGATACTCCTTATTTAGACATGACAGAGCTAATAAGAAAGGGGGAGTATGTATGTATGTTAAACAGGAATTGAAGCCAAATCTAAAAGATGGAATAGATATGGCAGAAACAATATGGGTAGAGCTTTGTACAGGAAGCAAGAAGGTGGGTAAATTAATTGTTGTAAATTACGTGTTATAAGCCGCCAAATGCCGTGGAGGAGGTGGAAATGAATCTCCATATGCAGTTGGCGAGGGCTGCTGGTATGGGGCATGTTTTGGTTATGGGGGATTTTAACTACCCTTACATAGATTTGAAAAGGGGAACTGCCAGCACCTCAAAAGGTATAAAGTTCTTAAATTTCCTATTTGAGCATTTTCTTTCACAGATGTTAGAAGTTCCTACTATTCCTACGACAGAATGCGTTGTTGGATCTGGTGATATCTAATAGCCCTGAGCTTATTTTGGAAATGAAGTTAATGGGAAGCTTAGGGAATAGTGATCATGATATAGTGTCATTTAATATAGGTTGCAAAAGTGCACTGGGTTAACATAAACTTAACCTTAGGAAAGCTAATTTTATGTTGTTAAAGGAATCACTACTGCTCATAGACGGGGGAAATTGTTTCTAGGTAAAGATACTGAGCAGATGTGGACCACTTTTAAAGGGATATTAAGCATTACATTTCTAAATTTGTACCTTTAGGGAACAAGTGTAAAAAAATTAGGTCCACTCCTTAATGCTCAGTTAAAAAGGGAAATGGAAAAGGCTTTTAAAATTTTTTTTGAAATTAGAGGGAACAGAACAGTCTTAAAAGGATTATAAAAGTTGTAATAAAGAGTACAAGAATGCAAGAAAGCAATTAAACTAGCTAAAATACAAAATGAAATATGGATAGCGGAACAAAGCAAGTCCAACCACAAAATGTTTTTTAAGTATATAAATGGTAAAAAGATGAGGACTGAGAATGTTGGACCATTAAACAATGGGGCTGAGATGGTTGTAGAAGATGCCGAAAAGGCTAATCTGCTAAACCGTTTTTTACATCGGTTTTAACTATAGAGAATCCTAGTCCTTATAGCAGGGATTGTAATAATATGCAGGGGAGAAATGAGGAGTATTCACATTGGCTGACTGAGGATTTGGTACGGAAACAATTAAACAAAGTAAATCTCAATAAAGCCCCAGGACCAGATGGATTGCATCCCTGGATTTTAAAAGAGCTTATTTCAGTTCTATATATAGACCACTGTTTCTCATCTTTTCAGATTCATTTTGGTCTGGGGATGTGCCGCTGGATTGGAAAAAAGCCAATGTAATACCAAAAAAGGTAGTCGTTCACAGCCTGGTAACTATAGACCTGTAAGCCTTCTTTTTAATCTGTTTATAAATGACTTAGAAGGGGGCATTGAGAGCAAGGTCTCTGTGTTTGCTGATGACACTAAAATATGCAGAGCTTTGGAAACTTCAAATGATGTGCAAGTGCTGCAAGCAGACCTAGATAGATTATCAAAATGGGCAGCAGAATGGCAGATGAGATTCAATGTTGATAAATGTAAAGTGATGCATTTGGCATTTAATAATCCCTGTGTCACCCACACCATAAATAACTCTGTGTTAAGTGAATCTGTAATGGAAAAAGATTTGGGGGTTCTGGTAGAAAACAGACTTAGCTATAGCAAACAATACCAGACAGCCACGGCTAGAGCTAGCAAGAAATTGTCTTGTATAAAAGAGGAATAGATTCAAGATAGAAAAATATTATTCTCCCTCTTTACAAGGCACTGGTAAGCCTAATTTAGAATATGCAGTGTAGTTTTGGAATCCCATATACAAAAGGGACATCTTGGAAATAGAAGCAGTTCAGAGAAGGGCAACTAAAATTATAAAGGGAACCATGCAGGTAGATTAGACAAGTTAGGGCTGTTTACATTGGAGAAGCAATGTTTGTGTGGGGATATGATAACCTTATACAAATATACTAATGGGCCATACAATAAACTCTCTGGTGCATTGTTCACGAATAGGTCATATCAGAGGCCTCGTGGACATCCTTTAAAGTTGGAAGAAAAGAAGTTTTATCTTTAGGTTAGGAAAGGTTTCTTTACAGTGAGCATGGTGAAACTGTGGACCTGTCTTCCAGCAAAAGAAAGATATGGGGGAGCACACTAATCAGGTGAATTCACAGTAATTTTATTGCAACAACATACACAATGTTTTGGGACTCACTGTCCCTTCCTCAGGTGTAACCAGAGTGAACAATTCAGCAAACATTTAAACCCTCAAATCCCATCTCCATACCATGTGACACAACATGTGGTATGTGACAACATAGGGGCCCCAAAGAGAGGCTACCCAAGTGCATACAAATATTAAGTGCAGTGCATTACAAAGTGCATTAGTGCTGTAAATATATATAGCTTGCTATAAAAACAATAAACATTTAGATCCAAAAAACATTGTGTTTGACATCAATAAAAACCATACAAAAAATACTGGGTTGATAACTGTAAACTATAAGCCATATGGCATCAGTGAAATAAATACTTTAGTGATGTGGATAAATACATCAGTGGCAAAAACATCAGTGACAAGAATAAAAAATATGAGTGTCCAAAAAAAACAAGATACTTAGGTTAAACAATAATCATAAACATAGGGGGTTATTCAATGAAAGTTCTTATTGTTTAAAATGGTGCTAATTTTGCCGCAACCAATCAGATGTTAGCTTTCAAATGTTACATAAGTTCTGATTGGTTGGGGCAAAATTAGCAACATTTTAAACGATAAGAACTTTTTTTGAATCTCCCTGATAGTTTCATAATTTAGATACACCATCCCAGAATATTTCTTTTATTCTTGTCTGGATCCTGTAGATGGCAGTGTGAGACCTGAGTGAAAAAATTTACAAATAATATCTAATTACTATGGTAGAAGCAAACATATAAAAATTTCAAAAGCTGGTTATAAAGACTGAAAAGGGAAACCTTTGCCTAGATAAAAAAAACAGTTGAGCCCTGCTTCCTCCTGGGATTGGAGAGCTAGGGGGATTGCACTTATCTACTTGTCTGGCATACAGCCAGTGGGAAGACACGCCTCCTTGCTGAGCGCGTCTTCCCATTGGCTGCCTCGCGACCTGTAACTCAAAGTGCCAATGGGGAGGATCGGACCGGAGCGACAAGGGAGATTACAAGTAAGTAGTGCAGGACTTTTGTTAAGTACCCAGAGGTGAGGACTTAGCGTTTTAGGTTCTCACCCTGGGTACTTTGCAGGAGTGGGGGGAAAGGAACGAGGGGGAGGTGAGTATAATTGTTCTTTAATACATTTACTGTAGATCTGGTTGATCCAGGGATACTTTCCTGGATCTTCCTCCATTCCCTTCTCTGAACCCTTTCCATTTCAAAGATGTCCTTTGAATGTATTGTTCGCTAACCCTCGAATGTAGCCTTTGACTATCGGTAACCCTCAAAAGTATCGTTCGGTAAAGCTGTATCGTTTGGTAAAGTTGTAGCTTGGGCAAACCTGACAACTGCCCTATCATGAAGTAAGGAGTGTTTAAATAGGTTTTAGTGATAGTGACATGTTCCCCAGACCATTGGCTAGGTGCCACAGCCATTTACAGTAAGTTACCATTGTTAGTTTATCTGTAAAACATCAAAAGTTTTCGAACTATCACTCCCCATTGACTTTAATGGGTCTGTTTTCGAACTTTCAAACTTTTTCCGAAATTCGAACATTCGAAAATGGACCGAACTTTAGTTCAGCTTTCTCTAGATAGTACTTACTAGGATAATACTGTATATCTTGCTTTAGGGTCTATGTAGATTTGTAAATAAATATATTTCTTTAAATGCTACTCTACTGTGCTTTTTATTGCTATTGTTACTTTTTTCTTTTGATATGTTGCGTTATAGATTATAATGGATTTTTTGTGTTTAAGAAGGTGTGTGTGTTGGTTATTTAGTCTGTCTCTTGAAGGAAGGTTAAGATTTCATCTTGTAAGCAAAGATTCCATATTGTGAATCTCTTTGCTTTTGATATACGTTTTAACCTATCACAGGAGGTTAACCTCTTTCTTGCTTCCGTGCATGGAAAAGACCCGAAAGCAAGCATAAGCACGCCGATGAAAAGAAGGCTGGTAAGTAATGTTAGCATCAGATAACATTAAAAAAACTTGCAAGGTCTAAACTTGCAAGGTCTAAGTTTTGGGGGGGGGGGGATTCTTAACACAATATAAAAGTTTTTTGGAGGGTGGACACCTAGCTAATAGCTTTTCTAGTATTTTACAGATTTAAAAAAAAAATTTTTTTTTAAGTTTTTTGTTTTAATGGTGAAAATTTTGGGCTGTGCAGTTTACTCTCCTGACAATCAGACTACAGATCAGTTTATTAATAGTCATCATCATCTGGGGAGGTATTTGTAAAGGGCCAGACCATGTGTACCAGGCTACAGAATGTTTTACTAACTAAACAATTAACCTCTACTCTTAGGATGGGCTGGGATGTGTTTATTCCGGCCAACCGTTCGCCTCTAGCAATCGGTCGGCCATAACGAAAAACTGTCAGTTGTGGCAAAAGTAGCCACAGACTCCCGTTCCCGCAACTGGTCTATAGAGATCCAATGAGCCTGATCAAAAAAAAATTCAGTTTTTTGTTTTAATGGTGAAAATTTTGGGCTGTGCAGTTTATTCTTTTGACAAACAGACTACAGATCAGTTTATTAACAGTCATCATCTGGGGAGGTATTTGTAAGGGGTCAGACCATGTGTACCAGGCTGATCACCCATTCATCTAAACAAACCGTCACTTGAAAAAAAATCCAATATTTCTGGATGTTTCCAGACTTCTCACTTGAGCTCCAAAAGAAACGGGCATCATAAATCGAAATAAAAAAACAACTGAAATAACTTAATATGAAATACAGCATGATGTACCTGGCCAAACTGAGAATCAAAAATAATGGAGCTAAAAAATCTTTGACACTCCAAAAAAGGTCAGAGAATGGCTAGATGCTAAATAACGACATTCAATATAAATATATTGTTGAACTCCCAGGGACAGTTGAAAACCCAACACTTTTAGCTCATTACCAACCTTTTGTATCCTCTGTTTTCTATTTTGGCTGATCTGAGTAACAATCCTAGAAACCACAGTAGTTGAACAATATGACAAACAATCATTCTTAAAATGCAAATGTATACAACATAAACTCAAAAAAAACATGGCCTCTACTGGGTTTTAAGATTCAAATACAAATACAGCCAATAGACATATTGGATTATGACTTTATATATTACAGCTGACTTGATATACTGTTTATAATTTGTAATTTGGTAATTAACTAGAAATAAAAGCACAGATCGGGCCACTGAGAAGTTAATGGGACAGTTCAGTGGAAATTATCAATAATTTCTTAAATTGTTAGTTTGTGTAATGCATACAGTACTTAGATATTCTACATATTCTTTCCCATTTTGAAAAATCACTTCATTTCATACCCTTTGCTGTTCCCTGCTGTTGACATTAGTGAGCTGACATTTCAGGTTCTAATGGTCCTTCTTCTTCCCAGGATGCACCACATCCTTGGAATGTTCCTAACAGTAATTTCTACTGATTGGCTGTTGGATGGGTCAAAGATGCTTAGATCTCTACTGAGCAACTGAATCAACCCAGGCGCTGGGTCATGGGCAAGCCCATAATGGTCTCTACTAGGGGTCCTGCAAAGTCAGTATTTCGGTTGCATTTATTTATATACAGACAAAATGCTGAATTGGCAGATTAAGGTCAATGGGATGAAAAAATACTGCTCTTTTTTCTGAAAAGCCTATGTATTTGCAATGAACTTCCCCTTTAATTCACCTTTTGAAGGTGGAAGTTACAGGTACATATTGGTACCTCTTGTTATCTATCCTGCTAATGCAGACTAAATATATAGTTTGGTTAATTCAGTTTAACAGTTATTCTCCATTTACATTTCTCTCTGCCCTTTACCCCCCCAATATAGGCTTTTGGCCAGCGTGATGCAGATATGGACCCGGTTAATGGGACAGTAGAACTAGATCAATTTATCTATGACTGATGGGTTAAATGTTTTGGCCTGGGATGTAAGAGTGCTCAATGAAAAAAAAAAAAGAGTGCGCAAGGAAAAGGCTTAAAGGGCATGTCCACCCCAAAACTAGAATTTAACCCACTACTGGCCCCACTGTGTAGTGTAGAAAAATCTTTACCTTACATCCCTGCTCTTGTAATGTCCCTCCAAAGTCCAAAAAAGTGACCACCAGGATCCCGGCTGAGTCGATGTATGACTCTGCCTCCTGCCTCTCCTCCGGGAGAAAAATTACATGCTCGGTGCAGCCCTCCACCCCCTCCCTCTCCCTCCCTTTTCTCTAACCCTCCCCCTAATGAGGGAGAGAGAAAAAATTGTAAAAACGGGTGGACATGCTCTTTAAAGTTTTCTCCTTCCTCCAGTCGCAAAAAGCAAATATAATATGTCTACAGGAAACACAACTGCTCCAAACCACCACGCATTATATACATATAGACCATGGCTTGCCTGGTTGGCCCATAGCACACTATCTGTATATTTGAGTGGATTATTGGTACTAATTACAAAAAAGTCAGATATAATGTTCATGAGATACTCATGGATAGATGGGGTAGATACTGTATGTGTTTGTAACTTTAGATATTTATACTAAATTATATGTTCCACTGGGTATATACGATCCCCCACCAGCTTCACTATCACCTCTAAAAGTAGCAACCCATCTAGCAATATCCTTATTTCCTGCCTAACTGTTGATCCAGATTAAGGCAAAATTTCCCTGGATCAACTCTACTTTATGTATCAATACCAGTAACTTGCAACATTCCTTGTTTGCAGAAACTCATCCAGCTTTTTTTTTTAAAACTGACCAATGAACCTGCCATAACAACGTCAACTGGAAGACAGTTCCATAGCTTTACCGTTCTCACAGTGAAAAACCATTCTCTTCAAGTCTTAAGGGATGGCCACGTGTCCTCTGACATGCTATATTGGTGACCAATGCCCCAGATAGTTTATTGTATGGCCCGTTAATGTATTTATACACTGTAATCATATCCCCATGCAAGTGCCTTTTCTCCAGCATACATAATTGTAACTTTTCCAGTCTCTCTTCATTTTCCTCCCTTGAATCCATACCTCTCTTTATACAAGACTGGCTCTGGCTGTTGCCGCCTTGCACTGCTTGCTTCCTTTAAGTTTGTTATCCACCAAAACTCCAAGATCCCTTTCCAACAGAGATTCACTTAAGGGTATCTCCAGCAAAAATGTAAGTTTGTTTCTAACTGATTTACTGAAAAGCAGGAGGTAAATGCATCTTTTGCCTCCAGTAACCTTCAGTAAATCTGAAGGAGAGGAGACACTTACCCGCAGACCCTCTCCAGCGCTGAAATCCTGGACACCTCTGACGCATCTCCAGTCCTTTGCACTGTGCACGCATGCGCACACAGTAGGGTAAATGTCTCCTCCTCTCTTTTACTGAAGAACGGGAGGTAAGAGATAGTGCATTTACCCCCTGTTCTTCAGTAAATCAGTTAGAAACAAACTTACATTTTTGCTGGACATACCCTTTAACACAGAGCCATTTATAGTATAAACAGCACAAGGATTTTTAAGTCCAAAATGTAAGTCATAAAAAAAGAGTGCCTTGCAAGAGAAAACCCAACTAGCCAAAACCTTTACAGCAGCATAGGCTACGTATATGTATCTAATCTTACCCCAGAGAATAAAAATGCTTGGACAAAAGCAAGAAATCTAAACAATAAGATTTTGGTCAAAAAGACACATAGAAAATAATTTTTCCACAAACAACAAAAATTTGAACATGGAAACCAATCGGCTAAGCTATTCGCTAGACTAATTTATTGTTATATGGTTTAAACATATCAGCCACACTTACCTCAATAGGAGAAACTCTACTTCAGACATCTTAGCCAAGTTTACACAATATTACAAAACACTATATAAAACAAAGAGCACCGACACTCAGACAAAACTCTATCAGTATTTAACAAACTGTGAAATTTCCATTCTATCCAATAAAAATAGGGAAACACTAGAGGCCGAAATTACTTTAAAGGAGAACTAAAGTCCCAAGACAACATTGTCCCAATAGAGAGAGCACATTCACAAACGAACAACAAGCTGTGTCTCATGTCTCCCTTTGCTGTGGATGCTGGGTGATTTATGAAAATAACCTGTGTGTACTAAGGGTCAGCTCCCATAATTCACCTTATCTGGGAACACCCATCTAAGTGTCCGCCGGACACTTCACAGGAAACTGTAGTCTTGCTTCCTGGAAGCTGACAGCCAATCAAGTTACAGCTCAGAGTTCCCTCCCTCTGACACAGAACACAGATACCAGTGCAGTTTTTGTGTAAACACATTAGAAATGCTCCTGTCCCTAACAATGATAAATTCCTATGCTTTACATACAAAAAAGAAAAGTAATCTTTGCAGTGTATGTCTTTGCTAGCATGGATGAAAGAAACAGAACATTTAACATTTCAGCAAAAAATAAAAGTAAGTATGGGGAATCGAACCAGCAACCTTCTATTCTGTGTCTTTCTAAAAAGCAAGCTTTCTACCACTAGGCCACAAGGGCTAATAAGTAATGGACTAGTACATGTAGAGTCTTTATCTTTTGCTAGACACATAATAAAAACAAAAAAAGGGAACATGGGGAATCAAACCTGTGTCCCAATAGTCTGATTTTTTTCCTAACCCAGCACTTTAGCAGAGCACGCCACAGGTGAACTCTCAATCAATAGAAGTAAATGTCAGTAAAATCAGTACACTGTTTTGTATTGCTACTGGAAGACTGTCAGCAATTCACACTGGTTGGTAAATAAATAACAGAGCTGCTATATATAAAGATTGTACATATGTAGAAACTTCATATTTTTCTAGAAACATGGAAACAAACAAACAAAAAAAGCACTAAACTCAGGCAGTAGACCATGTTATATTGTTTCATAAGTAAGCTAGGGGATTTGAACTTGTGACTTCTTGGTCTGATTGTTTCTAAACACACAGCATTTACATGGTGCGCCACCAGCAAATCAGCTGTGAGTCCAGGTACATTTAGAGGCTTTATCTTTCACTAGAAAGAGATGCTAGAAACTCTGCACATAGAGACAGTGAATGCTGGGGTCAGGGGGCGTGTCTCTTTGAAGCCAACATGGGCTATGAGTTGTACTGGCAACAAGATGGAAGCCTCCTTTGTTACAGAATCTATTACTCATATCTACTAAATGCAAATAACTAGAGAAGAATCTTTCAACGTGTAGGTGTTCTGGGGAGAAAAACTTTCACATTAGGATCTGAAAAACTGAAGTTTAGTTCTCCTTTAACTAAACTACAAAATGCACTTGGTGCCACAGCAACTGGCAAGTCACCCGGACCAGATGGTCTCCCTGCGTAAATATACAAAAAATACAGTGAACACTTCTTGCTTCAGCTACTAACAATCCTTCAGGATGCCTATGCCAGATACACCTTAAGCCCCTAATATGTACAAGGTCCACATTTCACTACTGTTGAAAACTGTCAAGAACCCACATGATTGCGGATCCTATAGGCCCATCTCGTTGCAAAATATAGGTTATAAATTATTGGTTAAAGTAATAGCAAATAGACTGCAAAAGACACTACCCACCATAATACAGATTGATCAAACCATTTTCATGTTAGTAAAATCCACTTCTATTAATATCAGGAAGACACTCAAAGACGATAATTCAGGCTCCAAACTTATGCTTTCCCTAGATGCCCAGAAGGCATTCAATTCTGTGGAATGGACGTATCTATGGACCTGTCTACAAAAATTTTGGCTTTGGTCCATTTATAAAATGAATTAAACTCCTATACAAACACCCCACTGCTGCAATCTATGTCCGTGGAGCCTGCTCTTCTCTATTTCCCCTGGGAAGAGACAGAGCTGCTCTTTCTATGTATCTTTTCGCACTAGCCCTGGAACCATTAGCTAGAAGACTCCACTCCTCACCCAATATTATATTTAGCAGACCCAGTAGACTCCCTTAAATCAGCATATAATAACTGAGTTCAGTAACTATTCGGGACTGCTTATAAACTGAAACAAATCATATATATTCCCCATCGACCAACCCATATAATTACTCCCAGCAATCAAAAATATCATCCCAGTTCTGCCAGAATCTAAATACCTGGCAATTATAATTACCAAAAATCCTGATATAAACTCTCTCCTAGATCTAATTGAAGCTTAACTCTGGAAGCAATTCCCAATAAACTTAATAGGGTGTATCAATTTAATTAAAATGATTATTTTCCCAAAACTCCTATATGTACTCCAGCACATTATGACATTTATACCACAGACCTTTTCCCAATCCTTAAATAGTCTACTTACATTTTCTCTGTGGGGGTCTGGCAGAGCCAGAGTCAGTCTTAACATCCTAAAACGCCCCAAAACCCTAGCCAGTCTTGTCCTCAGGGTAGGATTATCCACAAGGCAGACAAGGTAGGTGCCTGGGGCCCGAATGACAAGGGGGCCCATCCAGGGGCCCAGAAAGGCTGGTTTACAGTTCACTTACAATCCTGATCTGCCTGCTAGTCCTTGGCTCTGCTTAAAAAAATAATTTATTCACACCACTCCTAGCTGCCTGGCCATCATTTACTTTACCTTTAAATGCAGCAGGGGCCCAAACCCAGGCATCCAATCAAGAGCTGGACAGTGGTAGTGAATGCACTGCATGCAGTGCTGCACACCTCTTCTCTTTAGGCTGACAGATTACACTGCTGTTTTGCATGCATGCAATGTCTGTCTGGTGGAGCATGTGCTGGCCTGCCTGAAGGAGCAAGTAATGGCACCTCATCTTTGCTGGTGGTGTGCCAAGGAGGTGGGTGATTTGTGTGCTGGTGGATTGCCAGGGGAGATAGGAGAATTGTGTGCTGGTGGTGGGCCAGGGGGGAGGGGGAGGTATGTATGCTGGTGTTGTGCCAAGGAGGTGGGTGATTTGTGTGCTGGTAGTGTGCCAAGGGGTGTGTTGGTGGTGTGCCAAGGGGGGTGAGGGGATTGTGTGCTGGTGATGGGGGGGTTGCCTAAAAAAAACTTTGCCTGTGCCAAATAAGTTGTGTACTAAGGTAGGTGGAGGGGATTTGTTGGCTTCTGCTTTTACTTGTAAATATTACGAATATGTATGTGTAATGGAAAGTGGGGGGTCCTGAATCTGACTTGTGTCTAGGGCCCCATTTGTTCCTAATTTGGCTCTGCTTGCCCTTCCAAATTTCTATTGTTATTTGGCAGGCCAGCTTAAATAATTCCAAAACTGGGTGATACCACCTCCCTCTGAACTTCAGGACACTCCACCTTATTTGATTTATGCCTTCTGACCCAATTGTATTTCTCGAAAAAAAACGCAATGAGATTTTAGGTTGCATATCCAGCAACATAAAATCTGGCAAGCAGCTAATAAAATCCTAGGAGTGGAGGGTGTCATCAGTGATTACCCACTTTGGCATAATAAAAGATATCTTAGATTGGCATCCTTTACTGCTTCAGAGACATGGGAAAGAAAAGGTATTAAATATTTCTCACAGATCATAAATGACAATAAGCTAATATCTTTTTCTGATTTCAAACAAAGATATGACCTACCTGATATGTTTTATTCAGATATATACAACTGAGATATTGCCTCTTGTCTGAATTTCAAGGTTCACATATACGAATAGTAATTCACCCATTTCAGCAAATATTAAAAATGGGAGTTGAAAGAAGGCTGATTTCCCAAATATATACCTGCTTGGTGGAGGCTAATGTAACCATAGACACCTCAAAGATAATAAATAAATGGTCTAGATATATCCCTACATTGGAGGCAGGCGACTGTAAAGACCTATCAGAGTCACACCTCGGCATCACAGGCTGTAAACAATAAATTCATCCGATTTTATACCCTACATCAAGTGTATCTGACACCAAACAGATTGGTCCATATATCCCCAAGATACACATGCGAATGCCCAAGGTGTCATGAACCCCAGGATGACTTCTGGCATTTGATATGGTTGTGTCCCCCTATTGCTAGATTTTGGAGTGGTAAGGATATTATCTGAAGTTCTAGATATAGTGGTTCCATTGGAACCTAAACTTTGCATGCTGGGTATACCTGAGGTGGACAGTTGGTCAAGATATCACTTGATGTTTTTACATGAGACATTGTTTTATGCAAGGAAAGCTATTGTTTTCAATGGCCCCACAGACTCCCAAAATCAAAATCAGTCTCCCAAAATCAAAATGTGGAAGGAAAGGATCAAAACTGCCACCTCCTATATGATATTAATTTATGTTGGAAGATGTTGTCCTGACAAATTTGGGAAAATTTGGAGCTTATGGTATAACTATATGGGTATGAATATACCAACAGAAATCAATCCTCAGTAAATCCAAATATGAAACGCTGGATTATCTCCATAACCCAAAATCATCCCTAAATGCCACTATAAATACCAACATCACTAGACATGCCCAGCACAATGATAACTGGCATACACCCAATCTCCCCTATATAGATCCCTACCCCCTCCCAAATTTACAGTTTCTTTTTCTTTTTTTCTTTTTTTTTTACTAATAAACCTTTTCTGGTGTATCTAGACCATCTAGGTTTACAGTGTGAAATAATATTAGCACTAGAATACAAAGTCAAATAAGATGTACAAAATTTAGAACAATACAAATGCTTGCAATGCTTGCAATGATCTGTAAATGCAAATACATACATGTTTGTTTTGTTTTTTCAAAAAATAAATGAGTTTTAAAAAAATAAATAGGAACTGGAACAACAGTTTTATATTTACCATGACAGACCACAGGTAATGTATTAATCAGATACAACAATAAATCCAGTAATTGGTCGTCTCCCATCCAGTGACTGCTTGACATTGCCAGACCCCTTACCATTATTTAACTAACATGCTTTAGGTGAAATCATTCGCTCCGGGTAATTACAGATAAAACAAAGCTGCCACATTCTGCCAAATAGTTGGAACTGACCAACCTGCTTTTATCCAAAAAACATAAATTAATTGATCTTGAACATTAAAATGAAATGAAACAGCTCTGGGAGAGAAATGACTCCCAACCCTTCTATATAATGTATGATGACCAGGTGGGGTCCGATAAACATTTAACTGTAAATATTCCAGTTTGTCCATACTAAATCCAAGCTGTAGACCTGGCATGCGTCGGACTTTAACTCCAGTTACACCTAAAACAGGGATAAAGAACCAGTCATTGTATTCTCAGCCCCAGGAATATAAATTACTTTACACCATGAGTTATATTATAAAGAGCGTCACACAAAATGTGTAACGTTACCTTATAACTGTATGTGACTTGGATTTTATCATTCAAATATTCCACCACTATGTTATCTGTCCTGAACATTTGTTCTTTTATTTGCCAACTGTGGTCTCCCATTGGGAAGAATTCTAGAAGGACCAAATTTTGACAAACCTGCCTTTCCCCACTCTACCAGCCAAGCACCTCACCCCAGGTCCCTTTCCAGAAAGCCCCCATAGCACTTAGATGATGCTGCATCCATAAATAGCTGTATATCATGTATATCCTGATAGTGATAAAATCCTGTTGCCAGCATGACCTCCTATTGTGGCTTTGCCACACTAAGATCCTTACCTAACCGAATGTGAACATTAAAGACTGAAACTCCCATTATTAGATCACCCAGCCTTCTGTTTACTCTACCTACCACCAGCATAATACAAGTTTTATAGTTAAATGTCCCAGGAGGGACTGTATGTCACTTAGTGAAAATAGTAATATTTCGAAAATTTGTGAAATTCCCTAAACTGAATCTTGGTTCACAGCAGAATAGTGTTTCTTGTGATAATGAGAAATCTGCTAGCTACTAGTGATGGCCCAGTTTGCGGATCCGAACCCGAATCCGCGGTGGATTTACCTCATTTGCGAACAGCAGATATCCCGGATTTTTCGGTTTTCCGCCTTCCGAACATTTCCGAACTGCGTTTTCAAAAATTTTAGAAATTCCGAGGATTTCTCGTATTTTCAAAAATGCATGAAAAAACATATTTTCGAAAATTTTCGAAATTATGAGGATTTCACGTATTTTTGAAAATTTTCGAAATGTCAAGGATTTCTCGTATTTTCGAGAATTTTTTCATTTTAATGGGTTTTAATGATCGCTCGCGGATTTTCGAATTTTCAAATTTTTTCGAAAATTCGCGGATCCTCGAGCGGACCGGATTTTGCGAAGTTCGGACATCTCTACTGGCTACCCCTTTAAATAAATTTAATAGAAATTAGTGTTATTGTCTTTTGGACCAATAAACAGGCAGTAATGTAAATGGCGTATAAAGTATTTACAACCCAAACAAATACAAACTACACATTCCAACAACTGGGTGAAATTTTAAAAAACTAAACAGGATATTGAACTGCCCGTAGGCAGTTGGTTATTATAATAAAAGATCCATCAAAATTAAACCCCAGCAGCCAGTGACAGGATGGATGTATTGGTCCATCAATATCTAATTTTACCAGTAATGCTCCATGTCCCTATCAATCCCACAATCCCATCACCAGCAAAGAATGTCAGGATGGATCATCCTATATGGACCTTTATCTTTCTTGGTACCAAACCCATAGGTGACACCTTGAATGTAGGTAAAGTAAATTCCAAGATAGGTCCCTCAATGTATCACAATGCTAACGCTATATGTATTTTAGCTCTGACTGTATTTTACCTCTGTGACTGATTTTAACCTATCACCAAGTGAAACTGTGGGATGGATGCTATTAAAGGGCATGTCCACCCCCAAAACTATAATCCCCCCACTACTGGCCCCATTGTGTAGTGTAGTTGAATCTTTACCTTACATCCCAGCTCCATCTGGTTCTTCTGCTATCCCCCCCTAAAGTCCAAAAAAAACACACACCAGGAGTCTCGCAGAGTCCATATAGGACTCTGCCTCCTGTCTCGCCTCCGGGAGAAGTTTGGCATGCGCACTGCAGCCCTTCTCCCCTCCCTTCCCCTCCCTCTCCCTCCTGATTAGGATTCCCTCCCCCTAGCAAAATCCTTTGATATAATATTCCCTCTGTCCCCCCAGCCCCAACCGCTATATTTTTATATATCAAAAGTGCCCCAAACATTACTTACCTTCCCTCTTTCCTCCGCCGCACTGAACTCCCGGCAGCCGCGTACGTCATTGGCTGCCGCTCAGTCAATCCCAGACGCGACTGCCGGTCCTGCCCCTCTGCTTGCATTTTCTCGCAAGCAGAGGGCCTGGCAGTGCGGCGGAGGAAAGAGGGAAGGTAAGTAAGTTTGGGGCACTTTCTGATAATAAATATATAGTTGTTGGGGCTGGGGGGACAGGGGGAATATTATACCAAAACATTTTTTGAAGGGTGGACATGCCCTTTAAAGGGGAAAAGGAAACCTTCTCCTGGTTTGTGACCCAGGGCAACATTTTTTTTTAAACTCGTTTATTTGTTAAAAGTATATAAGGTGTATGCATATTTGCAATTGTTACAATAAACAAGGAATTTGTCATTAAACAATTTGTATAATTGTGACTTAGTTTACATCCTTCATAATATATTTGCTACATTTTAGAAACATTTCACAGTTTATATCAGTTTTATATTAGAAATACACCTTAGACAACATTAGCAGCAAAAACATACTGTTGCTTTAGGTCCGAAAAGGACAAATATATTGTCATTTATTATTTGAGAAAAGTACCTGATACATTTCTGTTCCCATATCTCTGACACAGCAAAAGATGCTAGATTAGGATATTTTTTATTATGCCAGAGTGGGGAGTCTCCAGTGACTCGCTCCACCCCCAGCATTTTAGTGACAGTTTGCCAGATCTTGTGCTGCTGGATATGTAGTACAGTGCCCCCATACACAATTTCATTTTGTTTTTGCTCTAAAAACACAATTGGTTCAGAGGGTAGGTAAGCATGTAGCATACATTCTACATCATATATAGGGGGGTGGGGTATCCTGAGGTTTAGGTGGGGGTGGAATCACCTAACTCTGGAAATACTTAAGCTGGCTATCTAGATAATAATGGTAGACGTTTGGTCCTGCTAATGGTTTGTGGTGTTGCAATATCTTAAATTTAACTAGGGTCCTGCCCCACAAAAACAAAATAAGTAACCTATTTAGAGTTTGGTAGAATATGTGTGGTACAAATGTTAAGCTGTGTTGGAATGCATAGGAGTTTCGGAAGTATGATCATTTTAATTAGATTGATATGTCTAATTAGGTTTAACGAGAATTATCTCCAGACTTGGAGTTTAGTTTTAACCAGGTCTATGAGAGAATATATATTTCTTTGGTAAAACACACTGGGGCTTTTTGTCATTATAATTCCCAAATACTTTAATTCCTGTACTACTGAGATACTGCTCTGGAATAAGGAGGAGGTAAAAATAGTTGATCAATGGGGAAGATACATGACTTGTTCCAGTTAATGTGTAACCCTGAGTATGAACAGAACTCATTATACGCTGAGCTTAGGGAATCTACCGGATCAGCAAGGTATAATATTAGATCATCTGTATATAAACTTAGCAGAGATGTATGAGATCCTAAGGTTAGGCCTTGAATGTTAGGTGAAGAGCAAAGTGGTATGGCTAATGGTTCTAGAGCTAATGCAAAGAGGTAAGGGGACAAAGGAAAACCCTGTCTTGTTCCCCTTTCCAGAGGGAAGGGGGAAGAGCAAGCTACATTAATATATATTGCAGCTGTAGGATGTTTGTATAAAAGCTTGATCCATTTAATAAACTGAGGACCAAAACCAAATCTTTGTAGACATACCCACAGGTATCTCCATTTTATCGAGTCAAATGCTTTTTGAGCATCTAATGAGAGCATAAGCCTAGAGCCTGAATTATCATGATCAATTTGTGAGTGTACAAGTGTTTTTATAATATTGATCAAAGTGGATTTTACGGGCATAAAACCTGTTTGGTCACTATGTATAATTGTAGGGAGACTTTTTTGAAGGGTTGTTAATAATTGGGGTAGGAGATACGTGCTATATATTTTATGTATTTCCACTAGGAGGCCATCAGGACTGGGTGACTTGCCAGATGTTGTGGAACTAAGTGAATTTTATAGTTCAGTTAGTGTGATACCGGCTTCTAGAGTTTCCATGTCTTTACTGGCCAGTGTTGGAATATTAAAGTCCATTAAACATTTTTTTAAAAAATCAATTTATTAATTTTAAACACGGTAGTGTCCAATCCTCCTACTTATTTCCTTACCGGATTTTACTGACCGTGAAACCCCCGTATATAATAAAAGGCTGGATGGGCCCAACAAGTATACCTCATGTCTGAAATGTCTTTTATTCAGTTGCTACTAAGGAAAAATAATAAACCGCCTCTCTAAATGAAACTGTGAAGGAGACATATATCACATATATCTACAGCTTTAAGTTTTAGTGTCAATTACATGAAAAATTTTATTTTACTGTCTCATTACTATATTTTGGTTGTTTTATTCTTCTAACCTTGATGATTCAATATCATATGATATGCTCAGCTCTTGTTTTCCTACTCAACTGATAAACATAGATATCATACGCTTAGCTCTGCAAGATGAAATGTAAAAGAGGAATCTCTCCACAAGGACGCTCTGCATATGACTCCTGGAGAAGAAGCTACAATGGCCTAAATAAGCAAATATAATGACCCTTGCCACACTAATTGTGCCAATAAACACCCCCACCTATATAACCCATTGTGACTAACAATAAAGCAGAAGAAGCATTTTTGCATACTGAACAGCTCGTGTCAGTGTGGTAGTTTCTTCTCAGCCTAGGCTGCTCTATCAATGGATAACTAATTAGGAAGGGAACAGATAATTCTCGGACCCGGTTCGGTCGTTATCAATTGGCGCCCAACGTGGGGCCATCAGGCTCTGACTGACCATTGGCCGATGCCCAGGACTCAAGCTGACCAGTAGTGGACAGACGGAAACTGATCACTTCTGGGACGCAGATGTTATTAGTTTCTTGCCTGTGTCAACCTGTTACACTGTTGGTTAAACTTGGTGTCCATATCGGCCGTTAGCAGTCAGCAAAGACAGGTAATATCTTGCCTGATGGCATTCCCATAACCTGTGAAGGATTATCTGTTGCCCGGTCTGTGTTTTTTGTTGTTAGTCTGATGTTCGTTTTTGAATAAGGCAGAACTTATTGAATAAGAGACAGGTCATGTGCATGTGAATATACACACATGCGACAGAAGTTCACCGGCCGACTGATCTTTGTGACTGTCGGTGTGAGTGGTCAGGACAGGGAATTTCCCTGGCAGACTGATCTTTGTGACTGTCGGTGTGAGTGGCCAGGACAGGGAGTTTCCCTGACCGACTGATCTTTGTGACTGACGGTGTGAGTGGCCAGGACAGGGAGTTTCCCTGACCGACTGATCTTTGTGACTGTTGGTGTGAGTGGCCAGAACAGGGAATTTTCCCAACCGACTGATCTTTGTGACTATCGGTGCGAGTGGTGGTCCTGAGGAGTGGTGAAGCTGTGTGCAAGTACCACGACGTGCCTAGACCTGAGTATCTGAGGTGTCTCTGTTCACTGTAAGATCGCGTCCGAGATATTCCCACCAAACTTGGGAGGATATGTCATGTGTTGATTGTGTATGTGGTTTACTGTTTGGAATTAGTCCACAAGGTTGGAGACTTATAAAAATAAGGAGACATTCAAAAGGTTATCCCTCATCATATCTGGGCTACAAACCTATACTTTGGGCGTTTCCCTAATTTCTGTGCTATTGACTTAATGCCCATTTTTTTTCAGTGGAATCAGACTGTATTAGTTTAAAGTTTCAACAGGTGTGCGAACTGTCTCAGGCAAGGACAGGAACAGAGCCCATTTTCTGTGATTGTAGACCCCCGCCGAAGGTTTAGCCAAAGTAGAATAAATTGCAATTCAGATTTAATTGTAAACGGCTAAAATAGGTCAGAATAAAAGTAAGATGAGAGAGGAAGACCTTGAGGGTGTCACTGCATTTGAACTTATTGCGGGGAGGGTGGGAAAGAAACATGTAAAGAATTATGCTAGAATTGCTCAATCAATTAACCAGTTATAGAACGGACAGTGTGGTCCAGTTCATTAGAAGTTTGAACTTCTGAAGAGTTATTAGTTGTTTTGCTAGCTAGCATTATACGGAACAGTGATAGACCTTACCTTTGTATGTCTTGTGTGTTTTATGTGTAAGAGTTTTGTCTGTCAAATTTGTGAATTTGCTGCACTTGCTTATTTTGCGCTTATTTTTAACCTTCTTGCTTACAGGATGGAAAGTTTCACAGTAAGGCGTCTGACCCAAACATGATAAGTCATTTAAAGTATATTAAAGTGTTTTAATTCTAAGTTTACAGGTTTCCAATGTGTGGGAAAATGCTGATAACAAGACTGGTACAGGAGTTCCAAAGAATTTTCCTAGGAAACTCCAGAGGATTAGGTGATTCGTATTGGTGGTACAGATTATGGCAATCCATGGTTTGATAATATATTGGGTTGGATAAAAGATGTATATTCTCATTGAGAGCTCTTTTAGTAAATTTTATTATAAATCTAGTTATATTAATGAGTGAGGTTAAATTTGGTTAATGCTGGCTTCACTTAGAATGTTTTCTATTATAAATGTATTTTCCTTCCTGGTAAAATTCTGTGTCTAATCATTATTTGCAGTGTCTACAGTGACACCCCGCTTCCCCCTCCTTCTCTTCTTTTGCTTGTGGAAAACGAAAGTAGATTTGATGTGTAACTAGCTTTAGTGGGACTTATATAATTGCATAGTGATCTTAATTGTTTTGCATCTGCACGTGTACAGTTTAAGGAAAACAGTGTTAGATTGTGGAAGAAGGTTCAAAGAAGGTGTTGATGGAAGAGGAATGTTATCAAGAGGAAGGTGGATAGGCAAAGAGAGGTAGAAATGTCTACGGAAGTTTTTTTTTTATATATTATAGAGGTTTTTTAGAAAGCGAAGATTTAGGATCTGGTAGAGTTTCTGGTGGTTTTCAAAGAGGAGTTATCAGAATGATCAGTTTAATAATAGTAGATATGTTATTTGTAATAAATTAGATCATTAGTGAGACTAGTGCCCGTTATATCCATATAGCTAAATAGGATGTGAAAATACAGTCACAGATAGATATCCCCTATGATGGCAGTTGTAATGGATTTTCCCACTAGTGATTCCCTCGCTGTGGTACAGCTCATGGACAATATGTGTAATCCGATTCGTGTTCTTCGTATACAAGGTAATCTGTTTAATTTTTTTAATGACACAGGGACTATGTGCCTCTCTATCAAAGCTTCCTTATATTAATGGTACCTCAGCTGATTGCAAGCCTTTTGTAGATTTATTGGGGTTTTATTGTAGATTTATTGGGGTACCTGCAGAGACTAAGAATATAAAATATTTGTCACTAATAGGGATGATGGCCTATTGTTATTGTCTTATTTTTCCTTTAAATTATTACCAGATTACCCCATTAACTTGATAATACAGGATTTAGTAAGTAAATTGTGTACCTCAATTTTCTTTAATGGCATAACTTGTTGGAAGTAAAAGTTGATGTGTGGAATATTTTTTTAATGCCCCTAACCCCCCTTTGACAAGATATAATTAATAGTATTCTGCCAATGGTTTGTACCTTTGTAAAGCAATGAGTAATTACAAAGATTATCTTCCTATGTTATACCCCTATTATAGCCCGCTCATAATGGTCTCTGATGAAGCGGAAGTAACCGCGATACGCGTCAGGCCACGCCTCTTCCCCTTGGCATTCTCCTCGTCCATGAGTACACATACAGCAGTATTTGCTATTTTTAACTACTTACAATAAATGTGGAAGTTTTATCCATGCACTGAATTGAAGCATCTTCTTTCCGGACGCATCTCGTTGCTCTCGATACTTGTTACTTTAGTGTTATATTTCCGGAGAGGTCGGACGGACCTGCGAGCACCTGGAGATCCCGGCTAGATTCAGAATACCGGCGGTGTAGCCCGCTCATAATACAGATAATTCCTATAGTTTCGGATATTTAAGCCCTTATTAGCATTTCTGCCAAGACCCAATGATATACAGTTGTTGGTTTTAAGACATGCTTTCCTTTTGCGTGTCAGCTGGTGCTACGGCTCAGTCTTTTTGTATTCATTTTTTGAAAAGTCCCAATTTATGTGTCACTGTTTGACAGAGACTTGGTGGACTTGCCAGTGACAGACTCTATGGCTCTCTGTGAAGTGTTAAAATAATAATGGGTTCAGCCACATGGTTCTAGGATTATTGAAATATGTTAATTGTCAATTAATTAATGATGGTTATTGTGTATCCAGAGCATGGAGGTATGTAAAAAGGTCTCTCTCTCCTCAATTGTCCTGCATCAAAAGCTTCAAGAAAATACAATATTGCAAAGACTCAGTTCAATAACTTGGTTGTATAAGAACTAAAGGTGAATATCTGGTCAGCCCCGCCAGAGATAAAGACATTGTGCGCTTCAAACACCCTATAATAAAGCTGAATTGGTCAGCTTCATGAACTTTTAGCAACAATGGATCCCAGGCAATAATTGTAATAACATTTACCTCTGCCCCTGCTCTGAGCCTTCTGAATTATGATAAATCTTTTCATTTGTATTGTAGAGAACATTGTAAAACCATGGTGGCAGTTTTATCACATTATCACAGAGACACCTTGAAACTAGTCACTTATTTTTTTTAAATTATTGGCAGTCACTGTTCAGGGGATGCCTCAATGTTTGTGCACCCCTGCAGCCTGTACAATGGCCGTTGAGGCCTCCAACTCTATTATATTGGGTACGGAGAATGTTTAATTAACATCCAATCATGTTTTATAAATGCTAAAGAATAGAATATGAACTATCCAATGCCTCACAGAGTATGAGGTTATTTTAAATCCATCATGGTCTTAAACGTTAGATATGCTCCGGTCTTACCCATGGTATATTCCTTTTATTCATTATTAAGATTATATTAAATGAATACCCAAGCAATTAATATTTAAATATAGGTGTAAATCTCTCCCCAGTCCAATTTGATTCTCTACCAATTAGAGCTGGTATGTTTGTAAGTGTTTGTGTATAGTGTATATAGATCTTCAATTCCCAGATTCTGTTTAAAATTTAGTCCGTTACCGAGTTTTGTTTATTTAGTTTAATCTTTTCTTTAACCCGTACCTGTGTTTTGTTTAAGGTTTAAGCTGTTAGTTCACTGATTCCAGGTATGATTTTAATGTAGTTGGTTTTGGTAGAATTTAGCAGTAGATAGTTTATAAATGAGAATGGTGAGCTGACTTTACATTAATTTAATTTGTGGATTATCTTCCTTATGTTTTAGTTGTTTAAATGAAATGATTGTGAGTTCTTTTCATTTTGTTTAAGGATATGTTATCTCATATATGTGTTAAGTTGCTACTCCTTCCTCCATTTCTTTTTGTTTCTTTCCTGCATTCCCACTTTTTTCCTGAGAATGTTATTATTTCAGTATACGTTTTGTTTTCTCCCGATTCATTTTTTATTTTATTTTTTTTACATTTTTTTTATTAAAGAGGGGATAGTTATAGTAATAATTTGGCTCATAAAAGTCTTAGCCCCAATGTTTATAGCCCAAATCTACTACAGGATCTAGATACTGGTGATGTGGGCTTGGTGAAATCGCTGCATCAACATAAGGTTTTAGAACCTCCCTACAGTCCCCCGGTGACTGTTGAGGCTGTGAACATCTAGCGGATTAAGGTTGCAAGGCCTCCAAAGCGAAACTACAGTGGTGCCAACCAACTGTGACATTCCTCGGACAATTTATTTCTCAAGGGACACGACACATCACAACCGACAGGATCAAGACTCTACAAGGCATCATTCTTCCACGTGGACATAAACCTCTACATGCCTTTCTCGGCCTCATCTCTTTCTGCCGTTCTCATGCAACCTCTCTACGATGTCTTAAAGTCTGAACCCTACACCATGACTGCCAAAGCTGCTGAATGTTTCACCACTCTGAAGACTATCCTATCTTCAGCACCCGCACTAGGGCTCCCGGACTATGAGAAGCCATTCAAACTCTTTGTTTCTGAGCGCCAAGGCCATGCCCTTGGTTTCCTCGCTCAAAACCATGGATCAAGAATTAAGCATATTGGATATTTTTCTGGATAGCTGGACAATGTTGCTAAAGGGAGCCCATCCTGCATGAGAGCAGTTTATGCAGTTCATTTTCTCCTGGATAAAACCTCTGACATCATCCTAGGCCACGATTGCATTCTCTTGGCCCCTCATGACATTTCTGCCATTCTCAATCAATCTCAACCGAAACATATGTCGTCATCACGCCATCTTCGACTCCAATGTTCTGTCCTCATGCCTGACAATGTCACGCTTCAACATTGTTCCATACTTAACCCCTCTACACTTCTGCCAATTCCTGAGGGGGGTACCACCGATGATGGAACTTATCACCATGGTGCACAGGATACACACAACTGCTTTGAACTCATGCAGCAAGAAACAGCACACCTTCCCACAGTCAGTTCGTCTCCACTGGACAACCCAGACATCACTTTATTTGTGGATGGATCACGCTTCACAGAAGAAAAAGGCAAATTTCACTGAAAGTGAAGGCTCATGGCAAACTCAACTCCCCTGAAACCATAGGCAATAATATGGCCAACAAGGCTGCAAAGTCAGCTGCCTTGAGAGGAATACAGGAATTGCCAGAAGATGCGAGGGAAAAATTTAACCTTCAAGACAACACCACTGAATCGACTCCCCTTCTCCAGATGGGATTCTTGTACAGCATGGATTAACTAAAAAATATCCAAGGCAACACCGACAAGGAAGAGAGAGAGAGGGGTGGCTAGGAAAGGAGGCAGTACTTCAAGATGGACTATATACATACAATAAGAAGGTGTGTATACCTAAAAACCTCTACCCAAACCTTGTACAATGGGCACATGGACCTGCCCACATTTCGAAGAATCTCATGGATAACCTAATATCAAAGACTTACTTTGCTCCTGGCATCACCACCTTTACCAGGAATTACCAGGCTTTCTGTGCAATATGCGCTAAATGCAATCCAGGATGTATGGAAAAGTCTCCAAAACTTCATCTGGCCAAACCTTTGTACCATTTCCAAAGGATCCAGATAGACCACATCCAAATGCCAAAAAGCGGAAGATTCGAATATGTGTTGGTAATTGTGCATATGTTCTCCGGATGGCCGGAAGCGTATCCCGTAACTAACATGACTGCTAAGACTACTGCCAAGAAATTACTCTCCGAGTTCGTATGCAGGTTATGTGTACCTGAAGTGATTGAAAGTGATCAAGGCCTTGTATTCACTGCCACTGTCACCAAAGAAATTTGGACTGCTTTAGGAGTAATCTTACACTTCCACACGCCCTATCATCCTCAAAGTAGCGGGTAGGTTGAAAGGATGAATGGAACCCTAAAGACGCGCTAAAAATGGCTCAAGACTCTGGGATGGGATGGCCTGACAGTCTGCCTATAGCTTTGTTCAGTGTCAGATACACACCCAGGGGGAGCACAAATTATCCCCCTTTGAGATCTTATTTGGGTCAGCCCCTAGGTTAGGGTGTTATTTCCCTCAGCAATTGCAATTACATTCTGATGTATTAACTGATTTTGTCTCCCAACTAACTCGTGAATTAACCAAAGTGCATGGTCAAGTGTTCTCTTCTCTTCCAGATCCTCAGGCTTTAGAAGGTACCCATTCACTTCTCCCAGGTGACTGGGTGCTGGTCAAGAAGTTCGTAAGAAAACACTCCCTGGAACCTAGATTTGACGGCCCCTTCCAGGTTCTCCTTACCACTCCCACTTCAGTGAAACTGGAAGGAAGACCTCCGTGGATCCACGCATCACATAGCAAGAAATCCACCTCTCCTGCCGGAGAAACATGATTGGTCTTTATATCCTTTTTATCATCTCCTCAGGGGAGGCCCTAGAAGTTGCCATAACTTAGAAGGGGGGTCTAACTACATTCTGGTTTAATTCTTCTAACACCAATGCTGCAACCTTATGTTTGATTTCTGTATGATTGGTAGGTGTCCCAGTGTCCTTGGGCATTGGAATGGTGAATGTGCTTTGAGTAAAGCAATCATGCCACTTCACATTATCCCTCACTATCCGTCAGGTCTACCTTCACAACCATCTCTACCGACACAGGAGGTAGTCTGACCCTCACGTGTATATTGATGCCAATGGAGTCTTAGGGGGGTACCCGATGAATTCAAAGCCCGTGAACAAGTTAAAGCAGGGTTTGAATCTCTAATTCCAATGATCACGCTAATAAAAAAGTTGATTGGATTAATTACATCTACTACAATCAGCATCGATTTGTTAACTATACTAGAGATGCACTCCACGGTTTGGCTGATCAATTAGGCCCCACCGCACAAATGACTTTCCAAAATAGAATCGCTTTGGATATGATTCTTGCTGATAAGGGGGAGTTTGTAAAATGCTACCTGACTCAGCACTTGTTATACTTACATCCCTGATAACACCGGCCCAAATGAAAGTCACTCGCTATAAGAAACTTGAGGATTTGTCAATCGAATTAAAGAGAAATTCTGGTATAACAAATCTTTGGGACCAATATTTTGGATGCATGACTGGGTGGCAGAAAACTTTAGCTCAGATAGGGGTGACCGTATTAATTGTTCTGATTTTCATCTCACTTTTTATCTGTTGTTTCGTCCTATATATTAAGAAGCTAGCTACAAAGGCCGTAGAGATATATGCCCCCACTTTTATACTCCAAGAATATAACACACTGTATGAGTCCCCATATACTGCCATGCGCTTCATTAACTCCCCCTTCAGGGATAGTCGGGATGTTGGAAGTTGGAAGGGTTGGTCCCTGGCTTTGTGCAGGTCTCTCCAGACCAAGCTGAAGATCTATACCCACCCCTATGGTGGAACCCCTCTGGAGCAACTCTGATAATCCTTGCTAGGTAGGGACAGCAAAATAGACATTTTAGGGGGGATTGTGAAGGAGACATATATCACATATATCTACAGCTTTAAGTTTTAGTGTCAATTACATGAAAAATGTTATTTTACTGTCTCATTACTATATTTTGGTTGTTTTATTCTTCTAACCTTAATGATTCAATATCATATGATATGCTCAGCTCTTGTTTTCCTACTCAACTGATAAACATAGATATCATACGTTTAGCTCTGCTAGATGAAATAGTTACATAGTTACATAGTAATTAAGGTTGAATAAAGACATACGTCCATCAAGTCCAACCTATTCACCCCCTTTTTTTTTTTTTAACCCTACCTAACAGTTGATCCAGAGGAAGGCAAAAAACCCAGCTAAAAAGGGGGGAAAAAATTCCTTCCTGACTCCAAACGGCAATCAGAAAGTATCCCTGGATCAACCAGATCTATATGCATTAATACCAGTAATCTCTCATATTTTAGTTTTAGAACTTATCCAGGCCTTTTTTAAAGCTATTTAATGAACTGCCATTACCACATCTGCTGGAAGACGTTCCACAGTTTCACTGTTCTCACTGTAAAGAAACCTCTCCTAAACTGAAGATGAAATTTCTTTTCTTCCAACCTTAAAGGATGTCCACTTGTCTCTGATATGACCTGTTAGTAAACAATGCACCAGAGAGTTCATTGTATGGGCCATAATATATTTGTATAAGGTTATCATGTCCCCATGCACAACGTCGCTTCTCCAATGTAAACAGCCCTAATTGTCTAATCTGCCTGCAAATTCAAGCCCTCCATTCCCCTTATTAATTTAGTTGCCCTTCTCTGAACTGCCTCAATTGCCAAGATGTCCTTTGTATAGGGATTCCAAAACTGCACCGCATATTCCAAATGAGGCCTTACCAGTGCCTTGTAAAGAGGGAGAATAATATTTTTCTCTCTTGAATCTATTCCCCTCTTTATACAAGACATATCTTGCTAGCTCTAGCCGTTGCTACCTGGCATTGTTTGCTATAGCTAAGTCTGTTATCTACCGAAACCCCCAAATCTTTTTCCATTACAGATGCACTTAACACAGAGTTATTTATGGTGTAGGTGGCACAGGAGTATTTACATCCCAAATGCATACCTTACATTTATAACATTGAATCTCATCTGCCATTCTACTGCCCATTTTGATATATATCTAGGTCTGCTTGCAGCACTTGCACATCATTGGAAGTTTTTCAAAGCTCTGCATAGTTTAGTGTCATCAGCAAACACCGAGACCTTGCTCTCAATGCCCCCTTCTAAGTCATTTATAAACAGAATAAACAGAAGCGGGCCCAGTACAGAACCCTGAGGCACTCCGCTTAGAACTTTGGCCCACATAGAGTAGCTCCATAACCACCACTCTCTGTTTGCGGTCCATAACCAGTTCTCTATCCATGAACAAATGTTTTCTTCAAGGCCAACAGTCCTCAGTTTATACATTAGTCGCTATGTGGCACAGATCAAAAGCTTTTGCAAAATCCAAATATACCACATCCACTGCTGTGCCTGAATCAATTTCTTACTCACTTCTTCATAAAAACCAATTAAATTTGTCTGGCAAGATCTATTTCTCAAAATCCATGCTGACTACTATAATAAGATGATCTCTGGAGACAAAGTCAAGGATATGATTCTTAACAAAGTTTCCATCACTTTCCTACCACTGATGTTAGGCTTACAGGTCTTATAGTTTCCAGGCTGTGAACGACTACCTTTTTTGAATATTGGTATTACATTGGCTTTTTTCCAATCAGCGGCACATCCCCAGACAAAAGCGAATCTAGAAAGATGAGAAACAATGGTCTAGATAGAACTGAACTAAGCTCTTTTAAAATCCGAGGATGCAATCCATCTGGTCCTGGGGCTTTATTGATATTACTTTGTCTAACTGTTTCCGTACCATATCCTCTGTTAGCCAATGTGAATACTCTTCATTCTTCCCTGCATATTATACAATCCTACTGTAAGGACAAGGATTCTTACACAGTAAAAACCGATGCAAAAAAAACTGTTTAGCAGATTAGCCTTTTCGGCATCCTCTACAACCACCTCAGCCCCATTATTTAATGGTCCCACATTCTCCGACCTCATCTTTTTACCATTTATATACTTAAAAAACATTTTGCGGTTGGACTTGCTTTGTTCGGCAATCCGTATTTCATTTTCTATTTTAGCTAGTTTAATTGCTTTCTTGCACTCTTTTTTACAGCTTTTGTACTCCCTGTAAGCCTGTTCTGTGCCTTCTGTTTTCAAAATTTTAAAAGCCTTTTTCTTTTTTTCCATTTCCCTTTTTACCTGAGCATTAAGCAATGCAGGAGTGGACCTCATTTTTTATACTTGTTCCCTAAAGGTACAGATTTAGAATATTAATAGTTTAATATCCCTTTAAAAGTGGTCCATCTGCTCAGTATCTTTACCTAGAAACAGTTCCCCCCCAATCTATGAGCAGGAGCGATTCCTTAACAGATAAAATAGCTTTCCTAAAGTTAAAAGTTTTTGTTAAGCCAGTGCAGTTTTTTTTGCAACCTATATTAAATGAAATATATCATGGTCACTATTCCCTAAGCTTCCCATTACCCTCATCTCCAAAATGAGCTCAGGGTTATTAGATATCACCAGATCCAACAACGCATTCTGTCTAGTAGGAACTACCATCTGTGAAAGAAAATGCTCATATAGGAAATTTAAGAAACTTTATACCTTTTGAGGTGCTGGCAGTTCCCACTCCAATTATGTCAGGGTAGTTAAAATCCCCATAACCAGAACATGCCCCATACCAGCAGCCTTTGCCAACTGCATATGGAGATTCATTTCCACCTCTTCCCCGGCATTTGGCGGCTTTATAAACATACTCCAACAATTAATTTACCTACCTTCTTGCTTCCTGTACACAGTTCTACCCATAATGTTTCTGCCATATCTTTACTCCCCCATCTATTCCATCTTTTAAATTTGGCCTTCAATTCCCGTTTAACATACATACATACTCCTCCTCCTTTCTTATAACTCTGTCATGTCTAAATAAGGAGTATCCTTCATATTTACTGTCCAGTCGTGTGAATCATTAAGCCATGATTCTGCTATACCAATTACATCATACCTTTCCTTTAAAGCTATTATTTCAAGTTCGCCGGTTTTTCCAGCCAGACTTCTTGCATTTGTAAACATACATTTTAGATTATCAATTGATTTACTTCCATACCTGGTCGTACATGCCTCCTTATCCTCTATGCTCCCCCCTCCCCTTCTCTCCCTCCGTTGTGTAATAGCCCTGATCCCTAACTTCTCTATCTATCCTGTGTATTTCAACGTTCCCTCCCCCCCCATACCTAGTAAAATCTCCTCCAACCCCCTAGCCATCTTCTCCCCCAAAACAGCTGCACCATCACCATTGAGGTGCAATCCGTCTCTACTAAAGAGCCTGTAGCCAACAGAAAATCAGCCCAGTTCTGTAAAAACCCAAACCCATCTCCTTACACCACTCTCTTAGCCACGCATTTATACTCCTGGCTCCGTTGTCTCCCTAGCGTGCACGTGGCTGCGGGTAGTATTTCTGAAATCACTACCCTTGAGGTCCTTGCTTTTAACTGGCCCCTAATTCTCGGAAATCATTTTAAGGACCTCACCTCCACTCTTAACTTGTCATTGGCACAATGTGAACCAAGACCGCCGGGTCACTCCCAGCCCCACCCAATAATCGTCTACACGATACACCACATGTCGAACCCTAGCACCAGGCAGACAACACACTGTGGCATGTAGGGTCTTGGCGACAGATTACCCTATCACCCTTCTAATAATGGAGTCCCCTACCACTACCACCTGCCTATCCTTCCTAACCCCCAGTTTCCCTCCCTGTATTGGAGATGGCCGTCCCCTGGGTGCTCAGGAAAGGCCCGCTCCATACATGCTGCTTCCGAGCCATCGTCCTCCACATCTTCACCTAAAAGGCAAATCTGTTGGGATCGACCAGCTGGGAACAAGCGTCCTCCCTACCTTCCGCCCCTACTTCCCCTGGGGACCCTTACAAATCTATCTTCCTTCTCCACCTTATCTGCCCCATGTCCACCCTCCAGTTTACTGCCCCCTGCCAGTACCTGCATTTCCCCAGATTGCCGAGCCCTGCAATGCTGCAAGTTTACCCTTTAGATTCTTGGACCTCAGATTCCAAATGGGCAACCCACTCACATCTGACACATACATAGGTCCCCTGGGCAGCTGCTCAAGATCCCATACATGCAGGATGCACATTGCGTGGGCCCAACAAAAACTGTCCATACTAAATAGCAATACACACCAGAGACACAGCAATACACAGCAGAGAAATAGCAGTTTGTTCTTAAACCTTTCTTGTTCTAAACATTTGTTTCTTAACGCTTTCTCTCCCTTAAAAACAGAAAATCCTTTTGTAAAAGAGGAATCTCTCCACAAGGACGCTCTGAATTCTCGGACCCGGTTCGGTCCTTATCAAAACCATTGCATTGGATATACTTACCTATTACCATGGCTTGCCATACACTGCTGGGGCCTGCTGGATAAGGTAGAATGTGTGAAGGCAGATTGAGGTGCCTGAGTAGTATGTTAGGATGGCAGCCCCTACACGGAACTACTACTACTGCAACAGCAGACATGGCGGGGGAAGCAGGGGTAAGAGTTACAACGTCATCCATCTCACTGCTAAAAAAGCACTGCCCTCAACAGCCTTTCAGGAAGAGACATGACAAGCTATGCCCCCCCAACTTCCTTCCTCAGCCAAACTTCACAAGTCCCAGGTAAACAATGACAGATCTCTATCCCTGCACTAATATTCGATCTGGGGTTCTCATTACTTAAGTAACCCCAATCAGACAGTTTTAAAAAAAAAAATGCTTAGTCGCTTAGTGTTGTTCCAAGGGTTATCAGAGCTGCTAAATTAATTCACAGTCAGGCCACCATGACCACATTTCATTTCTTGTGATTATGTGATAATTTCTTGATGCCTTGGATTTTTGATGCTTATGATCCTTTCTGCAGATATATTAACTGTGACTTCGGACAGATGATATTGTGGTACTTAGCATAGGTGGCAGGAGAAGTTTTATTGTTTTAAAGGGCATGTCCACCTTTAAACAAAAAACGTTTACTTGTAAATTATCTGCCCACCAATCCAACTGCTATTTTCACCAGTTTATACATGCATTTGTAACCAGATATTAAATGATAAGTTCTATTTCTTTCTGGAAAAGGTATCTGCCTACTCCCTTAATGAGTTTTTATGACCTTGAGCATGTGCAGAGGAAGCAGCAGTAAAACAGCAGTCATAATCTCTGTTATGTCAGGGGCCAGCTCTACTGTGCCAGAATGGGGGCAATAAAATCCTTAAAGGGAATGTTCACCCTAAAACTAAAATTTGATCCACTGCGACCCCACTGCGTAGTGTTAAAAATCCTTACATATATCCTCTGCTCCTTACGTTGTCCTGCAGTGCCTATTCAAAGTCCGAAAAGTAGGAGTAGGAACCTTCCTGTGTGTATGTGGTGTCTGCCCCTTCCCTGTACTCCTATCTCCAACCCTAAATGCCAGGTTTATACCTTTTAAAAAGTGTCCATAAATAGATTACCCGACCTCATTCCCTCTCACTAGCCGTTCCTTTCAGCTAATCACAGACATGGCTGCCGGTCGGGCCACTATTGCTACTCGAAGTAGCAATAGATGGCAGAGGCCAAGGGAAATTTTGGAGTGGGGATATTGGTTGGGGTTGGGGGCAGGTAACTGACAATTGATCAGTTTTTTGTTTTAGGGGTAGACATTCCCTTAATTGTTTTATCTGTGGTATATGTTTTGTACCTGTAACCCATCTAATGTATAATAAAAGTACTTTTATTATCCATTTCACACATCTTGGTGCTGTCCTTTTTATGTTGTGTATCTGTTTTATTTGGTCATGAACACCTATCAGCCCTATGCCCTGATATCTGTATGAATATTTATAACTGTCAAATTCATGACTAACAGCTGCTTACCGAAAGCACGAAGCAGAAATAGGGTTAAAAGAATGTGCAGAATTTCAGATTAGTCTTACATCATTCAGTTTTCTAACTATCGCAGTTTTAGGGTTGATGGGTTGATTTACTAAAAAAAAACTATTTTTCATTTGAGTGGTGGAATTTCCTTTTAAACACACATTTATTGACAAAGCAAGACTACTAATGAGGTTTCAGAAGACTTACCTAAGTGAAGGTAGTCCTATTTGCTTTTGTATTTCATAATCTCTCTCTGAAATTTTTGGAGATTTTGGCATCTGTGCTAAGGTTGCTGATTAGCAGAGAATACAGAGGGGTCTTTTTCGACATTCGGCTAACAGATGCCTGTAAGCCATACGATAAGGTAAAATATCCCAATGCATTGGCACAAGCTACACGGACCTTAAGCAAAAAAGAAAAAAAACTAGTCAATAGAAACAAATGCTAGTAAAAAAAGTAAATACCAAAAACTACCCAGGGGCACTTCTAGAGTTTTTGCTGCCTGAGCCAAACTTTTGAATTCTGCCTTTGCGGCGTGGGTGCAGCTTTATCCATGGGCGTGGTTTTCCAATGACCGTGGCTTCACTGGAGGGCAGGGTAAAAAATTTTTTTTGAAATTACTTTTTATTTTTTTCATAAATAACTGCTTCCATATTTAAAACATTTCTGTACCATTAATATTCATATTCAATAACTTCAGATTTACAAACATAGTATTGTACAGTTTCATTGCTATTTATACTACAAAATTCTGGTTGTTATAGACAGATGTTAGAGAGAATTATCATCTAGAACTAATTTAACTTAACTTTCCTGTCCTTTGCCTGTCAGTGGTCACTAATGGGTTAACACCCTGATCGCTCTGCGCTGGACAGGAAGAAGTATAAATTATTAACTCCTCCACCTGCTTCAGTCCTATTCCTGTCCCCCTCGCTGGATTGGAGAGAAGAGTATGCTCACCCCTTGGATCTATGGTTTCCCCGCCTATAGCCGGTGTCTCGACCCAGGTGAGGTTCCAGCAGCCAAGCTACCTTCCCGCGGCAGCCCCAATTGGTTCTCTCCCGCGGGTCGCGCGTCTCCCGTACTTCGGGTGACGCAGCGATGATGACGTCATCGCGCCTATTTAAAAATAGGGCGCGGATTAGCCTCCTGGCGTTTCTACTGCAGAGGAGTGTTGGTGTGTCTCTGCCTGTGGTTAATATTGAATTGGAGCTTAAGGTAGCTTTATTCCTACGGTGGCCCCTAATGGAGTGTTGTCTCTTGCATTACAGACCTTTTTATTCATTTTGTAGGAAGTGCTATGGGTTCCAGGGGGCATAGATCCAGATCAAGATCCAAGTCTAGGGGGTGAGCATATCGGTTTAGGAGGGTAAGTATTGTTGTTTCTCTTTTGAGTACTAATTTTTTTTTTTTTTTTTTCTTTTTTCTTTGTTTGTAGTGCACCATCTCGCCACAAGATGAGATGAAAATCGTCATTCAAGGGTAGGAAGGAGTGTAAAACTGTGAAAATCAAGGGAAGAAATATTGTGAAGATTGCATGTCCACCTTTGTTGACAAAGAAGCCAGAAACGGGATGTCTCCAATGGGTTAAGGAGTCCATGACTGAGTTTATGGGTACTATGATCAGTCAATTACAGAGTCTGTTAAGGCCAACTTAATCAACAGCCCTGTTTTACCAGCTGACCCTCCTGCTGATCTTCAACCTGCGCCAGGACCATCTTATCCAGGCCACAGATGGGGAAAAAAGTATGGAGTTAGATAATCCATTTCCTCCTAATGTTATTCAAGGCCTGATAAGGGCCATGCGGGCCACATTGATTCGGAAGAGGATGAGTCTCCCTCAAACAGTGGGGATAAGATGTTTGCTTCTCCATCTCCCAAGGCAAATTTTACTTCCATCCTGTCTGGCTAATTTAATTCAGGAAGAGTTCAATACGCCGGATAAGAATTTCTTCCTTCCTATTCACTTGCAGCCAATATCCTATGTCAGATGAAGATGTAAAGCTGTGGGATCATTTTCCTAAAGTAGATGCATCAATGTCTAGGTTATCCAAGAAAACTCTTGCCAGGTGAGGATGGGAATTACGCTTAAAGATGTGGGATAGAAGACAGGAGGGTGTGCTTAAAAGATCTTTTTAGTATTGGGGCTTCTTCAGGCCAGCTGTTGCTTCGGTGGGCTTACCAAATCTGCAAGCTATGGTTAAAGGAATTGGAAGAGGCAGTTCAATCGGATGCACCTAAGAAGAGATAATACAGGCTATCAAGATATCCGACTGGCTACCGATTTCTGTGCAGACGGGCCCTGGATAGTTTGAGACTGTCGGCAAAAGTATGGCTTTGTCAGTGGTGGCTAGACGCATTTTATGGTTACTCAATGGAAGGCAGATCTGCCTTCTAAAATGGTATTATAAATGTTCCCTTTCAGGTGATTTACCTTTGGAAAGAAACTAGAAGACGCTATTGACGTAATGCTGCAGATTAGGGCACATTTTTGCCTCAAGTAAAAGACAACAGACCATTGTTAGAGTTAACCGTCCAACCTTCAAGGAAGTCAGACAGTATCGTCCAGGGAAGATATTTTCTCAAAGCCTGGAGGATAAATCAGAACCAAATCAGTCCTTTCGTAACCAAAAGTTCAAGCAACCTAAGAAGCAATTATGAAGGTGTGGAATTCCAACAGGAGAAGGGTAGGAGGGAGGCTTTCCAATTTCTATCCTGTATGGACTCAACCATCACAGACAATGGGTTTCTGGAGACAATAAGCTGGGTTTCATCTGGAATTCAAGATTGTACCAGTAAAGGATGTATTTGTGGCACCGAACTCCAACTTCAAGATGCAAGTCACCTTGAGAAACGTCCTCTTGGAGTTAAAGTCAAAAGGTGTCATAGAAAATGTTCCTCCCAACCAGCTGAGAAAAGGTTTCTATTCCGTCTATTTGATAAAGAAGGTTGTCAGGCGATTTCAGGGCATATTGGATCTAAAAAACTAAATGCTTTCCTAAGAGTCAAATCCTTCAGGATGGAATCATTAAAATCGGTTCTTACCATGGTAAGGAGAGGGATTGGCTCTTAAAGATAGATCTTCAGGATGCTTATCTACATCCCAATCTGGTATCGCACAGAAGATTTCTGAGATTCTATGCCCTGGGTCCATTTTCAGTACACAGCACTACCGTTCGGCCCTGGCAACGGCTCAAGGGTGTTTACGAAGATTTTAACCCCTCTGATTGCCCATCTGAGCTGAAGGGAGTATTCCTGTTTTCATATCTCGACGATATTCTTCTCAGGGACGAGAACCAGATTAATAATATCTCAAAAGAACCTGGTGTGCAAACCCTTCAAGCCATGGTTGGCTAGTGAATTGGGTAAAGTCACATCTTCTTCCAAGCCAGAACATGGAGTTCCTGGGAGTATCTGTGGATACAATAAGTTCCAGGTGTCTCTTCCTTACCAAAAAGGGAGAATATTAGAAGGAGGTAATAAACAGTTCTCATTGAGGAGAATATCCACAGTCCGCCTATGTCCAACAGCTCAGGGAAGTTGGTTTCTACCATCCGTCGGTCAGATGGGCCATGACGCCATATCGAACGCTCCAGTTGGAATTCCTGAACCAGTTGGACAAAAGGAAAATGAATTCCTTTCAGCTGATATATATGAAACAAAAATACGATACAAATCTCTGGAATGGTGGACAACACCCTCCAATTTCAGGCCCATTCCCTTGAACAAAATGAACCCGATACGGATAATTACCGATTCAAGTATAAAAGGTTGGGGAGCCCACTGTCAAGAGACTGGATACAACAGACCTGGACATCTACCATGAAGAGGGGAATCTATCAACTACAAGGAACTCAAAGCTATTCAACTGGCACTAATATTTTTTTCTCCCTATAGTTCGCAACGGTTCAGTATTAGTAGTTTCAGAAATTGCACAGCAATTTCCTATAAATCGCAGGGGGGGGACTCGCAACAACAAACTTTGCCTTTGGTCTATCCATCCTGTTATGGGCGGAAACAATCTGCAGGATCTGAAAGCAATCTATATCCCATCATCTCTCAATGTCAGAGCAGATTATTTGAGAGACACAGAGTTCTTCGGGGGAATGGTCATTGTCCAGGGAAGTCTTCACACAGATTACAGACAAGGGGGCACGCCCCAGATAGATTGATGGCCTCTCTTAAAAACCACAAGCTGCCGGTGTTTTGCTCCCGCTATCCCACTTCTAGAAGCAGCATTACAGATGCCCTGTCATTAGATGGAGGTTCCGGCCTAGCCATATTTTTCCTCCTTTCCCCTTAATTGCGAAAGTTCTCCAGAAGATGGGAGGACCAAGCCACAGTAATTGTAATTCTACCATGGTGGCCGAGGAGGCCATGGTTTTCAATGCTCAGGAGATGAGGCTGGATGCTCCTTTTCACCTCCCGTCAGTTTCGGGGTTTGTTGACACAAGTCCTATACAGTTCGCAGATCCAGTTGACCTTATCGTTGACGGCATGGCTACGAGAGGGAGGCGTTAAAATTCAAGGGTTGTCAGAAACCACTATTTCCACATATGGAGGCAAGGAGCAGAGCAACCTCTTTATCATATAATAGAGTCTGGGACAAACCTTTATAAAGTGGTGCAATTCCAAGTCTCCTCCATTATCATCTATCTCAGAGGTTGAGAGATTGTGAGTTTCTACAGAAAGATTAGATAGAAAGCTAGCTCCAGCTACTTTGAAGTCTCAAGTCTAGCATTGTCAGCCTTGTTCACGTTAAGTGGTTTACTCTCTCCTTTGATATCTAGATTCTTTCAAGCATTAAAGAGGAGCATCCGCCTAAAAACAAAAACCTCCCCTTGGGATTTATCTCTGTTTTGAAAGTCCTCAACTCTGTTCCTTTGACACTTGAGATCTTCCTTTGGACAAACTTACCTGGAGCTCAGTTTTCTGTTAGCCATCACTCGGCTAGAAGGTATCAGAATTACAGAGTTTAAAGACAGGTCCTCCTTGCCTCAATATCACTTGATGATCGTGTTATTATTAAGACTTCATGATCCTCCTACCAAAAGTCGTTTCATCTTTCATGTGAATGAAGATATTTGTTTGCCTTCATTTTGTGCTAATCCTCAGTCGGAAGAGGAGAAAACCTTGCATTGTTTAGATGTTAAGAGATGTATCCTCTTTATCTAGCAAAGACACAGCAATCAGGAAATCAGATTCCCTCTGGTCCTATTACTCAGGAAGAAAATTGGAGGAAACCTTCCCGTTCTACAGTGGCGAGTGGGATCACCCTTGTTATTAAAGAATCTTACCGATATCTTCATGTGAGTTGCCCCCTGGTGTCAAAGCTCACTCTACAATGCGATGGCTGCATCCTGGGCATGCCAATCTGGAGTCTCCATGGAAGATATTGTAGAGCGGCTACCTGGAGCTACGTCCACACTTTTATCAAACACTACGGCTAGATTTGGCTTCCTCTTCTTATGCGCAGTTTGGGCGCTCTATTCTTGAAGTAGTTAATAAATAATTTAATAGCACACTCCCTTTGAGTATTTATTGCTTGGGTAAATCCCATTAGTGACCACTGACAGGCAAAGGACCAGGAAACAGAAAATTATATCATACACCGAAATTTTCTTTTCCTGGACTGTAGCCTGTCAGTGGTCACTAAGATACCCTCCCTTCCTGTTTCTTATTTTTTTCCTAGCTCGGGTACAGTTAGGACTGAAGCGGTAGGTGGGAGGAGTTAATAATTTATACTTCTTCCTGTCCGCGCAGAGCGATCAGGGTGTTAACCCATTAGTGACCACTGACAGGCTACAGTCCAGGAAAAGAAAAATTTCGGTAGTATGATATAATTTTCTGTTTTTGTCTAGAAGTCTTCCTAGGTGCTTTTGGGTTAGCTTTACCTCGTCTATGTGGTGGTGGGCGCTGCGCCCGGAGGACGAACGGTCCCTGCCGCAGGGCTTGTAGTGTCTTAGGGGCCTGTTGGCCTTTTGGTGTGCAGTTGCCCGGTCGTCCGGCCGCCCCCCGAGGCGCCCCGGGCATGGGTAAAAATTTTATGATTTTGAACTTCCATCATATAGGTATTTAAACAGTTACTCAGACAGTCAATTACCAATAATGTAAAATACGAGAAACAGAATTACATCCTTTTTCAAACAGCTTGTGTGTCACTCATATTGCTCTTCAGGTTTTAGTTGATCAAAATAACTTCTTTTATAGCTGTGCTATATACAGTATGTTGGTGGTTTAGCTGGACAATACTAGAAATGCCAAACTTCAGGCTTACACAAAGATTTGTAAGCCTGCCACCACGCAATGTGGCTTTTATCATTTTTCATTTTATTATGAATGAAAATCTAGGCCAGAAAAAAGAACATTGAAAGGAAATAAGAAACATAATGAACAATAAAAATAATAAAACACTAAAAACGTAATAAAATTAAGGAAATAAAAAAAAATGTTATATAGATCTTCATTCCAAAGAATGAAAAAATCACTTTCAGGGAAAAAATTTTCCGTGTGAAGTGATTTTTTCCGATTGCCGTTTTCCAAGATCGTTATTATTCCCTAAGATGATCTGATGATTATCTTTGGGAATGCTAGAAAAAAAAATTAAATGCACATACAAAAAATTCTTAGTGATACTCACCAATTTATTTTATTTTTTTCTGAACTGAAAATGAAATAGCAAAAAGAATATGGCCTTTCTCCAAGCTGCCCAATGTCCTGATGGTATTGGCAGATTATTATTCCACCAATTTCAAGGGAAAACTAAGCCTATATTGTGAAAATTTGGACCAAAAAGACCAAATGAAATTTTTAGGAAAAAGTGTGCAAAAAATTGTGAGCTGCATCTGGATTCTTCATGTATGGATAAAAGCATGGCACCGTTACACAGCTGAGGTGTGTAGATGTTTTCTTTGAAAAAGTGTAGGCTGTTTAAAATTACAAAGCCCTTTATTTTTTTTCTTGTAATTGCACGCATGTGTCCTAATGAGTTAGTTGGTGGCCATGTCTCTCTGTGCATCCATGCATGTGGCATAACTATTTGATCCCGGACATGTGGGAGATTGACATTTATTGGGTTTTTTTACTCATCAAGTAGGGTAAAGGTAGGATTTAGCCTTCGAATCATCTGATTTTTTTTTTCACAAATCTCCTAAGGTACAGGTTTTATGGACTACTGTCTGGATTTCTTCATGAATGTTATGAAAGCATGACACTGTTATGTGCTGAAGGTGTGTAGATTTCAAAATATATAGCTTGTGGGAGGTATTTCCAAGTTTCAACACTTTGAAAAAGTGTAGGCTGCTCAAATATTGAGCACTTTGATTTTTCTTGTTATGCACTTGTGCATCCCATTTGAGTTAGTTGGTGGCCATGTCTATGAGTGCACCCACCATATGGTGAACCATTGGAATCAGGAAAGTGGGGATCTCCACATCTAAATCATCTAATTTTATTTTTTCACAATCTCCTAAAAGTTCTATGCTTTAATGTATATATAAAAGCATGGCACCATTATGTAGCTGAAGATGTGTAGATGTAAACAAATATATATAGTGTGTGGGGTGGTATTTCCAAGTTTTGAGGTTGTTTTGAGGTTGTTGGAGGCTTCAACCTTTAATCATCTTATTTTATTTTTTCACAAAATTTTCTAAAAGCACGGAGTTATATGATTGCTGCTTCGGGAATTCTTTATGTATGTTTTCAAAGCATGGTCATGTACCTGAAGGTGTGTAGATTCCAAAAATATATAGTTTGGTAGGGGGTATATACAAGTTTCAAGACTGTTTCCTTGAAAAGTGTACGCTGTTCAATTTTCAGAGCATCAATTTTTTCTTTTAATTACATTGTGTAACATCCAATTTGAATTAGTTGGTGGCCATGTCTCTGCGTGCAAATACGTATATGGACATACGTTTGATTAAGTTTTGGCATGAATTTTAACTTTGAAACTTGTTTTTCCTTTATTTTTTAAAAAATCTGCTAAAAGTACGAAATTCTAAGAAGATCGTTGCCCACACCATTGATGATATGACTGGAAAATGTCACGTTGCTCTGTGCTTAGTGAGGTGTGTGATTCTAAAAAATATCTAATTTTTAGGGGGGGTACTTTTGATTAGAGGGGTGTTTAGTTTTTAAAAAGCGCTGTTATTGTGCCACTGCACACTTTTTGGCTAGTCGATTCCAAGTTTATGAATAAAACCACTACAGAGTTACGTAGCTGAAGGTTTGTAGATTCCAAGAATCCCCCCCAGTTTGTGGGGTTAGAGGAATGTTTTGTGGGAAAAACTGCATACTGTTCAAATTTGGATTTGCCTGAATATTTTCACTGTGTTTCTGACACTTGTGTGGCTAGTCAATTCACAGCCCGAGTGTGCAAACCATGCATATGCATACCGTTTGATTTCAGGACATTTGGTAGTGATGTATTTGGTTAACTTTTAGATTCCATGGGTTTTGGTATGAGTTCTACCTTTTGAATGTTGGTTATGTTTTGGTTTTTTTCCCCAAAAATCGGTGAAAGTTGTTAATTTCTACAACAACTGCGCCCACACCATTGATGGTATGAATAAAAGAACTACAACGTTACACAGCTGAATGGTGTGTTTATTCTGGAATACAGTTTGTAGGGTTTTTTTTTCTGAGTTAGGGGGGTGTTTTGTTTGAAAACACTCCAGACTGTTCAAATACAGAGATTTCTTTTTTGCTGTTATTTGCACATTTGACATTGAGCCTTTTTGGGTTAGTTGGTGGCCATGTTCTGAGTACACCCATGAATGTGGCATAGGGTAATCTGCCACCTAGACCCTATGCCGAACTGTGTGTTGCCTGCCTGGTGCTAGGGTTCGGCATGTGGTGGATCGTGTGAGACAGATTAGTGAGTGGGGCCGGGTGTGACCCGTGGTCTTGGTTCACATTGGGGGGGCCAAGTTAAAAGCAAGAAGCCTCCGGGTAGTGTTTTCAGAAATACTACCGCAGCCACGTGCTAAGCCAGGGAGACAGCGGGAGCTTAGGAGATTAATGCTGGCTAAGAGGGAATGGTAAGGAAGAAGGGTTTGGGTTTTATGAGAACTGGGCAGATTTGCTGTCGGCTACCAGACACTTTAGTAGGGATGGGTTGACACTCACTGATGGCGGTGCAGCTGTTTTAGGGGAGAAGACTAAATGACTTAGAAGGGGGCATTGGAGAAAGGTCTCTGTGTTTGCTGGAGACACTAAATATGCAAGAGCTTTGGAAACTTCCAATGATGTGCAAGTGCTGCAAGCAGACTAGATAGATTATCAAAATGGGCAGCAGAATGGCAGATGAGATTCAATGTTGATAAATGTAAGGTGATGCATTTGGGATTTAATAATCCCTGTGCCACCTACACCATAAATAACTCTGTGTTAAGTGCATCTGAAATGGAAAAAGATTTGGGGGTTCTGGTAGATAACAGACTTAGCTGTAGCAAAACAATGCCAGGTAGCAACAGCTAGAGCTAGCAGATGATTGTCTTGTATAAAGAGGGAATGGAATCAGAGAGAAAAAATATTATTTCCCCTCTTTACAAGGCACTGGTAAGGCCACATTTGGAATATGCGGTGCAGTTTTGGAATCCCATATACAAAAGGGACATTTGGAAATGAGGCAGTTCAGAGAAGGGCAAATAAATTAAAAGGGGAATGGAGGGGCTTGAATATGCAGGCAGATTAGACAAGTTAGGGCTGTTACATTGGAGAAGCGGCGGTTGCGTGGGGACATGATAACCTTATACAAAATATATTAATGGCCCATACGTGAACTCTCTGGTGCATTGTTCACTAATAGGTCATATCAGAGGACTCGTGGACATCCTTATAGGTTGGAAGAAAAGAAGTTTCATCTTCAGGTTAGGAGAGTGTTTCTTTACAGTGGAACGGTGAAACTGTGGAACTGTCTTCCAGCAGAGGTGGTAATGGCAGTCATTGAATAACTTTAAAAAAGGCCTGGATAAGTTTCTAAAACTAAAAAATATTGAGAATTACTGGTATTAATGCATATAGATCTGGTTGATCCAGGATACTTTCCGATTGCCGTTTGGAGTCAGGAAGGAATTTTCCCCCCCTTTTTAGCTGGGGTTTTTTGCCTTCCTCTGGATCAACTGTTAGGTAGGGTAAAAAAAAAAAAAAAAAAAAAAGGGAATAGGTTGGACTTGATGGACGAATTCCTTATTAACCACTATGTTAAGATGGCTAGAGGGTTGGAGGAGATTTTAAACTAGGTTGGGGGGGGGGGAGGCTATTGCAGTCTCACGGGATAGATAGCCCAGGAGGAAAGGAGGAAAGCAGTGTGTAGATAGGCCAGTGGCGGGCGGGGAAGGGGGGTGGGGCTGAGCATAGGGGATCGGTAGGCATGTGTATTAAAGTGTACAATAAATTGCAGGATCATAATCTAAAATGTATGTTTGCAAATGCGAGAAGCCTGGCTGAGGAAAATGGGTGAAATGGAAATTATGTCATTGAAAATGTAATAGGTATAGCAGTAATGTGTTGAACAGTTCTCACGACTGGGCTGTTAAATTTAGAAGGATATGCCATTTAGGCAGGACAGAGAAAAAAGGAAAGGGGGAGGAGTATGTGTTTATGTTAAAAAAGAATTGAAGCCAATTTTAAAAGAAGAGATAACTAGCGATATATGATGTTAAAGTGGAGGCAATATGGGTGAAATTAGGCAACAGGAAAGGGGGTAATGTCATTGTTGGTGTCTGCTATAAGCCGCCAAATGCTAGCAAGAGGAGGTGAGTCAACTTCATATGCACGTTGGCTAGGGCTGCAAGTTTGGGGGAGTGTGCTTATTATGGGGGACTTAATTACCCTGACATTGATTGGTGTAATGGAACTGCATCACAGAAAGAGGCGATGAGTTCCTGATTTGCTGCAGGATAATTTTTCTTCACAGGTGGTTGAGGTTCCTACTAGAAAAGGAGCTCTGGTTGGATCTGGTAATATCTAACTTAGTGGAGCGCATTATAGAGATAAAGGTAACTGGAGGCTTAGGTAATAGTGACCATGAAATGTGGTGTTTGGACTTTGTTATCGAAAGGAAAAGTGCGCCTGGTGGTTAACAAAGATTTTAATTTCGGCAAGGCAAATTTTCCCAGGTTAAAAGCAGCTCTTCAGAATGTCAACTGGGATAATGTATTATCAAGGTAAGGTACTGAACAGAAGTGGACTGTGTTCAAGGGATTTTAAGCCAGTTCAAAATCTAAATTTATACCCTGGGAAATAAATGTAAAAAAAATAAATCCGCACCCATGTGGTTGAATTCTCATGTAAAGAGGCAAATGGAAAGGAAGAAAAAGGCAGTTAAAACCTTTAAAGCCGAGAGAACAGAAAGGGCCTTTAGGGATTATAAAAACTGTAAGAAGGAGTGTAAGAAGCCATCAAACTAGCTAAATTAAATAATGAAGTAGGATAGCTGAACATGACTAAGCCTAAATTTAGTTATTTAGTAAGAAGATGAGGCTGAGGAATGTGGCTCAATTAATTAATGGGGATAAGTTAGTTACGGAGGATGGCGATAAAGAAAATGTCTTGAATATTTTTTTCCCTCTGCATACACTATAGAAGATCCAAGTACAAATATCATAGAGTATAGTAGCATAATGTATAAAAGATTTAAGTGCACTTTGGTTAACCGAGGATATGGTACAGAAAGAACTAAAAGGTTAATATTAATAAATCTCCTGAACGGATAAAATACATCCTCGGGTACTAGTGATCTAAGTTCAGTTTATCTAGGCCATTTTTTCTTATTTTTGCAGATCCCTCATGTGCGGTGGTGTGCCTCTGGATTGGAAAAAGGTGATGTTATTCCAATATTTTTACAAAAGGGTATAGTCGTTCACAGCCGGGGTATTACCGGCATGTTAAGTTTAAACTTCAGTGGTGGGGAAGATCCTGGGAAGTTAATAAGGGAACAGTCTAGAGTATGTTTCAAGGACTACATTATAAGTAGTGTTTTTAGTTAAAAAAACCAGAATGGATTTAGAGGAATAGGCGAATAATGTTACAGCTAAGGTGGGAGTCACATTTGATGGATTAAGAAAATTGGTTAATGAATAAGATGCAGAGTAGTAGTGTAAATGGGGCTTATTATGGACTAAAGTCCTAAGTTGGGTGCCACGGGTGTTGTTGGTGGTCCGCTTATATTTATTCTATTATTAATGATTTGGAAGTGGGTATTGTCAGCAAGGTTTCTGTGTTTGCTGACGACACAAAACTTTGTCGATCATTAAAGCTTCAGAGAATGTGCAATCGTTGCAGGGGGATCTAGATAGATTGTCACATTGGCTGCTAGGAGGCAGATGAGAGTTCAATGTTGATAATGTAAGTGATGCATTTTGGACTTACAATCCTTGTGCTATTATACTATAAATGGCTCTGTGGTAAGTAAATCTCTGTTGGAAAGGGATCTTGGAGTTTGGTGGTGGATAACAAACTTAAGGAGCAAGCAGTGCCAGGCGGTGTAAACAGCCAGAGCCAGCATGGTATTGCTTGTAAAGAGAGGTATGTGATTCAAAGGATGAAAATGTTATTCTCCCTTTTAACAAAGCATTGGTAAGGCCTCATTCAGAATATGCAGTGCAATTTTGGAGTCCTGTGTACAAAATGACATCTTTGAAATGGAAAGGGTTCAGAGAAGGGCAACTAAATTTATAAGGGGTTCGGGGAGGTTGAATATAAGAGAGACTGGAAAAGTTACAATTATTTTACGCTGGAGAAAAGGCGCTTGCGGTGGGATATGATTATGTGTATAAATAACAATAATAACTATCTGGGCATTGCTTAACCAATAAGCATGTCAGAGGACATGTCATCGCGAAAGGACAGTCATCGGAAAGGGTTTTCCGACGGTAAAGCTATGGAACTGTATTCCAGTGGACGTTGTTATGGCAGGTTCATTGGTCATTTTCAAAAAAAAGCGGGTGGATGAGTTTCTGCAAACAAGGAATGTAGCAAGTTACTGGTATTGATACATAAGTAGAGTTGATCCGGGAAATTTCCGATTGCCACTTGAGTCAGGAAGGAATTTTTTCCCCCTTCATAAATTTGGTGGGGTTTTTTTTGCCTTCCTCTGGATCAAAGGTAGGCGAAGAAAATGGGATATTGTAGATGGGTTAGATGGATGGACTATGTCTTTATTCAACCTCAAATACTATACTATCTTTACCGTTTATTAAGAGGTGTTAGGCCTTATCTTGAGATGCATTTGAACTTTCCTCTACAGTTTTTAGCTGAAATTCGCATTTGATTTTGTCTTTGATTTTAGTGTGAGGGAAAAAAGGAAATGCGAGAAAACAACTTACAATTGGATGAGCTGCACCCAGGTATGGAGTTTCAAAAAATATCTCACTTGTGGGGATATAGTTAGTAGTTAATTTGGTGATATTCTATGTTAACCGTCAGAAGTGGTTATATGTAATATCCTAAAAGTGCTTGTTTTAGTTTGGGGGGTTCCTGTACAAGAAAATTGGGGTACCTACATATATTAGTATGTTGTGACTCGGGAGTATCAGAGCTTTTAGAAATAGTAAGATTTTTATTGGGGGTGGTCTACACTGATTGAGGGCAAAATCCTGGCACTGACGCAAAAAAAATTGTGCTGGCACTTATTGAGATTATTTTAAATAAATAATCAGCTGATTAGGGGGGCATCGCCTAACGAAGATGGAGTAGGACCGTATTGCAGAGCTCCGTATTCTATCCTGTCAAACTCATGCAAATGGGATAAACTACCAAATGGACTATCAATAACATACCCACACCACGGACTTAACCCCTCATCCCAATGCATCAACCAAAATGGGTTACACAAGGCCGTTTCTAAGGTGGGAATTCCTTCACCAGGGTGAAGAGGGAGCGGCCCTACAACCACCTCTATTGAGGAGCACACGACAATCCGCCGGTATGAAACCCCTCCACCACATACCGTAGACAGGATCCTAGAAGCCAATCAATTATGTCAATCACCAAAAACAGCCAAGATGGATGACGTTAAGCAGGATGTTTCCCTGCTGTCAAAGACCTGCAAGACCTACACAACAGAGTCACAGAAACTCGTATCAGTATAATAGAGGATACCATACCTAGACAGCGTCAGAATAACCTCCGCTTTGTGGGTATCCCAGAAAAGGGGAAGGCAAAACTTGCTTTACGGTATTGTACAAGTTTTCCTCCTCCTTGTGGTGGAGTGGGTACACATTATCTCCTTAAATATAGAGATTGTGGATACTATTCTACAATCAAAGTTTTCAAAAAACGTTCTACTAAATTTGAAACTATACAGTTTCTGTGAAATTCGGAGTTCCGAAGTTTTATCAGGACTTCGAACCCCTCGATTCGATTCGAAACTAGGGGGCATATTTATAAAGGATGTCTTTTTCCCAAATAATTAGCGCAGCACATCGCAGCGAAAATAGCACCATTTGGGGCTTGCGTTTCGCCTTATTTATAAAAAAGCAAGAAAAAAAAACACACTTCGAGCCGAAAAAGGCGAACGGGCGCGATAAAGAGCGAAAAGTATTGCAGCGAAAACTTATACGCACTAAGAAGACTGCATTGCGAAAAACATCCGAAACCAGAAAAGCCCACTAGAAAATTATGTCAAGTTCAAAATGGCCCACTCACATTACCAAGAAGTCAGCCATGTTATTTAGTCAATCTCTTAGAATTTCTTTTCTTTTGCACTGCACATTCGCCTTTCTAATGCGCGATCGCTTTTCCAAGGCAACTACTTATAATGCGCGGTCGCCTTTCTAATGTGCGTTCGCCTTCTAATGTGCATTCGCCTTTCTAATGCGCGTTACTTTCCAAGGCCATTCCATTAAAGCGCTGGTACGCCTTTAATGTGCGTTCGCCTTTCTAATGTGCGTTCGTCCCTTTCTAATGCGCGTTCGCTTTTCCAAGGCAATTACGTTCTAATGCGCGGTCGCCTTTCTATGTCACTTTTCAAGGCATATTCCATTCTAATGTGCGTCGCCCCTTCTAATGCGCGTTCGCTTTTTTCAAGACAATTACCCGTTTGAATGCCTTTCGCTCAAACAGTGACTTTTCACCACCTCAGGGTCGCGCAATCTTTCGCTCTTTTACCGCAAAAACCACCTTTCGCTCTTTTATAAATCGCGTTATGCCTTTTCGCTCCCTTTTCGCTAAAATTACCAGTGCGATGTATGGCGAAGTAAGGCGAACAAGGGGTTTTAGCGATAGTCGCGGAACGGTTTCGCCATCATTAACGCTACCTTTATAAATAGCGTTAACTGTCTTTGGCGAAAAACCATGCGAAAAGCGACACGAAAACTTTTTGCCACTTTTCGCTCTTTTATAATATGCCCTAGGTTCTATTACAAACCACATTACATCTCTAATGCTTATTAGGTATAATGGAACAAGTACAGAAAAATAAATATCAAAAAATATTTTTATCTAGAAGCAATTAAAAAGCTAAAAAAGTCTTGGCAAAATTATGCATACAAGCATGTTCCCGACCTATCACATGGAAGGCACTTCCAATACAAGAAACTCATCTACCAACACAGCGGGACCCAGCCAATACGCAGAATATCTGGGGAGGTGTGGGAATCTCACAACAATCTAACACGTTAGATAGGCCTAAATATTTACGCTGAATAAGCCTGAAAACGTTATTTCTATACTGACTAAACCAAAACTAAATCTCTTCTTAGAATGCTTTAGAACAAATTATACAAATTATTCATATGATATTAAACATTTGGGTAACTGTTGTTTTATTGTTTATAGTTTATTGTTTTAAAATATTCCCCTAGCAGCATTTTTATCAATTCCGTTAAGTGACAAATTTAGTATAATGGCTAATCGTACCAATTGGAAGTTGAATACCCATCCTAACCAATAAATAATAATCTCACTCAGTATTGTATAAAGAAGTATGATTAGGAGTACCAAATAAACTAGTCTCAATATTTAGTTTTTAAAAAATTTAAACATTTATTTTCCGCATTACTACAGATATTAAAGGAGTATTCGCTGTAATCGGTTATGCATGTGATGATGTTCATTAGTATTTAAAAGATATAATAAACAATATGTCCTCTCGTAGGAGATTTAAAAAAAAAAAAAAATCAGCTGATTCAAAAGAATTAGAATTATTTACACACCAAGTATTAAAACCCAGAGAAGTTTTTATGGAAGCAATCAAATAAATCGCTTACCTCTTCATCAGCATTGTCTAAATGATGCAAAGGCACTTAATACCTCCTAGTGTAATTATAGCATCTGGAATTCCGCCTTGGTCTGGGCCGGCCCTTCTAGCATTCTCCTAAGTAAATAAAATAGAATCAATCTCTGTAGCCATTATGACAGTTTATATCTAATAATTACTTTTGAGTTTGGATACATTGATTGTGGAGTATGAAATATGCACACTACAGAAAAACTTCTTTTGTAGGGTGTTAAAAACAAGTATTTCTTTAACATAGGGTTTCCAGATACTGATTTTTACAGATTTGTTGGAAAAAAATAAAATTTTCCCCCTTTGACCAGGATTTAGCCAGTTTAGAGAGAGAACAGGGCAATGATTTTCTGAAAAGAGAAAAAGGGCTGCGAAATTTGAGACAGAAACTAATGAGAGAAATGGGCGGGGGTAGGACTGTAGTAATTTTTCTGATAAAGAAAAATTAAATGGTGCAGAACCGGAGTAGAGAGAGACATTTAACTATTTTCTTGAAGTGTGCGTTTATATTTTTTTCTGTGTAAGTGTGCGGTCTCTGTGACATTGTAGGAAACTGTTCCCTTGTGTTGCAATCCAGGCAATGTTGCGCAATTGTGATCACAATGCCTTGTGGCCACCCCACATTGAAATGATGCTCTGTGTTTCTCAACTTGCAAACTGATCAAACCCGGTACTCAAAGACAGTGGAGACTTGCAGTAAACCAGGAGGTGCACCTGAACCCCTCCCAGTGCTCTACAAAATGAACACAATTGGAATATAACACAATAACTATGATAATTATTAAACACTATTTATTAATAGATTAATATATACCCGCTTAATGAGTCTGCTGTAACAAAGTCGTTATAATCGTTATAATCAGCGACCACAAGGTTGTTAAAGAGAGGGGGTTAAGAATAGCATAGTGACATTTGGGACACAGATATAATTAGTTTAAAGCTCCCCTGAAAGAAGGGGTAAATTATAAAAGATAATATACCCCCTTCTGTAAATTATGGATATCTAATGTCACCTCTGAGTTCCGTGCTCTTTATAAAAGCCCTCGCCTGCGGCCTCTTGCTTCCATATGTTGTCATGGAACTCCTTGGTAACATCTAAATAATTAATTATAATTTACAGTAGGGGCCACATTATCTACTATATTAATACTGCATGTAGAAAGATATCCGTAAACCATTTATTTGTTCACATTTTAGTTCATATTTTTTTATTTCATATTTTATTACGAACTATAAAACATTTGTTTTCAAAACATTTAAAAATATTTGTAACGTCTAAGGACATTGTTTTGGATGAGATTTTAGCATGTACTTACCTGGTTAACACGATTGTACACAGGATCTTGACTTTTAGGGCACATTTAACACGCCAAACCCTTGAGATAGGATGATTTCATCAATATCGACAAGTAACTCTAACTAAAATAAGTATGCTAAAAGCGAAATAATCAATTATACAGGATTATTAATTTGTAAAGTAGGTCAAGGTTTATCAAGGGGTGTTCCACAGTGACAGAGATGAGCTCTCAGAGAATTTAGTATGGATATTTCACTTATACCTTCTATTTGTTGTTGTGTTTTAATCTATAATATATTATGATTAAACATTTCCGTGTAGTCAAAAAAAAAAAAAGTAAGTGTATCTTATTATGTTTATTAGTGTATCAAAGTTGATTCCAATATATCCTATGAAGTGCATAAAATATGGGTATTTACATTAACCACTATTAAAAAAACAAAGTGTGCCAGACCAATTGAGCCAACCTAGTGCAATGCTTTTTACATACAATCGGATCACATAACTGGCATCTTTCAGTCGGCTCATAACATATGACTTTGTTTGTCAGAGATAGGAGGAGTGTCAGGGTTCCTATTGTCAGCCGTGCAGCCCCATTACTGCATGAATAGTAGGTGTAAATATCTTCGATAACCCACCCACTCAGTACAATTTGTTACGTACACTATTTACAAATTTTATAAACTTGATGGCGAAAACCAAAAAAAAAATATGTTACACAATTCGATATTACTGTATAATAAAGGTAAATTGACAATACCTGGAATGAAGCATTGGCTCGGTCTGTTGTCAATGGCCAGACTAGCATAAAGACTCATAGACTGCAAATTCAGATACTCCATTCTCAGCATGCAGAACTGTGTATGCACAGTATTGTTGTAAGCAAAAAGTGCTTAATGCATAGCCTGCTCTTAAACAAATATCCATGGAAAGAAGCACCAATTAGGTTTATTTATTTCATTGCAGAACATGCACAAAGATCGCAATTTGCAAAGGAGCTTGACGTCAGAATCAATCCCTATGAGGGTACACCTTGTTCAAACATTATTTTGCATTATACGGAGATTGGTACTTTTCAAAGGGTTAATCTGCTTTGTGAATGATTGTATAAAATTAAAAACAAAAGAAAAGAAGGTAAAATACATAATTTAAACATCGGTAACAAACAATGGCATCTGTCACACTGCAAGTTTCCCCTGGTTAATCTTACATAAATACAGATTGTGCTCAGGTGATTCTCAGATATCATTGGGTTGGGCATGTGGTAAAAAACCTCTGGAATACAGCAGACCTAATTAGGGAGGTTAGTGACATGTGGCATGCCATCAAGTTTCAAAAATACTTGAAACCACTATTTTGAGCAAAGAATTGTGGGTCATTAATGTCTTCTTAGTTCTTGGGTTTTGTCAAATCAATTTATACTCTGAACAACGTTGCGACCGAGGAACCATGTTGGATTTGCCCAGAAATGTCTAATGTAAGCTATATTAGACAAATATTTGTTGCAAATCAAAATGGACACATTCTTCTACCAAATGTGTTAGGGAAACAATGTAAGGACATTGCAGTAAAAACGGAGCCAGAAAAACGCTGTGAAATTATTTGAGAGGGCTGGCTTTCAACAATAAAAAGAAAAAGTATGAATAGTGCAACATGAGTGAAAACCCCACACTACCTGGTTTTTTATAAATTGGGTTAGAGTTGGGTTTACCTCCTTTTGTCTGTAAAACTCTGCAATAACACACATAACTTTCGATCTCCTGCCATGCTAGTAACCTGTTGCAAAAATGGTTACTGAGTTTCTTAATAGGTAGGTAATTTTGATATACTAATATAAAGACATACCCCCATCTAGTCCCACCTACTAAAAAAAAAACACCAATTTACTTCCTGACATAGTTGAACATGATCCTAGGATGACTCCAACTTTTATGGTATCAATCCAGAACACACAACACTTTTTTTTTTTTTAAAACTATCCAATTTACCCTGCCAACACTACATCTATTGACATAACATGTTCCATGTTTTACAGTTCTTTTCAAACTTTTAAAAAACATAACTTCTTTTTTCTTTCATTAATGTATTTATACCACACCCGTGATATATTATTGTGCATAATTTAACTTATCCAACCTGTTTCAATTTAAGCTCCCCCAGTCCCCTTATTAAGGAATACTTCACTGGAAAAGTGAAATATCCTTTAATGACCTTATTTTAAAGATGGTGAGGCCTTCCTCCGTTCTTTAAAGGATGTCCCACCCTTATAAAAAATTTTTACATATGTGTATCCTTTCCCCCAGGCCCCATATCGCTATAAAAGAATTTCAAGAAAGAACAGCCCCAACCCGAATAGTTTACTTACCTACCTCTCTCCTCCGCGCCTGCCCGCGCTTCTGCTTGCATTGATACTGTCAAAGCCAGTGTGGCTGGACCGGCCGCCTGTTGTGCCTGATTGTTGAGAGGTAGGCAAGACTGGAACAGCAAGGGAAAGTATCTCTCACAGGATCAGAAGTAAGGTAAGTGTACACACTTGATAGGCAAGGAAATAGACTCTTCTGGATCGGCTATGTACTTAGAGCCTAGCAAGCCGGGGAGGGGGACGCCCATTGAATCTGGGTGTGTCCGACCCCCAACGGAGAGCGCATCTGTCCAGGAGCGCGATGGATCGTAGCGGCACTTAAGTTCGTGAACAGGACCCCCTCTATGGGGGGCACCAGGAACCCAAACGGAAGCGTTGCTGAAAAGCTCTGTTGAAAGGCCTTGACCATATTAGAGCTATCCTGCTTTGATGAGACAAAATATGAAACACATTAGGAATCGCACATTGGAAGGAAGCTGGGGGGACTAACAAGCAAACGATCCACCAACAATTCAGAGGGGAGAAAGGACAATGAATTGGGTCCCAATTGAGGAAGGAACACAAAGATTTATATGGCAGAGGAGAGCCACACCATCTCTCACGCGGAGAAGCAGGAGGTTCCGTACCGGTCGTCCTATCAGCGCAGCTTTTTGTATTAGGGCAGATTCCACAAGGACAGACCTCAGAGAATGCCAGAAGCACGACATCTGTGCGAAGAGCAATTGGCAGTCAGTACCAATCGTGTGTATCCCTTCAGAATCTTCCGATTGAAAACTTAACATTTCATTTTGGCATATACGTGCGTCCATCAGTATCCACCAAGCAAAAAATGCCTTATGCAATCCAGCGACGTATTTTTCCAAATTAAGCCATGAGAAGCATACTGTCTACTGGCGTAACCCAAAACTCGGGTCCAAGGCAGAATGTCGTTCATGATCAATCCGCCCTGAGTTATTGGAGATCCGTCGCATCATATAGGTATGTTCACCACGACGATAGGTTTAGTGCTTTTAGTAGCCCCATTGACTGTTGGGTGGTAAGCAAAAGGAAAAGTAACTTAATTCACATGGATTTACATAGTCGTTCTCCAAACTGTGTAGGCGGAAAATGTTGATAAATAAATTTTGAGCAAGCTCCGCAAGGTAATGTAGTTGATAAGGGAAACAAAAGTGGGCCATTTGGTGAGTGGTCCACCATTAACCCAAATGATGGTGTTGTTTTGGAAGCGTGTCCATAGAGCCATGGTTGGGACAGAATATGGAGAAGGTTGAAGTAGACCACAAGGTAGAGTTTCTAGAAGATTAGATTGTGACCCAACTGGAACAGACTTGAATAAAAATCTTTACATCTTTCCTCATTTAGGCCAACAGAGAGATCCATCGAGCATGAATCAATTTACTAAATACCAAGCTGGACCAGCTGATTGAAAATGAGTATGTCGAAGGCTAAATATTACAGAAACTGGAACCAAGGTTTGGGCCCGGAGGTGTGTCAGGAGAAGCAGAAACTGGTGCGATTGAATTCCTAGGCGAAACAGAGCTGAGGAGTAAGAGAGTAGGATTTTAGTAGTGGGATTATGGAACCTTATCTTGGTTAGAAGAGTCCTGAAGCAACAAATGAGCTGGAAGGGCTTTGGCTTTCTTCTGTTGTGGACCACGGTTGGTAGGTGAAACAAAGTTGAACAGGGAGGAAGAATAATGACCACGTGCTTGAGGGGGGTTTAACCTTTTTTAGATTCTTATGTATTTGATTCTATGATCGGGAAGATGGTCCAAGTAATAGATGACGCCATCCTCGCAGGCCACGTAAATGCAGCAAGTTCCAGTTTCCCAACATCATAATTCCGCTCGTTGGGAAGGAAATTTTTAGAAAAATAGCACAAGGACGGAGTTCCTTTGATGCCTGTTTCTTTGAGAGAAGGAAGCTTCCCGCATCCAGTTGGAGGGCATCAACTTAAAATATAAAAGGAAGGCTTGGCATTTGGTGAACTAAAATGTGACAGGCAAGGCTTCCTTACAGTTGTTTGAAGGCTTTATGGCTGCTGGGACCATGCAAAGCATGGCATCCCTTTGGCCAAGCTTTTTTTCTCCAGCCGCTAGTTAAAAGGATGGACTAGTATAGTATAGTGACAGTGCCCATATTTGATCACTGCTCAAAGATATTGAAGTGACACCAGGAATGATATTGATAACATGTGACGTTGCTAGCTTATACACGGTGATTCCTCAAATGGAAGGTGTTGAAGTATGCAGAAAAGCTTTGGTGAATTACGGACATCAGAATCCACCACTGGAGACGCTGATGGATATATTAGCTTTCATAGTCACCAACAATTACTTTTGCTTTGACACCATGTACTACCAGCAAATCTCAGGTAGTGCAATGGGGTTGAATGTATCTCTGTCCATGGCTAATTTGTTTATGGAGAAATTTGAAAAGGATCATATCATTCAGAGGAGGACTGGCCCAGTAGGCTGAGGGGCAAATCTTTAGCCAGTATTATCAGCCCTCCAGATCATTAGCTGGTGTTATCAGCCCCAAGAGCATTACCCAATGTTATCAGCCCTACAGATCATTACCCAGTGTTATCATCCCTCCAGATCATTAGCCAGTGTAGTAATCCCTCCAGATCAGTAGCCAGTGTTATCAGCCCCCCAGAGAATAAGCCAGTGTTATCAGCCCTCCAGATCATTACCCAGTGTTTTTAGACCTACAGATAATTACCTAGTATTGCAAGCCCTCCATATATTTAGCCGGTGTTATCAGCTCTCTACATCATTAGCCAGTGTTTTCAGCCCTCCAGATCATTACCCAGTGTTATCAGCCTTCCTGTTTATTAAAGGGCATGTCCACCCCCAAAACTATAATCCCCCCAACTACTGGCATCCTAAAAATCATTTTTACTATGATGTTACCCCCACGTTCCCAGTCCCAACCGCATATGAATTTTTCCCCAGAAAAGCCCCCCCCAAACTCTACTTAACCACCCTCGTTCCTCCGCCGCACCTGCCGGCCTCTTGCTTGCGTAGAATGCAAGCCAGAGGGCCGGGACCCGCAGTCGCGTCGTGATTGGCTGGCGGCAGCCATCACGGACGCGCGCGGTTCATTCAGTGCACTCCGGAGGACAAAGGAGGCGAAGTAAGGTTGGGGAGCTTTTTTGAACACATATAAAATGCGGTTTGGCTGGAGAATGGGGAAAAATCTAAGGGGGATTATGTTAGGGGGAGGGATAGTAGACCGAGGGAGGGAGGGGAGGGGGGGGAGGGGGAGAAGGGTCTGCAGTAACGCAGGCAATATCGTAAACCGGAGGCAGGTAGCCGGCGAGCCCTGTATCCTCCTGGTGGTTCAAGTTTTGGGACTTTTGGGGGGGGTCTAAGGAATACCCTATGGAGCTGGATGTGAGGTTAAGGATTTAAAACTATCATAAAGGGGGCCAGTATCTGGGAGGGGGGATGGGTTAGTTCGGTGTGGACATGCCTTTAAACAGAACGGCTGATTAACACGGGGGTAATGAGTGAGGGCTGAAACACTAGGTAATGCTGTAGAAGAGCGGATGAACACCGGCAAATTATATGGAGGCTGGCAATCTAGGTATTCTAGGTAGGTCTAACAAACACTGGGTAATTGGAAGGTCCAATGAGGGGCGTAACACGGCTATATCTCGGGGGGGCTGATAACACTAGTATATGGAGGATTACACAGCTGGCTAATGAGTCTGGGAGGGAGTATAACACTGGGTAATGATCTTGAGATGGCTATATAACATGTGGGTACTGCTCTTGGGGTTTGATAACACAGCTAATGATCTGGAAGGCTGATATATGGCTAAAGATTTTTGCCCTCAGCATACTGGGCCAGTATTCTGAATATATGATCCTTTCAAATTTCTCCAAACATAATTAGCAGGGACAGGATAACATTCACCCCATGCACTACACTGAGTTGTGGTAGTTACCTGGTGTAAAGCAAAAGTAATTGTGGCGACTATGAGCTAATAATCATCAGCGGCTTCGCAGTGGTGGATTCTGAGTTCCGAATTCCCAACTTTTCTGATACTTTCAACCCACCTTCATTTGAGGAACTCACCGTGTAAGACGCACGTACAGTATACATATACTGACATACCCTTTAACCAGTGTTAAATTAGCCCTCCAGTTTATTAGTCTGTTAGTTATCTTAACATCATCATACACTTGCAGGCAACCTTGTAAATTGGCAAAAGTACAGGGAGATTCAATAAAAGTTCTTATCGTTTAAAATGGTGCTAATTTTGCCCCAACCAATCAGATATCCTTTAACATTTGAAAGCTAACATCTGATTGATTGGGGCAGAATTAGCACCATTTTAAACCATAAGAACTTTTATTGAATAACCCTGC